>BOPP01000050.1:3890873-3964104 GCA_017312745.1 Gryllus bimaculatus | reverse complement strand
ATTAATGAAATCAGTTATTTACAATAATTGCAAATACAGGGTCACGTTTATAAATGCAACTCAAAGCAGAAAAGAGCTAAATCCTCCTGAATTTTTGTTACATGGAAGAAATAAAGGGAATATTCATTCCTGTCACGAATAGCATTGACGCCAGAGTTGTTCACAGATGGACAGACGACCCGGACGTTTTGAAAAAAATTCTATTGAGCTCTTACAATTAATGACATCTCACTATACTAACACGTTTCGAGAAGTAAATTTCCTATACATATTGGAACATGTTTAATTCATTTTTTCTGATATCATGGTCCCACATGTTTCCTGCATTAGCATAACTTTTTTCCTACAATACTAATGCATTTTAGCTTCGTATGGCTTTATTGGTACGAACACGAGTAAAATAAATATTCCGTTGAAGTACTAGATTTCCAATCGGCAAGTTTTTTCTTCTTCCGTAGAATCCACAGTATCTATCATTTTATCATTGAAGACAAAGGTATTGTTTCAGCATTATCCAATAAATTTAATTTTTAAAAAACAACGAACCATTCGCAATCACATGCCTGACGCCGGTTATTGTAGGGTTCAAAGAGCAATGATGAGTTGGAATTGTTGATATTGTAGACCAATAACTAACAACAAAATAATCGTAAATAGCATTTAGATAATATCAAAGTCTTTGCCGAATTCAAATCAAAATCTTGAAGAAGAAAAAAAAATCAAGTCACTCTCCTTTTAAAGGTTTGCTTTGGTGAGAAAAATACATAGCTGCAAGGATATGTTGAACCGTTCATGTGTAAATCCTGTAATGCAATGAATGCAAATAGGCCGTGAGACACATTGCATAGTTTTGATTTGGTTTTGAAACTATACAGTCAATTGACTTGCGAGGTATGTCTGTCCGTATGCATGTAACTGTGTGTATGATGAGACTATCACTGAGAGGATTGGTTCATTACTAGGAAATATTCTTTATACTATCATAGAAACACATATTTCCAGCAATTTTTCTGTTATATAAAACATGCTTTGATGTATATGCACATTGTCATTTCACCATATATATGTAATAAATGTGTCAAATTACAACTCAACCTGTGATGTGTATTGTATTTAACAAGTTTAAGCAAACAAATCCTGAATTAGTTTTTGAAGTTTCGTGGACCAATTCACACTTTCTTGAAAATATTTGAAGTAATTACTCAATGTTGTTTGATAGTTAGCGTTTTTCGTGATAGTCACAAATATAATATTAATCTTTTCACTCTTGAGAAAGCTACGTGGGTGAACACGCTGACTTACAAATATTTCACCATATTGCTGCTGATAATGAAAATACTGATACAGGAAAATCACAATCCAGAACTAAGAAGACACGTGTTCATTCTTCACTGTACACCCCTATTCCTCCACAATTACGTACACAGCACTTGCAGACCTCGACAAAAACTTATAATTGTTGCTGCGAGAGCGAATTTTGTATGAATAATTATGCAAATAAATGTACTCAGTCTGCGCAAACCACAGTGTACACAGAACGAGCATATAGTATAAGATAAAGGAATCTAAGCCTTCTAGGCGTGACGTCACAAAGTTTACCAAAGGTTGAAATATAGCACGCATTAGTGGCATCGATATGTGCCGAACCTGCAAAAATTTAATGGAATGTCCAAGAATATCTCATCCTATAGAATATGGCGAGAGAAACATTTCTATGCTATCAAATAGGCAATAACATGCGAGAGAACTTTTGCTGCACGCGAAGTAAAGTTTCATCAATCATGCGAATACCTTAATTAGAACAAAATTATGGTACATTTAGTTTTTATGTATAATGCGTTTTTCTTGTGTGAATATGCTAACTTAACGTTAAGTTAGCGTACCCACCTTTAGTGTTGAATATTTCGATGTTGGGCATTAGTAGAAAATTTTTAAATTTGGGTATAAATTAGTCTTTATTTAGAACAAAATTATGGGATACATTTTTTCAATATTGTGATAAATGGGTATGCTAACTTTACGGACATCCTTGAATGGGGAAAACACAGAAAGATGAAAGGAGCTGCAGCTCACATCCTTCTCTGCTGTCTCGACGGGCCGGCCACGGCTGTCTTGAAAGGAGGCAAAGACTCGCGGTTGCCAAATGGCCAAAACAAGAACAGGAGCTACCAGACATGGGCTGCGAGTTAAGCTAAAGATCCTGTATAACGAGTGGCTCAACCCCCGGACAGACAAGTGACTATATCCGAGCAACGACGTCAAGTGTGTGTTTAAGAGGTAGTTACGTTGACAGCGCCTATGTTCTGTAATTCTTCCTGGATATGCAATGAATTGGCTTCGATAGGTACATCTTCTGGCGGCACGAAACTCGGCAACGAATTAAGTACTTTCTTACAGCAAGTAGAACATCGTCATTTCTTTGTATATTCTCGAGAAGAGATTGCTTTGTATATTATCAACTGAATAAACTGTTTTATGTGGAAATCTCAGCCTCCACCTTAATTTTTACATTTCAGTGTGCGTACCTAATCCGAATACAGCCCACTCGCGGCGGCGATGGTGTAACGGTTAGCGTATCGGACTGTTGTACCCAAGTTGGCGGGTTCAAAACCGATCGAAGCAGGGCGAAAAAATCCTTCGTACGCCTGCCTTCGGAGGGGAAGTAAAGCCGGCTGTCCCATGTTAGTAGATTCCCTTGCATGTAAAATATCCTCAAGCCTAAATGACGCCTCTGAGCTAAATTCAAATCGCCTGATTCTCACCCAAATACCTCATTTCTCTCCTAGTTGGTGAAAGGAGCGTAGCGAAATTTGCGTGGTCAGACGGAAGAGCGGGCCTGAAGAGCGGGCCTGATGGCTCGAGTCTCGCCACGTAAAATAAGGCAAATTCAATTCACTCCAACATTTCGTACGCAAGGGGATGAACATATGTTATACTTGAGTGATAAATAGAAGTGCCAACAATTCTGAGAGGACAGCGATGACTATCAGTTCCTCTCAACTCGAAGGGAGTTGAAGCTTGAGTGAACGAACCATACTCTCAGGCAATTTAGGAGGAATGGGTGTAGTTTTGCTTTGATTTCCTCTCTGTCATAAGGAGTCGAAGCTCCTAATGAGGGTCCTAAGATTAGTACGTTCACAGCATGAATGTTACTCGGCATCACCCGTCCTCCTGACAGCCTTCCTGGAGCCGCATTAACAAAGACTGCGACATTTTGCAGAAGCTACAAATTGCTCGTGCTCCCACTGGTAAACGAACCTGGGGCTTTGCACTTGAACAGCGAGCACGTCGGTCATGAGTCATCTGGGCACTTTATCATAGGTAATACCACGAGAGCTCTGGAAAGTGTCGATAAATTCCCGACTTGCGAAGAGAGTGGATTTATCTGAGAATTTCCAAAGCACGAGTGGTATTTTATAGGACTATTCCGCGAGTGAAATGATGTCCGACGGAGTTTCAAAATGCGCCAAATATTGAAAATAACTAAAAGCGTACGTTAAAATCAGTGTTTATGTTATAGTACATTCGTTGTTTATTGGACATCGACATAACAATCGATGTATAACGCCTCCTAAGATAGATGAGTTACAGCTTATGATTGTTCAGTCGGTAGAAGAGGTAAAAAAATTCGGATAGAAAAAGTGATAAACGTTTTGAAATACACAGCCCTGATTGGGGTATTTTATATGTATAGTTAAACACCATTGGTTTTAGTTTCATGCGTGAAATAGACATTACTATTTTTTTAGTATTGCACTTAGTTTGGGTGGGATTTGAAATTGGCGTGAATTCTTTTAGCGACCACTTGATATGGCAACGGTGTGGCAGTGTGTGACAATTTTGTGGCAGCAGTTTGACACCGATTAAGCAACAGTGTGACAGCTGTGTGTCACCCGTGAGGTAGCGGTATATTATCGCAAAGAAGTCGCGGAAGCTTTGTGTTGATCGAATAATAGTGGAGTAGTAGGTAACAAAATTTAATCAAAAACAATGGAGCCATTTTTTTTAAAAAATTGGAAAATGTCCCAGGGGCTTCATGTAAAGTACCACCCAAAATTATAATACCAGGTTCACATTCAAGGGGCTCTGACAACAGCTAGATCGATTGGGGAATACCAAATTTGAAGAAAACCTGCTGAACGGTGTTGCAGCTAGCGTTGTTCCCAGCCGGACGGACAGACGGTCGGACGGACAAACAGGCGACTTGCGGTCATTCAATTTCGGTATCAAAACATGGAGTCTGGCTACACCACGTGATATGATTTTCTCAATTTAGCAACTGGATTTATCCACTTTTTCGTTATTAGCGGTAGCGGTAGCGAGAAAGTAACTAGTGGTGAAACAGCAGCCCATACTTTCTCGCGATATTATCGTTATGTACGACGAGACGCCCATAATACTTCATTCATTTCAAACAAAAATTACGCAAAACTACTAACTGTTCCAAAAAGGGTAAATGACCTTTTTTAAAGAGCTAATTTTGTTCATCATATTTTGTCTGAAGCAAAAATTTCTATCTTTAAATTTGTAGTTTTAATTATTTTTTTTTTGCAATTTTCAAAAAAAAACAGCAATACTCGAAAATGGATTTAGAGCCATATTTTTACCATGCCTTATTATGTATGTGGAGAAAATTTGAAGAAAAAATTTTGAGCTAATTTCGAAACAAAATATTTGAAATATTTTTAAAAATTGAAAATTTCAAGCGCATATTATCCCAAAACTACTCCACTTTCAAAAAATTGTACATGACCTTTTTTAAAGAGCTATTTTTGTACAAGAAACTGTCTGATACAAAAATCTCTGGACGGACGGACAGACAGACGAACGGACGGACAGGAAAAAAAAACTTTTTCGGTATCAAGGGCACACAATACTTAGCAAAAATCCGTATTCGAGAATATATTTTACTAAGTATATCAGCAACAAATATCCACTTTTTCGCACTGAAAGCCTCACAAAGTATTTTTGTGTTAAAAAATATGGACCTTTCCCTGCAACTCTACACAATTTTCTTTACACCACGAGTAGCATTTGAAACTAGTTGTGCTACAACAGCACACTATCACATATTATGTATATGTATCACATAAGTGTGCTACACTATCACATATTATTTCTAAATTTTCAATTTTCGAAAATTTAGTTTTCAACGAAAATTAAACCTCCAATATTATTTTAAGCTTTTCTTCTTTACGTGGAAAAAATTTAAAAAAAAAATAAAAATCCAGCATTTTTTGGAAAATATTTTCCTTTAGAAATTGCGTTATTTTCAAGCACAAATTACACGAAAACTAGTTTTTTCAAAAATTTTTACATAACCTTTTAAAGAGCTAATTTGTAGAACGGTTTTTGATTAAGGAAGAAATCTCTATCTTCAATTTTGTAGTCTTGAAATGTTAACTTTTTGCAAAATTTTGTAAGTAGTGTTCGGTGGAAATGAGACTAGCACAACATTTTTACCGTCCATTGATAAATGCGAGGAGAGAATATAAAGAAAAAATTGGAGCTACTTAAATATATATATATATATATATATATATATATATATATATATATATATATATATATATTTATTTATTTATTTGTTTATTACACTACTTTCAAACACAAATTATGCGAAAACTAGTTTTTTGTAAATGAACACGACCCCTCTTTAATAGCTCATTTTTCAGAACAGATTTTAGTTACGACAAATGAAAACCAATTGTGTAAACATCATAAAAATGCATCAAATTCCGTCAATAATTGACTGAACTTGTGTACTTTCAAAAACAAGCGAAATTCATGAAATTTCTTTGCAGCGAGTCGGACGAAGACAGAATATTGAGATTCCCTGGAGACGCCCTCGGTCCCCGCACAGCGCTAGACAGCGCCACCATAGAATAGAGATACACTTGTATCTCTCCTCTATGAGCGCCACCCGCCTGGGATATGTTTGCCGTGTTAAATCGAAGGGACAAAGAGTAAATGCAGTAAACCCAGTAACAGCCAAGAGCACGGTGCAATACCCAGCAAGGCACCAGGTATCGGAGAGAGCGGCAGTTGCCCACTCTTTGGTTTCAAAATAATTTCATATGCGTCGATATTGCTGCAATATCTTCAATATTGAATGTCATTGAAAGGAAAATGTATTTTCTTAAGATTTTTAAGAGATCTAATTCGATTATCTGGGGGGTTGTGCAACCTAAGCTCGAGCCGCCACTGATTTTCAGGCCGATCTTCTTTCAGCGTGCCAACAACCACATTTGCTACATATCTTCCACCGACATCTGTAGTCTGATCTGTTGAAACACCTATCTTACTGTCCTCCACGCTACGCCTTATTTTATCCAACACTAGCGAAACCCGGCAGACGCTGTCCTGCCCTCCATCTCTCTCTTTCTTCTTTCCTCTCCCTTTCTCTCTCCGTCTCTCTCTTCGTTTTTCTCTCTGGATCTCTGTCTCCCTCTGTCTGTCTTTCTCTGTATCTGTCTTTCCCGGGCAAAATTTCACAATCGCAAAGGCACAAAATTCAATAAAGACGCTTTTAATACTCTTACTTCAGGATGCGGCCGTTTGGTCAGTCAGGATGATCGCCGTTTCGTAGAGCGCCCTGTTCAGGGGAGCTTGAGTGAGCATAACATCAACGCGCGTCTATGTGCGCAGACATATGTATATTCCCATCGAATGTACATATGTCCCCTATGCCTATATTATTTCCACAAGTGCAAGCATAAAGTTGACGAAGTATTATCGCAATCTGATGAAGGATACGGCAGTGCATTAAGTACGAACCAACCAACAAACAAACATTGTTTTTATTTATTAGATTTCATTTTCGACCGTGCTTGTTTCGTGTAAGCAAGGGTCTTCAGAATTCCGAGTACGAGAACGACCTCGAGTGCGCATTCGGAAGCACGCCGTGTTCCGCGATTCCCGCGAAGTCCCCAGGGTCGGGAAGAAGGGGTGACCACACTTAGAAAACGACTAATTACGCAACGCAAACGCGTTGGGATTTTCAGGCATTTGTTAAATTATACAAAACTTTTAATGGAGAGCCAAAATATTCATTTGCGATAAAAATATTACTTAGAAATCCGTCCCCTAATGTCTATTTTAACGAAATATATGTAAAACATTTCGGAAGAAACTGATAAAATAAGACTTGTCATAGAATCCCTCCCCCTTAGTAATCACTGAATAGTTACCGAAGTGAATACCCCAGTGAAATTCTACAAGAAACAAGTGTTTCTGTTTCTCGTTACTTACTTGAAGCATAATACATTTGTAATTGAGCCGTATTTTGTTACAAACCTACAGATACGAGTAGGATTGAACGATTTACGATTACAAGTAACGATATTTTTATATTTGTGCATTCATAGGTATTCAGAATAAGGAAATAACCGTTTTATCCAGTTAGTGATAGTGAATTTCAATTAAAATTAATTGCCTTAAGAGCCGTCTTAACAGCAATGGGGGTCCTTTGGCCTAGGTTAATTTAGGGACCCCCTATTCTTACTTTCATCGATTGACGCCGCCCATTTCGATGCTGAAATATAAAGAAAATGTTATCATTTTACATTATAGTTTGTATTTTTGTTTAATATTTTGAAAGTATTTCTTATGTCGCGAGTTGAGGGGGAGAGGGAGGACCCCACAAACTCGTGCAGGAAGAAAAGAGGATTTATAATTTTAATATATTTAAGTAAATTACTTACCCGCGTAGTGGACCCTACGTCCTGGGAGTGGGTGGCATGTCACGGCCTGGCTCGGCAGGTGGACGTGTAATAAGAGGGGGCGAGGTGCGAAGCCTCGCCATTTTATAAGCTCGGAACGCTGGCGTCGGCAAATGACAACTGGTCCACTTGCCGACGGCAGCGTGTCGCGAGGGCCGGAAAGCCATATCGCGACACCACCCTCTCCCCGAAAAAGGGCCGCGCTACCGCGGAATTGATAATATACATATATACATCTACAAAAGTGGGAACCAATAATGCACCAAATCTGCTCTTGTTTGCAAGGGGAAAAAAAAACAGAGAGGAGAGAAAAAAATTATTGAAAGGCCTTTGATGGACCCATTGTGAGGGCACATAGCTGCAGCCTGCTAGTGGAAGATGATTCTACCAACGTTCCTCACCGTCATTGGTCTGCCATTGCCAAAGTGCAATCCACTAGTCCAGCACCAGGCCCTCTACTCTTCGTAGCAGAGAGATGATTGGTGGCCTTGTTGCTGCAGCCTGCTAGTGGGAAAGATGGTTCTACCAACGTTTCCTCACCGTCCATAGGTCTGCGATCGCCAACGCGGTCGGACGGATCAAGCGTAGAGCTCCTAATACAGAAGGATCGCATTCGCGTGGGCCATTGACTGCAGCCTGCTAGTGGGAGATACGATTCAATCAACATCTCCTCGCCGTCATAGGTCTGCCTTTGCCAACCCCTGTCCGACCGCAGCGAGTGTGCTTGGATGCGGACAAACCTGCACCAAGTAGGAGGAGGTAGGAGGAGTTAGAGAATGCGGAAATGAGGGAGAGAAAAAAACCGCAAAGGGACTTAAAGAACGGGCGCTCCTCAATTAGGAGAACACCAAACGATACTGGAAGTTAAAAAAAGACAACAACAAGCAAACAAGAACAGTGCGTGGAGCATTTCTAAACCGCTCGTACGCTTAGAGCGCGCCCACGGTGCAATGAAGGAGCCTTGCGCTGCAAAGAAGCGCTGACGGTGTTGTGTCGCTCCTCGTGCGGCCTCGGTGCGTGGCGATTGCTGCCTCAGCGGAACCGAGCCACAGTGCTGTCCGGCCCGGCGAGCTGAACCAGAGCAGAGGCAGGCGCGTCGTCGCGTGCAAGCAAGCAGAACTGTCCCTCTTAGTAGGCCAGTGATTTTATTTTGCAATAGAAATTTCATTAAGTACCCTACCCAGGTAAAAGCACAAAATGGGAAGGGAAAATAAATATGACAGAAAAGTGGGGGAATATTAGGGCTTATGGACAGGGCTTCTTTAATGATAAAGGCGATTTGGGTGGAAAAAGAAAGAAAATATTCCATTTTAATTCTTGCGTTGACAGCAGGTGTGCAAAGCAGAGATGAGATCACCATAAGCGGCGCAGTCCAGTGGTCGGGAAAGCGACAGTCTCCAGGGCGTTGGACAGCACCAAAGCGACGCCACACATAGCACATACTTTGTGTCTGCCTGTAACTTAAGAAAATTATTGGTTGGTTGTCCTGTGAAAGATAAAAGTCTTGCATAGTCAAACAACGTCAGCAGTTTTTCTGAGAGTTCGCATGGTTGGCCAATTGATGAAGGAGTTTGCACACGGTTTGGAACTCCTGTTAACGGTGCTTGGGTTTGAAATGGTGCAATTGGTGGGAGAAAGCGAGGAAGCTGTACGTTGGGTGGGCGAGGTAGGTGGAAAAAGTAGAAGGCAAATAAATGTGAATGGGGAAACTTATTATATATTGGTTTTCCTGGAGAAGCGTGAATGCCACCGTGAGCGGAGGGTGGTTTCAAAGGGGTGGCCTTGTTCGACTCGAGCGGGGTAGAGATAGCGTCATCATCGTTGCCTAAGTCAATTAATATAATTGTGTGGTCTGGTCGAATATTGTCGGTCGGGGAACAGTCCGCGGGGGTAATAGGAAATTTAGCGAGAAACATTTTTCCCGGCGATGCCTGGTTTACAGAGGGAATGGAAGGTGGCTGCAGTAGGTTTGCCTCTTTTAAATTTAGTGGAGAAACGATAGCTTCGTCCTCATCATGATCAATGACTATAATGATGTGGTCCGGTTGGTTAATGATGGCCGGATAGAAATCGGCCACGAGGTCGTCTTCGATTGTGATTACTACATAAGGAGGGATCGTAACATCTTGCGTTTCACTGGAACTGACTTCTAAATTTCGGTCTGTTAGTAACTTTCCTGCGGTGCCCTTACATTCTAGATCATATATATCAGCTCCTAATGAACTGGCATTGCACGTATTCTTAATACTATTTAAATCTAAATTCTTATCTAGTATCCCACCGGGGACATTATATTATAACACTGGCTGCTCAGTTCCCAATGAACTGGAATCATGCACTATCTTAATATAACTTAAATCTAATTCCTTATCTAGTATCCCACCGGGGACATTATATTCTAACACTGGATGCTCAGTTCCCAATGAACTGGCATCGTGCACTTTCTTAATATAACTTAAGTGTAATTCCTTATCTAGTCTATCGCTGATGCGCTCCTCAGTTCCTAGTGTACTGGAGTTATACTTCTCGTAACTATGATCTAACTTTTGTACTTCATTTTCTATCTTAATGTGTACACTACTATGATCTAGACATTGCTGTAAGTTGGGCCCGTATTTCTCGTCATAGTGACCGGTTTCAACGTCCGTAAGTGCTGCATGGTTTCTTTCAACTAAAGGTCTCTTATTACCCGGAGTCAATTGCGTAACGTAATTATTTATGTCTGTTACTTTTGTCCGTAATTGTAGTAGTGCTTCCCTACCCGCACTAGTCAGTTTTTTGACTTAGGCACGTTGCCCCAAGGAGATGCTGACGCCGGCAGGAAGTGCTGAGGTGGAAATTCTGCGCGGTGCTGTGTGGCAGGATGGGTGCGATATGACGGGTGTCTGAACTCGGGCAAATTCGTGGCTTCATTTAAAGGGTGGGAGGCTTGAAAACTAGGAAACTGACGGGAAAGTTGCGTTTCCATTAGCCTCGTCTTGGGCACCCAGCATCGTTGCTCCAACCGTGGCACGCATGCGTCTGCCGTGGCGACACGATTGAAATAAGGCCCGCTAAAATAATCTACGTCCATTACTGAGCTGCAATTACTGCGATGCATTTTAAAAAGAGAGAAAAATAATAATAAAACAAAAAAAATTCAAAAAGGTGAAAAATCAGATGCAGCGAGCTAGAATCAATTATAAATAATCATTTGGGGTTCGTAAAAACCTCACCTGACACCATTGTTGCGAGTTGAGGGGGAGAGGGAGGACCCCACAAATTCGTGCAGGAAGAAAAGAGAGTATATTTTAAATAAGTTTATTGACTTACCCGCGTAGTGGACCCTACATCCTGGGAGCGGGTGGCATTACGACGGCTGGCTCCGGCAGGTGGACGTGTAATAAGAGGGGCGAGGTGCGAAGTCCTCGCCATTTTATAGCCTCGGAACGCTGGCGTCGGCAAATGACAACTGGTCACTTGCCGACGGCAGCGTGTCGCGAGGGCCGGAAAGCCATATCGCGACACTTATTTCAATTTAACATTATTCAAACAAAAAATTTAAGCATATATGTGTAAGTGAGTAAGAATAACAGATTTATAATTACACCGAAAAATACTACAAATTAAATAAAAAAGTTTTGTTAAAACAACTAAACTTTTCATCACTGAGAGACATAGTCTCGCTAAAGAGAAGTCTGAAATTGAAGTAAAAAGGAAGAGCGGAAAGTAACAAAAAAGAATTGACATAAAAAATAAAGGGTAAAACAAACAATACCAACATAAACAATACCAGAGACAAAACATAAGCACGTAAAACCAACAGACAAAGACGCAAGACAGACACGAAAACACAGGCAGAAAGACGACTCAATTCCAAGGAACGCGAAAAATTCCAAATTTTATCTCGAATAATAATAATAATAATAATAATAATAATAATAATAATAATAATAATAGTAGTAGTAGTAGTAGTAGTAATACATTACACAATATAATATCGAGTCACATATATATTTACAATCGTGTCTGACGATTCAAATATGATGTATGTGGAGGGAGTACAATTGCGCCATATTTTTGAGTGCAGAGAGTGAACTTACATTTACTGTCCAGAAGCAAAACACGGTCCCATCTCAGCATTTTCTCAAAGGACCAGGGGATAGAATTGCATTGTGGGTAATTCACTTATGGACACTAGTATCCATAAGAGTTGAAACATCTTTGTGAAAGAGAACTTACTAATACTTATGATTATTAGTACTAGTAACTTGCAACGTGTAACTTATAACTTTAACCTTTGTGAAATGGGCCTCACGCAATTCTTTTAAGTCTTCTTTACGCTTTCAAAGAACAAATTTAATGAGAAAGTTGGGGCCATTTTTGAGAAAATTTTGAAAATGTTGAGACTACGTGCACAGTATCCATCCAAACTCAAGTATTTATCCAAACTCAAAAAGTTTCGTTTGAAACTCAAGAAGGCCTGGAGTTTATTTAATCATTGGAGGAATGTCAATTTTGGAGAAATTCTTCTAAACTGTCCAGGCGCTTGCGTTGACCACAGACGGACGGATGAAAAGAAAGAAAAGGTCAGACATAGAGGTTTATGTCGTCAATCGATTTTTCGGTATCAAAGACCCACAAAACCTTGATTACCTACATGTTAGACGAAGTAATTCACTTCATGTAGGAATATGATGTATCCGATATTTCATTACTAGGTGCCGACCGTACGAGACTTTCTGTCGAAAAATTGCCGATTTCCGCCACACGATTACACTTTTTATGTACTTCGTACTTACTTTGATCGTACTTTTTATGTACTTCGTACGAGAAAGTAAAATTAATTCATTATTTATTTATTTATTTATTTATTTATTTATTTATTTATTTATTTATTTATTTATTTATTTAAATTAACGTCAAAAACAGTTAAAACTGCGTGTGACGTGCTTATTTAAAACTGTGTGTAACGTGTAAATTAAATTAGAATTACATGCAATTCATGTTCTCCTTTTTTAAAATTAATTGTAAGTACTTATTTATCATTAAAACGTTCATATGTGAAATTACTATTTTATAAAACGGTCAAATCATTAAATTATATTGTCAATATTTTATTAACAAAATTATTTTGATTATCTAAATATAAAATTGTATTACGAAAGTGCACCGTTTTCAAATAATAAAGTTAAATTTCTATGAATTAATTTCCCCAAATAAATGCTTCTAGTATATAACTGTCATTGTAAGTAAGCACTGTAGCTTTTATTTACTATTATTTCATAAAATTATTTGTATTATTTACTGCGATAACGTAACTTTTTTATATTCTCTAATTCGTCTTTCTTTTCGCCCTTCCTTTGCCGCCCAGTTTCGTATTGGTCATTGACCATTGGTTACTATTGTTCAGCTCGCTGCGTTGATTGGTGAACATTGTTCGTTTCGATTCAGTACGTATTCTGATTTCATGGAGTGCGGTTGTGGGCGGCTCGGGCTGAGGTATTGCCGGTGATTACTTCATTCTCCACAAGTTTCGTGTACAGTCGGAGGCGTGGCAGAGTTTTGGAGAGCTCGCATTACAAATTTGTTGTCTCAGGCGGTTTCTCTGAACAGAACTTGAACTACGTGAATTAGGTAGTTTTAATGCAAAGTATTTTATGTGTAATAATGTTGTTTGTTTGTGATACTTTACTAAGCCGGCTTCTGATTAATTAAACATTCATTCTTACATAATGACTAACAATTGTGTGTATGCTTGGTCGTTCTAGTATTTACAATGTTTTACAATCCGATCGATCGTAAAATTGTGGGGAATGCAAATGTACCTGATTGTTCAGATTCGATTGTAGCGCTTGATACAAATATTTATTTATGATTGAAATGTTTACTTAAAGAACCGACACGTGAATATTAAAAATTTTCAAATGTTGAAGTTCAGACGTGAAATGTGCTTTTATGATTGATACATTTCTTATGTAATACAGGCATTAAAAGTTAAATAAGTGTTACGTTTTGTGACGTGTGTTATTAATACGATGTTAATTTACATTATGTTTACAGTTATTCACAATGTCGTTAAGCAAGAAAAATGATATATTAGAAGAATTGCGAAATATGTACTATGTATCTTTCATGTCGAAATCTTGGAACCCATCGCTACCTAATAAGAATGGTATAAAACTGACTGTTGAGGATTTAATTCCATTAATTCTACGCAGTGTCAGAGTTCAATTAACCATGCAAAAGGTAAATATGAAATTATCTTTAAAAACCTATTAAGAGCTGTGCATATTCTAAATAATCATACGTACATTACAGCTTAATCGAGTGAATAGGCTTCCTATGCTCGAATTACAAAGTTCTGTCCGATCATCCCTTGAAGATCTAGGCCACCATAGAAATATGCCTGTGATACGTTGGGTTGGTATAGCTCTGTGCCACATACTGAAAAAAAATTACAAAGGCATAATTGTGAATGAAGAGAGCATTAAAAGAGTGAGTTTGACTTTGGTGGGCTTCTAAATAATTTGCAACAGTGCGTGTTCTTAAACTGTTTTCTTTGTAGGTCAAGGCCAAAATGGGATCTAATCCTGTAATATTTGCTCCAAGTCATAGAAGTTATGCAGATTTCATACTAATGTCTTTTTTATGTTTTTATTATGATATTGAGATACCCGTTATTGCTGCGGGACAAGGTAAGTGTCTTAAGTGCTGTCAGCTTTACTACTGTCAACGTTTCTGTTGTTACCGTCTTTATTACAAAATAATATATATGTACCCTCTGAAATTTTTACTTTAGGTTTGTAAAATAATAGTTATGTAATGTGGGAAAAGAAAGAAATACAATTTATTGTTAGGGGTCTTCACGCAATGTTTTCAAAATACTGAGATAGAACAATTGCGCCCTGAAACAAATATCCCTAGTGTATGTAGTATAAACCTACCAGAGTTTATAAGTGAGATGATTGTTAATTTAATAATGTATCAATTTACAGATATTTGGTTGATTTTGTATGGATTTTGTTTTTTTCCCCTGAAATTCTGTGCTACCTACGCCAAGTTTCATGTGTTATGATGGTACTGTCGGTTTCAAACTATATTAATTATTGTACAATTTTGTCACCCTTTTTTCATTCTTAAGGGGTCTGGAAATTAACTGATGAAAAGTCCATTTCATGGTTTTGTACTTCTTTGTAAATTAAAAATTAAGTTTCAAAACTAAATCTAGAAGTGCCACTATTGATTACTACGCATTATAACCTTTTTTTAAAAATTATTTGATGTGAATTTATAAATAGCCTGTGTAAATTATGAAAAATCTAGAAGTGTCGTGCAGACTATGTGTAGGAACCGTGCATAGATGTTAAATTATAATCTACAGCACAACTGGTAAGCGCACACAAACATCAGTCTGAATGTTCTGATAATGCAAAGATTTCTATTTTCATTCAACTCGAGTCTGCATTTTTTAACTTGCTGCACCATAGGGGTGTAGTGTTAGAATGTAGAATGATCTAGGTGTCAAATTTCCAGGTGGATGCCCTTGAAGTCCTCTCTCTCTCTCTCTCTCTCTTTAAGAGTAGCTTAGAGGTGTATGTGGTTTAATCATATTTTCTAACAAGTATTGGGTCTCTTATTGGGTGCATGATATGGTTCTTCATTAAAATAGACTTACTATAACTACTATATGAGGTATTTTTCATTTACAGATTTTCAGAGCATGTGGGTGATGGGAAGAGTCTTGCGAGAGTGCTGTGCATTTTTTATTCGCCGCACTTTTGGTGGTGATAGTTTATACAAGGCTATTATTGCTGAGTATGTCAGTTTGTTGATACAATTTAGCCATACTGCCTTGGAATTTTTTATAGAGGGAACTCGAAGCCGATCAGGCAAATCCCTTTTACCAAAATTTGGTAAGTTGTGTAAATAGTTCATATTTATTAATTTTACATCCATAAATACATAACGGGCAAGGGGTGGAGTTAAAAAAAGTGCCAATAATGGTCTGTTTTGGACTCAAATGTAAGTATTGAAATTCAGTGTCAACCTTGAAGGAATTGAGAATCATCGGTTTGGATGATTTCTTAAGAATATTGAAAATAAAATATACATATTAGACAGTGCTGGAGAATTCTTTATCTGATTCTTGGTTTTCCAGTGTAACAATTTTGCCTTGTTTTTCTTGCGTTATTCTTTTGTGCTGTTTCCATAGGGGAATAGAGCATATAGTCTTCACAATTTTTCTGGTGGTGTTTATGTACATACAGACTCTAGTTTTAACATTCATCCAACCTACTCTAAAGAATGTTGAACTTTGCTCTTTGGCTGTGTTAATGAAGAGGATAACTATTATATAACAAGCATTTACTATGAGTTTTACCAACCCTAACTGTCAGAGTGTTTGTTGCCCTTTAAAAAAATTTGAAGGCATATGGAACACACTAAGTCGTAGGCTTCGGCAGCCAGAGTCATGTGGGTGATCTGGGCTGTCCGGGTGACGCCGCGTCGAAGGCTGAGTTTCGACCATCCTGTCGTGGTCTTCCTCAGGGCTGGTATCAGTATCATACCAGCCCTGAGGAAGACCACGACATGATGGTCGAAACGTCGGCAACTCAGCCTTCAACGCGGCGTCACTCGGACAGCCCAGATCACCCATATGGATCACATGACTATGACATATCCTTCTAATAATAACTTCCAGAAATAAAATAAAATAAAATTGTGGAGATGTTTTATGAAGATAAGGGAATTGGTTGCCAATATTTAATTTTAGCATTTCAATACTGAAATGTTAAAAATCATTTAAGTAAAAAACTGTTAAATTCACCTGCTGAAAGCTTATTATAATTCCATCTGAGGAATCAGGAAAATTCTTATCAATAATATGTTTCAAAAATACACTGGCTTGAAATGAGACAATTGTAGTTTGTAGAGAATGTGCTCCTGAATACATTTGCTTAATGTGTTTAAACAGGTGGGTATCTTATTTCCTAAGTGTGCCAATAAAAAGTTTTACTTCTACTGATTTTCATTGCCAAATTTTTCATATTCATCTAAGAACAATTTCACAGGCAAACTAGTTTGAAGTGTGTTCGATTTATTAAATATGTTGTACATTATTCATTTTTTCATATGCATGACCTATAATTTTTGGCAGTCTCATTCTTTAGAGTAGTGGTTCCCAACCTGGGTACACACTGTCCCAATTCCGGGATGGGAAAATATTTCCAATTATGGAGAAAACAGCAAAGCATAACATGAACACCATCATCATCGGCATACACTGCAGGATAAATGACCAGAGGCCTGATCCTGGTTAAGAAGTAGACCTGAAAAGGATATTAATATTTGAAGTGTTCCTACATGATCCTTTTCTTGGTCTTTTTATATTTCCGTCCTAACAGTTTGTGTTTTACCCATTTCTGTTTATTCTTTTCATCTTCATCTCTTAATGTTGGCTCTTAATGTCTTTTTCTCTGACTAGTTTAGCCAAGATGGTGGAGGGTCTCTTTTGAGCTGCTTACAATCTTTTATTATTAAACCCTTCAAGATCTAGGTTTCTGATCCATTGAATAGTTTTGGCTTTGCTGTCATATTGAGGATTCTGGTTAAAGTAGGTAAACGGTACACCCTCAGGGAAGCATGGCGGCTGTGGAGGAGTGGGGTCTCCTTAAGCCCTCCTTCAAATTACGTTACACGCTCTGATAGAAATGAATAAAACTTACGGATATGCGATTTTCATGGCTTGCCCTTCATACGCTTTGTCCCCGCCTCATTGTAATGCCAATTTACTTTCAAGGGCAAGTTTTCTCGCTTCACTCGTCCAGATCCAAGTCACAGCGAGTCTCAGGCCTTCATCCCTCACGTTCACTATAAACCATTGTTGAGTCTATCCACCACATAATTACCAATTCACTTTTATAAGAAAGCACTTTTTAAGACTACTATTCTATTTTGAAATAAATTATACAATCTTAACAAAATGTACAGTAAGTTATTACTGTTTGGGGTTTTGTGATTATTTACCAGTTCTCATTAAAGTTAATAACTAGTTTATTATCAAATCAAGGGGTACAGGAAAGGAAAAAAGTTGGGAACTGCTGCTTTAGAACATAGACACTCTCCCCACAATTATGAAGAAATTGTTAAATTAATATTTAAATTCAGTGTTGCATGGTTTTTTTCTTATATCGCTCTGTTGTTATGCTCTGGCGAAAAGTTTCATGTAAATCTTGCATGTGCTGTTTTAGACTAACTTATTTTGTGATGTTAAGTTGTGTAGAATAGGCATTTTATTGACATAGGATAATAAAAGGAATAAATATTTAATGCAATAAAATAATTTGAGTATTCCATTTCAAATGTTGGATTCTTTCATTGAAACATTAAGTATTCTATCTATGCTTTTGGTAATCCAACCCTTTTATGTTTCTTTTTTCAGGTCTCATGTCTATGGCCCTAGAACCTTATTTTTATGGTAAAGTTCCAGATGTTACCATTGTACCTATAAACATTACCTATGAGCGTTGTTTGGAAGATTCACTTTTTTCTAGAGAACTTTTGGGTGCTCCAAAGCCAAAAGAGTCTACAAGGGTGGGATATTACCTGAAGTAAATTTTTATCTGATATAATTTTTCCATATTTTTTTTAATTTCAATTTTTGATTTGCAGCTGTTACTGAGAGCTCTACAAGTGTTGAGGGAGAATTATGGGAGAGTTTTCGTAGAGTTTGGAGAGCCTATATCTGTAAAAAAGTTTAATTCAGCAGATATTCAAACTAGAGATCTTAGAGTTGATTTAAATCAAGCATCCAGCTTTTATAAAGAACGGAGGTATCCTGGACCACAGGTTTCTCAGCGAGTGAAAGACCTGAGTTATTCAGTAATCAGAGAACAAAACCGAATTATGACATTCTTACCAGTTCATATCATGGCAGTTTCTGTGTCATTGTGGCTTGGGTTTGATGACAATGTTCCACTTGAAAAAGTTGAAACTGATGTGAAGTATCTGAGAAATATTCTCGCTGTGCTTGGATATTCTGTGGAGGTGAAAGGTATACATTTTATTCTTTCTTTCTTAGTTTCTTTTCTTACTTGTGCCTTTTTCTTGAATACGTATCATGTCTAAAAAGTTTTGAAATGCTCAGATAATGCTAATGCATGTTTAAATAAAAATTTGTGATATAAAGGTCAAAATGTTTGAGAGAATGTTCTATCTAAGCTAAAACTTGCTAAGCAGGTCCCTCCTCCTTGCGGATGGACAAAAGGCAAGTTTTTAATTTAAAATGGTAAATTTCATTCCCCATGAATGTGGAATAAAAATGTTGGCATCGATTCAGAGCAGCATCCAGTTTCTTTTATTTCCTTTTCTATGACATCTAGAGAATGCGTTTAACACTGCTATTCCATTCATCATGCTTCATTGAGAAAGTGTAGTTAGTGGTGGGACAAAAAGTTCGTCTGATCTTGTGATTATGATTATTATACCTTGCTTCATACAATATTTTAACATTTCACTTTAGATCCAGTTGAAAAAGAGATAATAGAGGCCCTGAAAATGTACAGCAGAGTGATGTATTTCTGTGAAAGGGAAAGAACTGTAAAGCTACATTATGGTGTGGCATCAACAAGTGGCACTTCTGATCATATACGAAGTGAGTTTCTGCAGTAATAGGTGAACAAATTCTTATGTTAAGTGTTTATCAAGGTTTGAACAGTGCAAATCACCAATTGCAGATTTATCACCTTGCACTTTTGTTTTCTCATTAAAAAGTGTCTTCCAAGCTTTTCGGGCAAAAAAAATATAACAAGGACATACAAAAGCTTAAAAAAAACTTTCCCCTTACCTCGTATTGCCTGATATAACATCCAGGTGTTTAATTTATGTTTCTACTGATTTGGTTGTGCTATTAATTCTCTATTTTGAAGAAATATTTTTGGTTGTTATTGAGCGGCTAATAGATTTACTTTTTACATTTTCTTCACTTCATAAAAATTGTCCCATTGTATGTATTTCCTTTGCATATGAGTCAGTGTAATTGACTCCTTAAATTTAAGAGATGATTAAAACTTCACAGCCATACATGCTTTTCACAACTCTCACAATCTTACTCCCTCCCTCTCACTCTCTCACCGCATAAATAATAATAAAATTTTGAATATTAAAACAATATAATGTGTGTAAAAATTTTCAAAACAAAGTATGCAGAGTGAATTTGAACTACATTGACAAATCCCAAGAAGCACCTCTTCACTGGAAATGGACTAAAATCTTTTGTATTAACATGTATCCAGAAATGCATCGTTACCCCAGTAAATGGCATTGGTGAAAAACATCATCTCGCAGACCGTTGTTCTTGTGTGTTGTAGTGTATTCCTTGTTATGCTGAAGACTTCTGATTGAAGGAGTGTACTGTAAAAGCAGAATAGTTGGGTATTCATTCTAGGAACAATCTGAGATGTTGTTCATATAAGTTCAAGAAGGGGGAAAATGGTTGAGAGGCAGCACAGACATACCAAGCTAAGTGCTCTGAGAGTTAGTGCCAACCACATCACACAACATTTGAAGCCATTTTTCAGTGTTTGTATAAGCATAGATCCTTTCAGACAAACATGCAGAGAGGACATGGTCTGTGCGTACAGCAGCATCCACAGATCTGAAAGAACATATTCTACAGAATATTAAGACCAACCTTGGTACTAGTTTTAGGCAAGTGGCTCGCTACATGGTGGTTATGTGCAACCTTCATGACAAACAACAATGTCTAGTGGAGCCTATCACCAGCAGATTTTCTTCCATGGGAAAGATGTTGTTGCTGGCTTATGCACCAGTCCACCTTGGGATTTCTGCCATCAGTTTCCTTCACTGATGAAGCGATCTTTTCTGGAGATTCTACATAAACGTCGTCTGTGGGCTGCAGCAAGTTTTGGAATGATTGGAGCATCTCCTCAGCAGTAGTTCAGCATCAATATTTGGGCAGGAATTCTTGGTGACCACCTATTGGGCTAGTTCTTCCACAGGGCCTCAATGGACTAGCATAAGAATGATGCCTCTTTTGCTTCAGAATATGCCTTTGACAATACAACAGGTAATGCTGCTGTAGATGGGGTGCCACAACTTGCTACCTCATTATTGTTCTCTAACACATCAGCGTCAACACCTCAACATCCTCCGCATGTACAAGAGGATGCAGAGACCTTGTTGCATGACCTGCTTGATCACCAGATATAAACTCCCTGTGATTTTTTTTTTATATTGGAGACGTCTGAAAAGCAATTGTGTATGCTGAGCCAGTTTCTGATGTGTAAACCCTTCAACAGCATGCCTATGTAGCCCGTGACTATTTGGGTACAGGCCGGAACATTAGAAGAATATGGCAATTCATGAGACGATGTGGGAATGCTTGCATTGCATCCCATGGCACACACTTTAAACATCTGTTGTGACATAGATGCAATTCAGGTCATGTACTGTGTGCCAGGATGATTTCCTATCATTGCACACCCACAGCAACCATTTCCAGACACATGATGCTATGACCTTTTTTTTGCTACTCCAGTCAGGAAGCATCTCTGGTCTGTATACAGCGAATCGTCTCCAAGCAGTTATATCTCTATAATGAAAACGTTCACAGTCCCCAACTGTTCTTTATTGGCTTTAACATGTTTTGTGTGGTGGGCCTGTAGTGAATGTAGACGAGACTCTTTATTTCGATGAGCATTAGATTTTTTTCTCCTTCCTGTAATGTACAGCAGGAGAGCCAGAACTTGAATGTACATGTCTTCGTCACAGTAGTCCTGTGCTTATTTTCTATTTCTAATTCTTTGAATCTAACTCTGGTATTTTCGTGTTTCTCATTTGTTTTTATATATTAAAGAAACATATTCAATTTGTACAAGTTTTTCTGTTGACTTTTTGCTGCTGCCTCATTACAATACTTTCACTCTGCATGTAAATATAAAGTTTAAAACTTTAACAAAGTGCGAAATTTTAATTCGTGATACTGTATGTTTAAATTTCATTAAAGTGAATCTTATAGATATAACCAAAAGGTAAATTGAGGATTTCAAAATGGTTGTATAAAGGTGACATATTTGTTATAACAACATTTCACTTATGACAAATTATTTGTATAGGAAAGGATCACTTGGGCTATGAGGGAGAGAGGAAACTATGTAAAACTCTAGGTACTAGGTAAAAAACTGTAGCAGTGAGTGTAAAAGCAATGCCTTAGAGCCCGAGAGTTCCAAAGATGCAAATAACATTGGTGAATTTGTGACACAACTAATTGACAATAGAGTTCTTTGCTTCTCATTTCCTTTCTAATATCATTGCCACCATCCTATTATCATCCTTATGTGGAATGGGGGCTTCATGGGGGAGTACATTTCATCCTAATCCAACCTGTCATAACCTGCACACACCACTGGCCAGGGGAAGAGGCCATGCAGACCCTGCAACTGAGTAGAACTAATGCTAAGACATACAGACGAGGTACTAGATACTTCTAGATACTTCTTTCTTTTATTCCTATGTTGTGATGTGTTTTAGTCGCACACTTCAATTGCTAAGTGGTGATTTGCCTAGTTCTTCTGACAGATTCATATAGTTTCTGAAGTTCTTTTAATACTTTATTCCAATTATGTATATGTTATTTTTCTCTTTCAATTACATTAATTTTTTGTGTACAGGTTCCAGACTAACAGAACAAACTCTTACTGAAGCTTATCCAATTGTATTCTTGCAAATTTATGCCAATCCAGTATGTCTTGCGTGTATTCATATTTGCATCTTGAATTTCGTTATGTGTACTGCTAGTAAAGTGTCAGAATACACAAAAGGTATGATTGAAATTATATTGAATTATTAAAATTGATTTTTTTATTATATTGAAACATTAGAATTTCTTAAATTAAATGTATTATATTAAAATAATATTCTAGTTTTATTCAACATTTTTAATTCTAAATATTCTGTTTCCAGATTCCTTATTCAAAGATTATTCATTTTTTCGAACTTTGCTACAAGTGGAATTTGTTCTGTATATGGAAGATACAAACTTAATTAAGAATGTGAGTATAGTATTTTATTTGTCTTTGGGTAAGATTACAGGAACATGAAGTCTGATAAAATGCCCATGCCTCTCCCATGAAAGCAATTAAGTCAATTGTATGTTAGAATGAAGTGTTAGCAGTAATGTTTAGTGCAGTAGGGAGTTTTTTTTTTTTTGAACTGTGTAAAACTTGGTGGCATATGATGTGTATGAGAATAGAACATTGACAGATATGTACGGTTATCATAGCTTTGTGGAGCTTTCTAGAATTTTTCAATTTCTCTGAATTCCTTCTTTCAGAATGGCAAAAAATCTGTGGAATGTGATGGTGACATCCCCCTTCCATCTCTGTTGCTTTCTGTTCTCACCTCTCCATCCTCTTTTGTCCTCCCAACCTCCATTATTTTCTGAGACACAGAACATTCTCTAGCCTCTAGTGTGTGAATTGTTGACTAGTGTCCTTATGCAGCCTTTGGCCTCCTGCTTGTGCTACAGTTGAACATCATGATTCCTCACCCTGCTCCAAATGGTCGTTGTTTCTTACGTTAGATAGATATGTTATCAGCCCAAAGGAGGCAAACTACAGTATTGCTGTGGGTATAGTAGGTTATAATGAATATTTTGGTGAATTGTTTGCACTCACTGAGAGCTAAAAATATTCTAAGATGATGAATATGTCTGAGATATGAGTGCTGATGTGATTTGAGTGAATGTTGGCTTGTTTTTCCCATGTAGTGAACACATGCTGCTGGTTAATGTCATTAAGCATCTGTGGCTAGCTGGAGGAGTATCTACTGAGGATGAAGATTCCTACGACGAGGTATTCCTAATGTGCATTTGGCACAATAAACCAAGGGGTGCATGTAAACGTGTACTCATCTTTTGAAATGGAATGACCTGTCTCTCTGCCTCCCAATCTTACTCTGTACAAACTACAATAATATTATTTGGGTTTCTGGAGATGAAGTTGATAACAAAGATTGTGGGTTATAACTTTGTGTTTGCAGCTACAAGCAATACATTTGTGGTATAGGCTGACCTGTATCACAAATATGTTTGTGAAATTCCTTGGATTTTATTTTTATGTAATTTTTCAGGACTTTGTGAATGCCATTGATCGTATGTGCACTCTCAATCTCTTCTTTACTGCTACAACAGACAAAGAGGCCATTGACTTATCAAATATTGAAGCACTCCGAAATGGAGATCAAGAAGCTTTGTTGCTGGGACTTCTCCATCCGTTTCTTACAGGATATGCTCTAATTCTAAAATTAATAATTGTGGTAAGTGATGTTACAAAGTATTCCAGATCAGATTTCATCACAGTAAATGCATTTTAATTCATTTACTGTGATGAAACTTGATTTGGAGTTTTCCACACTTTTTAGGTGTTGCATGTTCTTACAGGCTCATCATTGCACCTCTGAATTTTAAATTCTTTAACCCTTTGCGTTTGTTGTTTTTTAAATGTGTTTGCATCTTAATCAAAATTATTAATTGATACAACTTGTCTCTAAGCCCTTAGCATTAAGCACTTTTGGGAGTAATCCTCCATTAATATTTGGTATTTGTGTCTTGTCAGTCGGTTGTCAAGATGACAGCGCTAGCAGCATGTCCATGTACACTCAGGGTTTCTTACATGCTATCCGCATGCTGAATTTTTTTCTTCTAGGTTTTCCTCTTCCTGTCCAATTTAATTTTTAAGGAATCAAACACAAAATTGAGAAAATATTTTCTATTTTAAATGAGTGTTTTTATAAAATTATTACCAATATGTGACACTAGGTACATATAATTCTTAATTCATGAATTTTTAAACAAATGCTTATTGCTTTTGAGAGCAGGTTTCATAGTAATAATCATCACTGCGTCACTGATAGAAGCACCACTGGTAGAAGTATATCTGGAAGTTTCCATCACTAAAATCATCTCTCCCACTGAGGTCTACTCCAATCATCTAAACTCTCAATTATTTTGTGGTCAGGCAAACCTTATATTGCCATGACACCACACTGACTCACAGCCCATCACACTGTGTTGTAAAAGTGCATTATTAAAACAATGCCTGAAAGAACAAAGCCATCTGTTGGCATAAAAGAAAAAGCAGTTACTAAATCGGTTGGTAGCAAGTACTTCACGAGTGCCTTTGACATAGGACCAGATTAGTGAAATATGAAGTTAAGCAGTACTCGCCATTTGACTGCAACTGTCTTTCTAAAATATCGAACTCTGTTTGATGAAAGACCGCAAAGGGTTAAACTGAATTTTAGGAGAAAATTGTGCCACTAGACTGTAGTAATTAATGTGAAAATAATTGTTTTTTAAATTTTTTTTTACTTTGAACATACTTTATTGACAGTGGGATTGGAAATTGCCAATATCAGTAATTCATCTGCAACAAAAAGAAGGTAAATTATATTTCTTAACCTTGTCAAATCCCATGATATTTAATTTATTTGAAAAAAGTGTCATGAATTAAATAGCACACTAGTGGTAAAATAAGGTGACTTAACTATATTTTGTAATATTATTAAAATCAATCACGTAAGTTTGAATTCAAAATCCAACGTTTACTTCTCATATGATTATATCTCCTGAAAACCACCAGTATATTTGCATATGATGAGTCCACCATGTGTCGCTATTGTGGTTTTTCTGTCCTCAGAAAGTGTAAAAGAAGATGCTTTAAAGAATGTTGCAGGGTGTTCATTGAAATCCCTGATTTTTTTGAAAATTGCAAGAGTACAAAATTGTTTTCAGTGTTTTTCCTACAACTGCAATATTGAAGATAGATTTTTTTCATAATAAAATCTGTTGTTTTAGGTGATCTCGAAATAAGATCATGTACAATTTTTTGAAAGTATGGGTAGTTTTTGTATAATTGGGATAACATAGACAATTTTTGAAATTTTTTGAACAATTTTCTCAAAAATCAGCACCAATTTTTTACTTTTAATTTACTCCTAAGTATTGACGGACTGGGAAGAGAAGTTGTGCTACTCTTTTTTCATGCAAACACAGTATTTTCGAAAATTTACAAAAAGTTAACATTCCAAAGCTACTGACATGTTTTCAAAATGAATTTATCATAAATTAATTTGCTGATATACAACAAGAGGGAAATCCCTTACATTGCTTTTCTGTTGTTTTTTTAAATCTATCACATTTCTTATATATCTCTCTCTCTCATACGTATTTCTCTGATGTTAATCTTTCTCCCTGTTGTTCTCAGATGACTTCTGAAGTCCCTGATCACTCTGAACAAGAACTAAGATTCCATCTTCAAAAGAAATTGGAAGATGAGATAAGTATAGGTCATTTCATACCAAAATATGTTTTGTCAATGGATCTTATAATAAATGCTCTCACGGCTTATACCATGATGGGTGCTCTTCAGAAATGGTGAGAGAAAATGCTTATGAATTTTTTATTAACATTTGGAATTGTCACTATTTAAAATTTAACTTTTCTTTGTAGGCAAAAGGGTGAATCAATGATGATACGTCCTATTGTGTCTGTGTGCAGATCCATTCAGCAGGACTTGGGTAAGAGATTCTGACATATCATAACAAGTTCATGATTTTCATCAAATATTTTAGTTCATTAAAATGCATTTCAAAACTAGAAACAAACAAGGTAGTGCAAACATAAATAATTCATTTTGAACAGAAATAAGTCTTGAAGATATATTTTCCCAAAATTGTACATTAACTAAGTGGTTTTCTTGTAACTGTGCATGAAATATAGGTAATTTTTAACATTTATCTTTTTTATAATGGCTGCATATTTTTGTGTACGTTTTTGCCAGTACCAAGGACAGGTTTTTTTTTTAGGAAAAAAACAACAAATTGTACACATTGAAAGTGGAAACAAAATTTCTACTTTCGGCGATCTTTGTTAAAAATCAAATTTGCAAAAGTACAATATTGAAGATAGATTTGATTTAAGAAAAAATGTATTTTAAAAATATATCTTTAAATATGTTCATGTACAATTTTTTGCAAAAACAAGTAGTTTTTGTGTGATTTCTGCTTGAAGTTAATGCAATTTAGAAAGAAAATGATTGAAAGCTGTTCCAATTTTTGCTTCACATTTTTTTCCACAAATAGAGAAAAAGGATCTTTAAAAAAATTACGCATGTTTCGGTTTCGTTCAACTCCAATTTTCGAAAATTCCAAAAGTTAGAAACAAATATTGAAGGGCTGTTAACAGTATAGGTGCACCATGTCAGTATCAGAAATTTTAATGACAGTCCTCTCATAAGTGCAAGAATACGAGTTCACAGATTCATGGAGTATTCAATAAGACAATTTGAACATGGGTCATTGTAAGTGATTCTTTTCTGTTTGCCAATTGCAATTTGTGCATGAAAACTTGATATATATATTTGGTAACCAAGCTGTGACCAGCGGCACTAGTAGAATTTTCCACTCTCCGCTAGATGGTGACACATGGATGATTCAAATTCAAATTGTCGCTATTGTAGCAAAAAGGCAGTAGGGTCATTGCATGCAAAAAAGTATGTCTCATGACCTCGATATCTTTAAATTCAAAGATACTGCAGTATTTAATTTTCCATCCCCCCAAATATGAATCAGTCATAAAGTCCTTTGATTGTTTTGCCTACACCTTCACAGTGACACTTGCCTTGACTGATAGCAAAGAAATGCCATTTAGCTGATGTCTGAAAATCACTGTTAATTGCTAATGTAAATATTTACAAGTTAAAGAAGTTCTTACAGGTGAATGATAGATAGGAGTTAAAAATTTATTTATATTAAATTTATTTATATTGTAACCTGTTCTTCAATTCCTGGTGGCACATACTCCTCTTAGTGGTTCCTAGTCTGTCTTCACTTAATGTCCCTATCTCAAATATATGAACTTGAGGTTCCTCTCAGGTTCCAGATAGTGGCATATATAGAGAAGTGTGACAATTCCGGAGCATTGTGAAGTATTTTGTAGGTTTCGTTGATGTCAGCAGGACTCTCCTAAAAGATAAAGATGGTATGTCTAGTTCTCGTAGTCATTCTTCATAAGTTGTGATAGGAGTTTCCAAGTGGATTGGCATAGATTTTGGTATCATCAGTATTCATGTAGAAAGTGTTTTTTGTGTTGCCTGTGATGTCACTAGTGTAAAGAATAAACAGAATTGATTCTAAGGACTCTGCTGGTAATGGGACAAAGGGATGATACAAATGATCCAATCTTGTCTCAGAATGTCTTTTCAGTTGAAAAGGATTTCAGCCGTGTGAGGAGTTTGCCACAGATGCCAAAATGGAAAAGTATGTAAAATAGACACGGGTGGGGAATCTTATGCTCTTAATGCTTTTGTAAAGTCCAGGTAGATGACATCAGGTTGTTTTTTATCTGATTAAAGTTTGTGTACTAGAGAGGAGATTGGTGGTTTGGACAAATCCATGCGCCGGGCAAAATATCAGTGTATTTACAATAAGCCGCTCCATCATCTTACAAACAGGGCTTGCCAGACTTACCAGTCTTTAATTGCTAGGATCCAACTTGTTATCTTTCCGTGACCAGCCATTTACAAAAGATAGATGTAAGAGGGACTGCCAGTTCTGTGGCACAGGTTTTCGACAGTATAGATGGAATAGCATCCGGTCCTGGTGAAGAGTTAGAATCTAGCTGGGAAAATATTTCTTGTATGTCATTGTTTTGGAAATCCACATCTTAAGGAGATCAGTAGCTGACTCGACATGTAGAGCTGGTAGTGTGCCATGAGGTTCAAATGTTCGTTGTGTTGAATTTCAGAAATCCCGTGGCAAACTCTTTAGCAAATAAAATAGGATTCAAGATAATGGCTTGAGTGCTTGTATGAAGAGCTTGCGGGTATTCAACGGGATATCTGATGTCAGATTTAAGCAATATTTTTGTTGTTTTTTTGCCTTGGAAAATGTTAGGTTCATTGACTTTGTTTCAGAGAAACTTGTCTTTTTGACAGAAAAAACGTGAATCGGTTCTAACACTAAAACGTGAATCAGCCAGAATTCATTCAGGGCTATACTGTCATCATCAAGCAGGACTTGCCCTAGGCTGGTTTGTATGTTGTTATAATTGCTCTAAAATAGGTTTTCCTTGAGCGTTAATTGGAAAGTTAATAGCATTGCTGTGACACAATTATTCACAAGTTTAGACATTTTGAAGCATCTGTAAACAACTTTCACTTATTTTCACACCAACTATATCAATGGGAATCAATTCACTCATCAATGGGAATGAAAGGGTAAAATAAAAATGACATGGGCTGGAATTATTAAGAAAGAGGAAGATCTTACATCCAATATTTTTTTAAATGTCAAAATGGTCTGAAGCATATCTCAAGCAAAATGAAGTCTATTCAGGAGGATAATCTCAAACTGTCAGCAAGATGTGATGCAATTAATTTGAAACAAAATTATTTTGAGGTGGAAATGGAAGCTACAATAAATTCCAAAATTGCAAATTTTAGAAAAACAGTTAAAACAACACATTTTGCTGAGTTGATGTGAACAGTTGCAGACGAGCTGGAGGAAAGAAATCCTAGATCGAAAAACATAAAAAATTCTCCATGAAATTGGAAGTCTCTGCAAAGAGGAAGAAAGAAGATGGGAAATTTTGATAGATACTTTCAAGTCTAAATTGTGGAAGAGAACTACCTGTGAATAAGGTGTCCAGCATTTTGCAAACTACACATTTGGGAAAATATGATAAATCCTAACCACTGAAGAACACTTTGAAATCAATGGGACTTGTTCTGTTGCAAAGGAATGACCTGCCTCAGAATATTTTGTTTAATGAAGATCAAACTCCCTTGCAAGTGAAATCAAGGAATTGCTAGCAAAGCAGGCAAGAAAGCAGAATGACTCGGAAGCAATCCTCAAATATAGGAGAGGGACACCAGAAATAATCAATAAGCTTCTCAAAGGAAAAAATAGCACAGGCACCAGTATGCTATCTTTCAATTTACAGCAATATATCCAGTATTTTTACCAAAATTTGATCTGTTCCTAGATCAAGAATACAATCCATTTAATATACCACTGACAAAATGATGGTTGAAACCTGATATTTTTGACCACATCATCCAAGTAGAGGGGTATATATTTTGTAGAGATAGAGGCGGCAGAGGAATTCTGTTATATGTACCAAACGAATTAAATAGAAATTAACTTATAACTATCCCTTGTACGGGTATACAAAGTGATTCTTTAAAGCCTTGATAGCTGAAAATCAGGCTCTGTCATTTGAATATCTACCTATACGTTATGCTGCAATCCTTTGCCATGATATAGAATTACAAATATCTAAGCAGCTCTTTTGACATTCATTGTAAGGCGAATGATTTAGATGATCATATTGTTATCCTTGGAGATTTCATTTTACAGTAAAATCTGTCTAAACCAGAACCAGTGTAAGCCGGAAACCTGTCTTAATTAGAAAATTTGTCCGGCATGTGAAGTTAAATGGTATTTTACACACCAAAAAATGAAACCTCTCTAACACGAAAACAGAGTGGTTTTTCATGTCGTGCAAGGGGAAAAATATCTATAAAACAGAATTCCTATGAGTTTATTACCATTGGCTGTGAAATGTGAAATGTTAATGAAATGAATGCAACTGCAAGCTTGTTTTAAATTCTCCATCTCTGGAACACACGATAGTTGTGACACCAGACATTGAAGGAGAGGGGCTTCAACTGTTAGGGTAGAATTTGACCGTACACTTTTCTTAAGACCATGTGAGGGTATCAAAAAGTAATAGAAATATGTTTTGATACATTGTGCATTGAAAGAGTCAGCAAACTGTCCGAATACACGCAGTAAGGTGTGGATTTTTCTACTCAGAAACTGACAATGAATTGTGTTTCATATTCATATATTTATGTTTTCTTCCATAAATACATTACGTTAATATATTTTTATAATAGTGATAATAATAATAATAATAACGATAATAATAACAATAACAATTATAATAGTCATGTAATTTACTACCTTCAGGGCAGAAATGTCAATATCACAAGTGTCATAAAATGGACAACATTGCATAAAACTGATACCTCACTAAACCTGAATTTTTTTTGTCTCAATAATTGCGGTTTGGACAGATTTTACTCTACCACCACTTCATTGACCCCAACCCAGCTCAGATCACATCCCACTCGTAACAAAGGTGTTTCCCCAGATGTAGGAAGATTTTTGTTTCTCTCGGTTGATAAATGATGAAACCAGGTTAGTTCAGCGACACTTGATCGAATTCTGACCAATGATGAATAATCTTTGTCAACCCCAGTCGGAGTCATATAAAAGTAACTGATGATGTCATTTTGCCTTTTGTTATGCCAATAAACTTAAAATCTGAAGACTTCTAAAAATCACGAGACTTGCAAGTTAAACTGGTGGTTGAACTTTAAGAATGTGAAGAGAGGCCTTTGATAAATTGTTCTCACTTCAGAATATCCATGCGCCAAGAAACTTGAAAGCAACTGGCTGATATTTACATTGGAAATAATTAACGCTTGAGTTTCTCACTCACTTCTAAAAAGAAGATGGAAACCAAAATAAACCGTGGATTGCTAAAAGGACATGATTGATACACAAATAAAATGATTATGGAAATACAGTTACACATAATAACAAATGAAATTTGAATCCAGAGGAAAATTTATGAACAAAATAATGCGGTATGATTAAGGTATAACGTTTGGTATAAGTGGGGAAATTCTGCATTGATTCTACAGTCATTCCTCAAATATTACACTTTATGTGAGAAATGGAGAATACAAGTCCTCACAAATGAGCATTTGCAGCTAAGTTCCTCTGGTCTCAGTATTGGGTCTGATTTCATTGATCTTCTTGTACACTAACGACCTGCCAAAAGGTATCTCACTTCAAGATGTATGCAGATGAAATTCTATTCTAACTCTTCAGTGAACTTTCTGTACCTTCAAAAGGATATGGATAGAGTTTAGGAGTGGTGGAGCATTGTGATGGTACATTTGAATAACCTGAAATGCATGGTCATGCATATTGGAAGATCCAACACGATCACGATTACCAAATAGGTAAAATGAATGTAGCTGAAACTAAGATGAAGAAGGATCATGATCTCTAATCTCAAGTGGGTACGTCTTCAGTCACACCATAAAAAAAAGTTTATAGGGCTATTTCCACAATTTGTAAAGCCTTCAACACATTAAGAAGTAGCGTATGTACCCTTCTATACAAGAGCTACTAATTTGGAATCCTTAACCCGACAGTACACTCAGGTGGTCTGAGAGTCTCGGAAAGTCTTTACTCTAATATTGTGAATATGGTTTGGCTGCCCCTAACCACACTGCCTCCAGGTACCTTTCCCTTCAACAGATATAAGTCACACCTCTTCTGAGAAAGTATTTTTATCCTTTCTAGACAGTCCAAAACTTTGCATTGGTCTCAGAAACCACCCGAGTGTACTCATCTTCTTTCAGTATGTTACGCAGCTTAAAAAAATATTTGTGCCAATAGGCAAAAAGTTTATTTCTTTGGAGCATTAACTAACTTTTTCTAAAGCATGCAAAGAAAGAAAGCTATTAAATGTGTAAAATTTATCAAATGAAATGAAAAGTATATTTCCTACAAATTTTTTTTCAGTTTTCTTCATTAGAATACAAACCACTAAATACTCAAATAAATTATTTAAAAATATATCTCATTATTGAAAATAATGTCCATCTTTTTCTGATACATTCCCTTGGTCGAAATTATAAGGGGAAATTGAATTAAGGAAACAGCAAGCAGAAAAATCTGAGAGTCCAGGTATGTGTACTGCTATGTTAATTTATGAAAGATAACCCGTTGGAAAATGCACAAAGGAGAATCACATGTATTTGGCAGGATTCTGACACTTGCTGCTGGAATATAACATGATCAGAACCTTAAGATCTGAGGTATTACAACTCTGACCTTGACTACATTTTTTGTCACTGAAAATTTGCACCTATGAAGATATAGTATGAAACTTGCGAAATCTAGGCACAATCAAATGCAATGCAAAAACTTTCTGAGCAATAGTGTTTACTATACCTGGAATATTCTACCAAGAATGTGGTAACGGTCCTTAGCCCTCATGCTTTCAAAAGGACTCTTCAGCAAGGAAGGCCATGGACTTAAATGACCTTCAGAATATTTTCCCTTGATAACTGATGAAATGATTTTTTTGGTTTGAAATTGTTGTCACAAATAATTATGTATATTAGCGCTGATTCAGGCTACATCAGTTATGTTACCTGTAAATCTCTTTAAATGAGAGAAAGTGTGCTAGTTAGTGCTATAAGACAATCCCTACTAACATGGAAAATCATAAAATAAAAAGTTTATTTATTTGTAAGGGTTACAAGCCGTGTAAAAATAAGTAAATAAAACAAGTATTTTTGGTAAATATATAGAATTATTACAAAATATTTTACATAACCTTTATTAAAAAATAACTTTCATCCAGAGTTCCTTGTAGTGCATTTATCTCTGTGTAGGCTAGATCCCGGTATAGAATTCAACTAAGTGTCCCATCATATTTATTCCTATCCACCAATCCATTATTTATTTTCCACTTTCATGCAAACCTTGGTGAAAATGTTCTCCTTGCACCAAGAATTTTATTTAAAAAAATTAAATGTGCATTGAGAAATTGAATTTTAAGGTTCACCAAACCCGTCTTAAAAAAGTTCTTCATTATTTAACAAAAGAAATTGGAAAAATCCTGATTGATGTTAATCTTTTGTGTGGACCAAAATTCACTCTTTGTAAATTGTACATTTATGTAAAGGTGATAAAGCAGTGACTCATGGCTGTTTATTCCAGGGAGATCAGAGAACATTGCATGGTTAAGACAAAAAAATTAAATCTGAACGTATGAGTAACGTAGCAAGTTAATATTGCTGTATTATTTATTACATTTCAATCGTGAATTTAAGTTTTGCTTATTTACATAGATAATTTTTGTTTGTTATCAAAACCCTCAGAGCCCTACTCGCTTTTAGTTGTACTTAGTAACAAACACGGCCAGCAAAATAATGTTTCCTTCGTAATATATTCTCTCAACCATTTGTTATTATTGTACCTTGAGCGTCAAAATGATATTTCACTTTTATCCTTTTGTAATTTAAAATTTATTTGAAATTTATTCAGATCTTGAAACTTCATATCTATGACGTTTTCTTTAAACATGAATGTCCAGCAAACTAGAAATTGTCAGTACTTTTTTTCCATAACTCAGGTGTTGCCATTATCACTAAGTGTTCTGTTAAAAAAAATGCGAAGCATTAATATAACATGTTCAAACTACTTTAATCTTATACTTGAACAGGTCCACTCTTACTTCAATAATAAAAGCCACTGTTCATAACATAGCTAACGTGTCCTAGTTTCTGAAGTCTTGTAAGAGTCGGCCACACAACTGAGCGGGGGCATGATCCAACGTTGTTACTGTACTTGCAATCTTGCTGGGAGGAGGAGATGTACTAGTCTTGTACACCCTCCACACTGTGGGTCCCTTGGTAGAAGTATTTTCTTTGTGGCAAGACCTCTGAAAATACTTTCTTCCCAGTTCAGAAGTAGCTCATGGGGGTCATTGTTATTGTTCCCAGTAATCATGCTTGACTGCCTCATTCCCACTGGAAACGTCGAAAATTAATGCACACTGCCTGTTGTCCGAGAATCAGAGAATAAAGATGCAGAATACTGCTAGTGATTTAGACAAGGTTATGTCAGTTTGTAAAGAAAGAGGAAAAAAATAAACAACAAAACAGTTGATCCAGCAGCCTCAACCTTACCAAGTTTTAATAGAATTTGAAACTTGCTAAATAAAACAACAGATTACTAAGACTTTCTTCTTTGTCCTCCAATTTTATTTTTTATTTCTTACAGTTTTAAAGTGTATCACTTGATATTTAGTTATTAACATTTTCTGTTCTATTTCAGAGATTCGACTAGTCAGATTACAATATCTGATAGAAGCCTGTTACCAAAGATCCAGTTTTGACCAGTACAGAAAGCAAAAATCCATTGTGTGTAAGCTTTGAAGATTGTCCTGTGCCGCCCACTCATTTTGTGGAGTGTCAGAATGTAATGTGCATTGATTGATGAGTGGTGAAATTGCTAGTGCTGTAAACATGAATTTAGATTTTCTTTAAGAAAACTAAAAATATTTTTTCATACTGTTAAAACAGTTTGGAAAGCAACTGTCAAATGCTAGTCATGTAAAAGTAAATATTGATGTATATATTAATTAACATTTAAGGAAAAGACATCGGAATTCCTTGTATTTTTATAGACATTCAATGTGTCTATAGCATACATAATCGTTAGTTGCAATCGGTGTGCATCAGAAGCAGAAATTTTAAATGGACAGTTTGCACATAATTTAATATTTGCTCAATTCCGTAAGCAGCTTTCTCTTAACCAATTTTTAGGGAAGGAATCAATTGAGTGAAGGTACATGATATCTCTGAAAGATTAAGAATTTTGTGGTCCATATGTACCTGCCAATTTTTATGTATATATTGTATACTTGTGTGATACAATTAAGACTTAGTCATCAGTTACCAGTACTGTTGTGCATAAAATTTACAGTATTACATTTATAGCCTCAAAGGTTATGGCATATGTTTATAAGAAAGATGTGATAATTGTTCAATACTTGTTTAATAACTATTTATAGATCTGATGTGTTTTTGTTCTGTTTGATTGTTATAATTTGCTCAGCTTTGTAATATTTCTCATAAAAGTTTTCTAAATTTAATTTTGTCACTTTATTCATGTTCCAATAATCCCCTTTATTTAACTTTTTTGTTGAACAAATTTTGTTTAATATGATGTAGGCCCAGATTAAAGGATAGAAAATTAACTTGTGTCCATGAAAAGGCAATTTTTTTAAATTCTACTTCATATTGAAAGACCACTTAAAACTTCAAATGTTGGAAGCAGGTGAGTAATAGATATTAGTGAAATAAGTTGACATTAACATGTTCAATCAAGTTTCACTTTTACAACAAAATCTTAGTTTAAGTAAATTTATTCCAGAATCATTTCAAAAGTATTTCTTCAATGCTAAAATCAGGTTTAAGGTCAATGTTACCTATTCTCAATATTAGGTTAATATTTTCACCTTCCCTGAAATGGCTACATAGAGGGATTGACTTTACCTAGTTATGACAACTTTAGTCACATATGCTGTAACAAGGAATTTGTGACTAGGTCCAGTAAATTGATCAAGAACATGATGGCATTATATAATTACACAAAACAAACATTACATTTATAACTTTCATTATAGCTATCAATTACTTTCCTCAAAAGCAACTACAAGCATACATTCGATTTGCTGAAACTTTTGATAGTATATATAAAACTAATCAATTTTGCAAATTTATTACGTCTAGTGATTTTCAATAAATTCAGAATAATTTGTGAATTGTAAGTATAATAAAATACAAGGTGTAACTTTTTGTATTATTCCTTTATAAAAATATTTGATATTATACATGATATTGACCTATGTCAGACAACCCAAATATGGCACAGTTCCTAGAGATCATAATTAGTCAACTCTGTACATGCAAAAACTCAAGAAATTAATTTTCAAATTAGCAAACTTTAAATGGATAGTAGTTAATTAGCTTTTTAGCTTGTCAGTTTAAAACATCTAAATGAATTTAAAAGTAATGTAGAATCTTAACTGTTTATTTAAATTAAATACTGATTATTTAGCATACATTCCAAAAATTTAAACGCAAATAGTATCTTCAGTTTATAGAGTAGTGATTATTATTATTTTGTTAATATCGACCAACATTTAAATATAAAGTAAATGAAGTATTAAAGGGTAGACTCATCAGGTATAAAAGAATACTGGAATTTCTAAATGAGATAGCTTGCAAAGTACCATTTTCTAAGAGGATAAAATAGCATATTTTGGACAAGAGGTAGTAAGATGATACGTGAAGTATTTTGAAGCAGAATACTGTACTGATAATGGTAATGTAAGGTTTTTACAAATTATACCATTGATTCTTCATTTTTTTTGGAAAAGTTGTAATTAGTCAAACAAAAGATTTTTACCTCATTACGATTTTCATATCAAAAAAGGTCCAAATGATATTTCCTCATCATTAATAAAAAAAAATTTAACTGCCATTACAAAATCACTTCAAGAAAGTTCTTCCTGGAAAGAGCTTCATCACAACCGAGGTGAAAAGTGAAAATCGAGCAAATGTTAACAAATACAGACCCGTATCTTTAATGGACATAATGTCAAACATATTGAAATCAACTACAAAATTATTGTACGAGATCAATAACATGTTAGTAATGCAGTGGCTTTAGAAGTCAGAATTGCACCGATTAAAATCAGTAAATTGTACAATACATTACTGGTAAACTGGAAAATAATTCACTAACTGAAGACAGACTTCAGATACGAACTTAACCTTCTTCGACATCCTGCTTAGAGAACTACAGCTCTTGAATATCAAAGCGCCATTTTATATGAAACATAGGAGTTTAAAATCAGAGTGATTTCTTATAGCAAACTTGGATTATTTTAAGCCAGAACTCAAAAACTCATGCCAATTACACACTTTTCTCACTGCAAATCACACTCCGATTTTAACTGATTTTTGACGTTAAATGAATATACCATGGATAATTCAAACACAAATTATTATAAATGCACATTATCCATGCCTAAAATTTTAAGATTAGATGTGTATATCAGCGTGTTGCTACCCTAATTATATAAATAATTTATATCAATTTTACTAAGGCTTTCGATATCATAATATTCGCTTATCACAACTCTTCAGCATGTAGCCATTCAGGAAAGATTTCTACAATGAACGAAGTATCACTCTGGGAGAGCACAAAAAGCTAGATACATCTGAGGTCAGTATTAATGTAAATATATACATATTAATGATTTATATATTGCCTCTTGTACAATTCATCAAAAGATCCACTCTTTATTGGTTGATTTTTCAGAGGGACTCTGTTACAGGTTGTATACATGTGTGTATGTATGACTGCAATTCAATTTCACTGATAATTTTTAGGAGTAATGATAATTATTAAATACAATAGAATGACAAATAACTGATTATATGTACATGTAAATGCCTTGTGATTTCTTCAATGGCTGCTAAAGACAAGAATACACATCTGATAATAACTTGTAATATACAATAAATCTTTTGTACAAATTAGGCTGCTGCCTGTTAAATATAAAATTTTTATAATGATTATAAAACACCTTTTTATAAATTTGTTATAAAACTTTCTCTGATAATTCTCGTTGGTAACATCATTCTTTCAGAATGCACAATCAAAACAATACATACATACAGTCCCTTTCCCAAAATAAATGTGTGTAAAACTTCAGAATCAAATAAAATACAAATGGATCGTATTATGAATGTTGGATTTCACCTTAATTCTACAAAGAACTTTTTATAAGCGATTTACCATTAATTATGTTTGTAGCTCCCACAACAATTCTAGCACCAGTTAATTTCTCCAGAAGTTCAAATGCTGCTATTTCAGCATACGTAACTCCACCAACAAAATACACTAAAAACGTCCTTGGAGTACTTGAAGAATCTCTACGTGCAAGTGTGGCAGCTGGAAGTAATTTCAAGATTTCTTCTAAGGGTTGTTTACCCTTATTGATAATCATTTGAATCAACTGACACACAGCTGGAGTATAAGCACTACTAAATACATAACTCATATCTTTAGGCATTTTAGAATCATCGTGATCGTCAGAGTAATCAGGGAAAAGTTTGAGTTTATATGCCATGCTTCTAAAAGCACTGAATCGTTTTGGCAGAGATACTGCTTGGGCAACCCGACCAGCCAAATTGCCAGCTGATTCACTTAGGCTAGAACTTTGTGGTATAAAAATTCCTAACTTTTCTAAATTGTAAAAACATGTTAAGTGTTCATAGCCATAACAATGTAAAAATTGAGATTTGAAAGTATTCATTTCATCTTTTGTCAGCCCATCTTGAGTAAGTGACATTAGACAAAGTAATCTTATTAAAGAAAATTTATCACAAGCCTGGGTAGCTAAACAGTCTTCCAGATAACTAATAGTCTCAGACTTATTTTTACCTTCTAAAATATTTTGTTCTGTTCGGTGCAGAGCTTCAAATTTATGGCCTAATTCTCCTATTATAGCTTCACATGCTCCTATATGATACGACAAGGCTTGTTTCATATTAATAACTTTCTTGAGTTCTGTTTCTACATATTGCTTCATATCTTGGGTGGTCATCTTTTGTCTTCGATCAGATTCTGCTTGAAGCTCACCTACTTTTCTGCTAAGAAATGAATAAACATTTGAAAAGTATCTGTGTTTAATCTCATTGTAAATGCCATCATCACCACTTAACTGGAAATTAACAGTACTTTTATTTCCAGGAAACCTTGCATCTAATTCAACAGTACCACCTCGAATTTCAAACACCTCATCCAACAGACCTAGATAAGTAACAGGTGTTAATAACACCGATGCATAATCAACATCTCGATCTACAAGAAATAAACAACCAATATCTGAATCAAAACCATCAGGGCTACCCAACTCATTCATGAGAATATCCATCATTGAATAAATTTGTGAAGAAAATCTTCCAGCTGTAAGAACTAATGGAAATTTTCCAAAAAGGAGTTGGAGTGACCATAAAGAACGTGCTATTGGAGGTAGAAAAGACTGGTCACCATCTACATATAACTTTTGAAAAATATCAGGAAGCTCATATGAAAGAACTCTGCTATCTAAACGGATAAGTTCCCATGGAAAGCAATATACAATAATCTTGTCATATAATCCTTCTTCCTCAATCAAATGTTGAATTGACACTAACTCACACGGAACAAGAATAATATAAAACTTATATTGATCACTTCTTGAAAGTTCACTATTTATCTGATCACAAACACATTTGGCTGTGATAAGATTTGAATGTAGAAGATATACCCAGTTCAAGTTTTTGCAGTGTACACTTGTTTTCTCAAGACGATATATTTTATCCACATTATGAGACCTGAAATGAAAACAAACAAAAAGAAGAAGAAAAAAAAAGAAAGAAAAAAGGGTCAAGCAAAATTCTATTCAACACAACAAAATAGATTCAAGGAATCATTTATATTCACCTCAAAACTTTTGCTCCAGTTATTCTATCCAGTGATTTCATTAGAACAGGATCTATTATTAAATCTTTTTTTCCAGAAATTTTATCCAGGATCTGCACAAGTTTTTCTTGTGATATCCGGTGCAAGGCATTAAGCCGAGATTCCAAAGTATTTTGCATTTTTAATTTACTATGAAAAGTACTATTCAACTAGTAGTGATATACCAATATTATGTTGCAGATTAAATTTTTAAAAGGAATACTACTTAACATATCCTATACAACTATTTCTTTCGTCAATTGTCATCCTTAAAAAGAGGTTAATGTAGAACAGTAAAATCGAAGTTCTTCCGCGGCAGAACTTTAAAAAATTAATACTAACAGAACAGTTCGAACTCAAGTCTTGCTCGCGTCACCCGGCGTCACCTGCGGTCACCTGCATGTCACTCATGCGCACTCAGGTGTCACTTCAAACAGGTGCACCAGTGCTGGACGGGACAGAGCATGATAATTTCAACGAATAACATAGCAGATGCGGAATACACTTACACCATGGAAGAATATTTATTCTTTGAATTCTTTCATATCGCTGTGTACTACGCGAGTATTAGGGAGTTTGTGCACACCTTAGCGGGAAGCAATCGACTTTTTCATTAGGGAGTTTGTGCACCCTCGAACGCTAAATCACTGTCGATCTGCGCATGCGAAGTTCAAGTTTCACATCTCTAATGAGTGTGTGCCACCTCGAACTTAAAACACTATCCATCTTCTGTTCATGCGCAGTTCACACCATTTTAGTGTATTAGCGCATGCGCAGAAGATTGATAAAGCTAACGCTACGGCGTGCACAAACTGCCTAATAGGGCACTATCGATCTTCTGCGTATGCGCAGATGCACTAAAGTAGTGCGAAACTTGAACTGCGTTTGCGCAGATAGTGCTTTAACGTACGAAGTGGCACAAACTCCCTACTAGTACATCTGCGCATGCGCAGAAGATCGATAGTGGTGTTTACTATGGCGTGCACAAATCCCTTTTTAGACAATATATTTGTTAATGTTTGTCTAATATTTATAGTTTAAATGTTACCAAAGTTCGTCAAGAAATAAAGTCTGTTGTATTTGATTCATAATTCCAACGTTCAAAATAATCAACTATCAATAATAATTTTTATTTTGACAAGGGAGATGTAACGAGAACCTTGTATTACTCGCGCAACATTTCTTCAACGATGGATTGAAGAAATGCGGGTAGAATGGGGGTATTAGTTACGAAATCGGTCACTAGACTTTATGAAGCAATGCCAATCTCTGAAGAATCAGCCACACCTTCCTAAAGTTCTCAATAATTTGCGTTCTAACTTTATCAAGAGTTCGAGTTATCTCCTGTGATAGATCCGTACCTGCTTCGGTCATTTCTTTAGATTTTTGGAGACAATAACTGATAGAAGTTCTCGTCTTCAAAAGAAAATTGTTTCTATTTCGCGCCAGTGAAGATGGTATGTTGTCATCAGTGCTCGCTGCGAGCTTTTGCATTCATCTGTTTATGGTGCCAGAGAGGGGAAGCAGGGTCATCGTTCAAGAAAAGATGCGCGAGTAATATCGATGTACGAGTAGTACAGCCCGGTAATCCGAGGCGAACAGCCAGTCTGAGTTGCAATACGTTACAACAAGCAGAAAATTGTGATTTCGGTGACATAAAAGACGAAATGGTTCGTGATCAAATAGTTGAGAAGTGCTCTTCAGGCGAGTTACGACGTCATTTGTTGAAAAAAGGGACAGCATTGACGGGCAAAGGAGATTTCACGAAAGGAAATGTCAAACAAAGAAGCACAAGTTATGACATTAAACAAGGTTAAAACGTAACAAATTAATCGTGTTAATTCCAAGAATAAAAAGCAACAAGGTAATAATGACAACAAGAGTGTGCATGAAGACAGGAATAATAAATGCTATCGCTGTAACCGTACAGGATATTTTGCTAGAGACAAGAATTGCTCAGCTAGATTAAATATTTGTCAAGAGTGTGGAAAAAGGACACTTTAAAGTTGTTTGTAAGACGAAGGTAAGAAACGAGACTAAAGGGAAAAGGAAGCAGAGACGTGCGACAAATCGAAGAGGAAACTGAGGATAGTGACGAAGAGTCAAAATTCAAGTCAAGTGTGTAGTCAGTCTGTGAGAAAAAAATCAGGTCTTGGGGATAACTGACGAAAACGAGAAAATTGATGCTATCCTCGGTGGAGTAAAATGTAATATGATCGCTCGAATCTGGTGCAAAGTGCAACATAATTAACAAAAAATGTTGGGAACAGCTTAAAAGAAATCGAATTGTGTGTAATTCGTACTACTCGAAGACTTTGTACGCTAATGGAAGTGAAGTATCATTAAAATGTTTGGATACTTTTACAACTAAAATACGACGGATTAATGGAGGTCCTGAGCTGGAAACTGAAAGGTTTGTCATGGATGGATTAGGTGAAGCGCTTCTGGGAAAGAAAACGGCGACGGCGACAGCGACAGCGTTGGGAGTGCACTTTATTCACTCAAATAATGAACATATGTTCATTTAAATTACTTTTATCATAAAATTCAACCGATATCCGTTATATATTTAATATTAATTATTTATAAATATGTTGACCGATATCAAGTTTTGAATTAAACTATTGTTACATATTCTTACTTCATACATAATGTTTTTGCCGCCCGAAATCAGGCGGCTAAATTTTTTTCATAATAATTCTTTAGATTCTTTATTTTCCTTCCATTTTCTAAATTCTGTTCCTCCACTTTGACATACTTTCGTTGCATTAAAATATTGAGTTGATATACCTTCAAGTTATACAATATTTAATTTTTCTAGCCATGAATTATCCGTTTGATCAAATCCTAACCATTTTCATACACTTTATTTCCTTTTCTTTTAACACTTTTTTCTATTAAAAATATACCTGGATATTTTGTTTCTTGTTATTCATATTCACAACACGATCCTTGAATATCTTTATGATTTAGAATTTAATATCAGTATCGTATTGACTTTTCGAGAAATTTCATAAGACATTATTGAAAGCACATGTTCTCATAAATATAATGTGAACAAATCGCCGCTAGAGTTTATGTTACCGACATAAGAAACAAGTCAAAAAGTTACTTTTTTTAATTTTTGAAAAAACAAAAGAATAAAGCAACATGACGTTCATGTCATCCTATAGAGTACATTAAGCACTAGCCCTACCAAAAGTCTAAAGAACAAAATTTGTTGCCATTTTGAGAAAATCTTGTTTTTGTGAATTTCTAAAATTGCACAAATTGCATTCAATATTGTGCGAAAACTACTAAAATTTTGAAAATATGTTCATGATCTTAATGAAATAACTCACTACGGAAAACAACTTTTATTTGGGGGAAAAAATTGTATCTGCAATTTTGCAGATGTAGAAAGACAAAATTTTTCAAAAATTTATAATCAGAGTTAATCCTGAATATCGGACCTATACCACATTTATGAATGTATTTTACTCTATTCTTACAAGAAATTAAAAAAATTGGTGCTGTTTTTGAAAAAAAAAATGTGTTGAGGCTTCATGTAGAGTACCGCCATATTTTGATGAAAGTTTTTCAAAATCGCTGCACCTCGAGCCGTGCCAGATCGAACAGGGAATATACATTTTGGAAAAAATCCTACGAATAGTTTAGGCGCTAGTGGTGTTCATAGACAGATGGACGGGCGTTTAAAAATACACTTTTTCTGTATCCGGGAACCCCAAAACCTGGATTTCCATTGAAATCACGAAATCGATTTTCCGCAGCATTACGGAACTTTCCCTATACTTCGTATATTACTCAGTATATACGCATGTATACTTCTTTTAGTTTCTTTCGGAGCATAGGGCCTCGGCAAAGTATCTCTATCTTTCACGTTTTTTTGCTATAGCTGGGAAGGATCCAGAGACGAATTTTGGGAGGGGAATTTCAAAATGCCGTCGTTACAAAATTCAATTTTTTTTGTCTAATTTGTATATGACAGATTTTGTAAAACGTCACAAGCTACACTCAGCTCATGCTGCGGCGATACGATTTTATTCGCTTTAACGATAATCCGAAAATATTTTTGCTTGAAAGATTTGTGACATGTTAAAATTAATAGTTACTGAAAAATGTTTAGGAGTGCAATTTCCCTCATATTCTCTTTGGATCCATACCTGTCTATAGGGATGATTTGTTTCCAGGTCATACCAGTTTCCCGGATCTCTCCTTCCACTGTCCTCCATGTTGTTCTCGGCCGACCTTGGCTTCTACTCCCTTGTGAGTTCCAACTTTGTGCGCCTCTCTCAATTGAATGTATATTACGTATGTATACGGGAAAGTAAAAATAGTACTTTACGTGATAAGGTCGAACGCCACAACCGAGACGACCCTATCTCCTTGAAGGTTTTAAACATATATTATTAAAGTAATACGGTATATAATAAGATAACGAATTCTTCTAGAAAATCTCCTTTTCACCAAATGACAAGGGAAAACTTGATTTTTTAAGTTTGTTTGTATTTTAAATATTTATATTCTATTACTATTTACCCCGAACACGTATTTTGTTTACTCTTTACCATGACGATGTTTTTAATTTATTGAATTATTAACTTCCACGTTCATTTATGAATTTTATTTCTGAATTTTATTTCTGAAAACGTCCGTACGCTGTTTCTATTGCGAAACATTCTCATTACTGCTTTCTGTAATATGTCACCCCCTTTAAATTGCTTGAAGAGAAACCGAAGTAGTTGAGAAATGTATGTGAATGCTCTAAGTGAATGATAAGCTATATTTTGCGTTCATTTTTGAATAGTTTGTAGTTAAAACTTCGTGATTAGTCATGGTATTGCTTTCTGTGTTTTAAAGTACTTTAAGTAATGCTTGAAAGGCAAATTTAAATTTTTGTTCTCAAAACAGGATGTGAACCTTTCTTTTAATTTTTAAATTAGTGGATAGAGCTAAGGACGCTTAAAAAGCGGTCCGGGTTTCCATTTCGTAGAACCATCTACATTTACGAAAGTTACTATAGTTACAAATTAAGTGAAAAAATATGTTGTAGCACCACGAGTTTTTTCTGCAACTAGGGGAACGAAAAATCAATAAATTGCAGTAAAATTGGTAGGAGCCGGTAAGAGAAGTGGGGGAAAAAACGAAAACTCAGACGAAACAGATTAGATAATTACGATTAACCAAGACGAAACTGATTAGAAATAGAAATTCTGTACCACTAGTTTAGTACTATAGCTTGTGGATGGTAGTGAAATAAGTCATTTAGCCAGTACTATAATTAGTTTGCTATATTAGTAAATTTTTTGAGCCTTGCTATTCTCTAATTACCGTCCTAAACATTTTTCATACTTTTATCCCTAATCAATAATCTATCAGGCTTCTTTTATTATCCTATCACAAAAGTAATTTGAGGTTCTTTCGTGAGAACTTTGTTCGCTAGAAAAAAAGCCTATTGCCACAAAGCGAGAGTATTCATAAGAGAAAATTAAGCTTGTTCAAAGACAAATGAGACTTTACATTATGGGACGAAATTAAGCATCTTTACCTTTCCTAAGAGCTTTTCTTCCAGTTGTTGAAAAACAGCAAGGCAAGCAGAGGAGAGCAAAATTTCTATGCTCTAACCTTCTGGAATTAAGGGACAGAAAAATGAAGTAAAGTTCTTGGTATTTAAAAACCCTTTTATATTCACATTTGACATGTATATTTTACAGTTCTTAATTGTAAAGTGTAACAAGTTCCATTTTAAATAAATTTTAAAATTTTATTATTTTTATTAACATAACTTTTCAGCTTTAACTGCATTTCTACAAATTTCAATGAATATAAACATACCATAAAAATTAAATCCTTTTACAATCTTATAACCTTACATTTTGCATTTTTGACACTACCACGTATGATCGTCGCGATTATTAGCACATTACGTGACCGCAGCTCAAGTGACCTCAACATCGACAATTACACCTCTACTTACGTCGACGAAAAAAGCCCCTACCAGCTGCAAAAAAAACTAATAAACTGATTCTGAGGATGAGAAACAGTTATGATATGTTCCTGAAACTAGTCTGAAAGATTGAAATATTTTTGATGTAAAATTCTGCTATTAAGCCAAATTAAATAGCTCAACCAAAAAATAAAATTAATCGATTTTAAAGATTTAAACATTTAACATGCACCATCTTTCAATAGTAATGAAGCTTTCATTTTATGAACAGTAAAAATAGTCACTTGAGCTGCTATCTCACCATTTTCAAATAATCGTGATTGATAACACGTGGTAGTGTCAAAAAATATGCTGAACCAGCACAATACTCCATAAAGCTTCTCTGCAATATTTTCGTAAATATAACAATTGGATATTTAATAAACTTGTTTACATTACAAAATATGACAACCCTTATTTTAAAAATATAACCTAAAAAACCTAGTTTTTAATTTTGTAATAAAGTCTATTTCATAAACATGGTCCAACAATAGAAAAGTTTCCTCCTTTAAAACTTGAGCCCAAACTACTCTAAAAATATCACACCTTTAATAATTGTGCACTCCAGATCTACTTCACTTACGTTATCAGCCAGAAAGGTTTTCCATTTATTTATATATATTCGTGGTATTCATTTATTATCTGTCGTGATGTTCAGAGCTTTCAAACAATTTCCGCCGATAGCGAGATCCATTGCAATTCAACTTATTACTTCAAGCGATTGAGTTTCCAGATAATTTAGGTAGTTTTCATTGAAGAAGTGAAGCATACACACACTGACCGGACTTTTCAAACAATCCAAAAGTTTCACAAAGCAAGAAATGAAAAATCGAAGATGGTCGGCCCTTTCTGCAACGAGAACCTGTGCCTTAAGAATGCTAAGTTGTGTTAATACATTGTGGAGAAACTTTCTAAAATAGTTTTCTCACAAAGAAATAGTGGCGATTCCTAAACTAGCACGATTTAATTTTAAGCATATTTTGTAACGAAACTAGTAAAATTAAAATCTGCACACACGCGTTCGTAACAACTTAAGCAACCTCGGTTTTTTCAATTTTGATTTCAGACTTTGGTTTGGTTCTACTTGCCTTGGCGGAATTCCTTGAGCAACAATCATCGTTGAGCGAAGGATCGACAAAGTTCTTTGACCGTTTCTCGCTTACAGTTTTCTTGTTCGCAGTATTACCGGGTTTCTTAGTCTTAGACACTTTGCCGGCACCGCCTGCGATTTTTGTTTTCTTCGCCCTCGCAGCAGTCTCTTTCGGCGCAGCGTTCTTGCCCTCGGCCTTCGACGATTTTGCGGACGCTTCGCTCTTTGTGCTCGGTTTCTTCGATTCGTTTCCTTTCGTGCTCGCAGTTTTCTTCACGGCCGCCTTCGAGAAGGAACAGCAAGTTTTTACGTTCGGTCGGCCCTTCACCAAACGACGGTTGCAACGCACACATTTCGCGGAGGCATGCGTGCAGATGGTGAGTTTTTTTAGCTTTCGCCGACAGTCCACCTCAGAATCAGAGTCCGAACTCGTTGATGAGTACTCGCTGCTGCTTGTAGAATAATAACTGCTTGAAGAGGAATAACTGCTTGAAGAAGAATAACCACAGGAGCAGGAACAGCTGCTGCTACTGCAGCTGCAGCTGCAGCTGCAGCTGCAGCTGCTGCTGCTGCTACTGCTACTACTCCAAGAATCGGTCGAGCTGCGGTCGCATCTGCACCTACCAGACATCTTGACAGATTGCAAGTCACCAGCAGCTCACTCAGTGACACTCCGGCCCGGAGGGTATGGCTCGATCCTTATATTACTATCAAGAACAACTACATCCTCCAACCCCAACCGCTTCAGTTCAGTGGTTTCCCCCTCCCCTTTGAGCTGACGTATTTCACCTCACGTCAAAGAACGTCCAGACTTAACATTTTGCTTTGCTTTAACATCGTTCCGAAACAGTGTGTTCCTATATTTCATATCAACAAATCGTACACAGATTGTGACGAAGAAATAAAATTGCTTAGAATTTTCGCAAAACGTGTAAGTTACAAAGAATGATGAAAAGTTATAATATGAATGGTATGAAAATTACCGACAAATTACGGACCGGTAAGTAAAATAATGCTCCATTGAACGATATGTTTATTCCTCAAGTGAAAGCAATAAAATATACAATAGTTAAATAAATTAATATGAATGTACAGTAAATTCACAACTAGTATTACACAATGTTAAAAGAATTTGCAAATGATACAATGTGTTTATTTCACAAGTGAAAGCAATAAAATATTTCTTAATATCAATAATATCAGAATGTCCAGAATCACCCGTTACAAAAAAATACGAAATTCCGTGTTGACTTTCATGAAGAATAACAGGTCGTCTTTCCGATAAAAATTTTGTCTTCGAGCAAATTGGGTTCGCCAGCTCCGGGCGCGACATTCAAACCGGCCACTGCGACTCCGGTGTCTCCTGCATGGAGCATTTCCCCGTTCTTCGTGTACTCTGTTAAAATCTGTTTAAATTAAACACACATTGAACTAAATAATACATAAATGGGCACAACATATAGCTGACACATCATAAATTACAAAGTATTGAAAAAATGTTTTACAATATAAACAGTTGAATACAAAGGAAAATAATTGAACTAAAATAAAATAGGATCATAAAGAACCTTAAAAGGCAATAATAATTTATAGTATCAAGAAAAGGGTTTACAATTTAAGAAACTAGAACATGAATAAAAACATTGCACATATAAAACTGCTTGGGGAAATAAAACTACCATCAAATGATTTTCAAGATGACAATGGAAACATACATATAAATGTAGAATGTAAAATTGTTAAACATATTTTATGACTAAGAACTAGCAGGCAGCAGACTAAGAACTAGCAAGCAAAAAATGTCTATGAAACTATTGCAGAGAGTGATACAAGAAGTTAATAGTATGGGCTGGTAAATAAATCATCCACGTTCTCAATTTTTCTTAATTATATTTTTGCTAAAACTACTTTCTTAAGTTTTTGAGGTAAACTATTGAAGAGTGTGAAATTTAAGAAGCATTGTGTACGTATTCCAAATTCTTTATTGATCTTAGGTGAGTGTAGAAAGATATGTCTACGTCTCTTGGGAATGTTCAAACGATGATATAAATTCTTTAAAAATATTTTTGAAAAAGGATGTTTCCAGGAAGAAATGCTATAATGACAATATATTGTTCTCGTTATCTAATTGTTCTGAAGAGAAATCAAAGTTTTTGTTGAATAAAAGATTGTTTTATGTAACTTGTTTAGAGGGTTCAAAGTTACATCATATGTGCCACCCAACACCGTAATTCCATAGAGATGTCCAGAATGACGTCACAACGTTTGGCGGAAAGTGTTGGATCGCAACTACTGCTATGAGCCTAAACGGTTCCTAGAGAATGACTAAGTTTTTGGGCTGTATTATGAGGTTGTCGAGGTGCATGTGTCTTATCACATTTGTAATTGACATTGATATTAGGAGTATTTCGATTTAATTAGGTTTTCACTGCGAATTTCGTCGACAAATTGGATTTAGAATAGCATTATTTTATAAACACATGTCAAGTCGACATCGTTTCTTTTTGAAAACGGTTCGAAGTAAATATTTCCATGGCCTTAGCAATGATGCTGCTTTAGGATTGCCACATGTTCTCCTTTTTTTGAATTTACATGGTGTGTCTTTTTGTTCTCTGGAATTGAAAATAATACTGGTATAATATTTAAGTAATTGAATTAATTAAAGGGCCTTCATGTCTTGCATATCTAAACCTTTACTCAAATAAATGGTTTGCATAATATATCATTAGACTTATAGTGATATAAAACTTATTTATGCTTATTGCATGATGGATATTAAATGTGAGTGCGGGGACAAAGTTATCCAATCGAAAGCTTTCATTTTTAATGACGCTGTTGTATATGCACCCTAAATTTATTCCTCTTTTGCAGTTGGTGACTTGGCGCTCAACAGTTGGTATCACGCGACGCACTGGCGCAGTTTGCCATTCTCTTGCTGCAACGAGCATGCCGCAGTCTCTCGCCGTTAATCGTAGCGGACGGACCTTCTTCCCGATGTCTCTCGAGTGACCGTTAATAAGTTATCGCGCGTTGTTACCTATTATGTATTGTAAATACAATAAACGACCTATACTTTAACTTTTCCGAATGAATTATTTATTATCCCCAAGAACATAACAGACGCAAAGTCTCATATGCTTTTTAAATACTATTTATGGTTTGTAGTGCTCGTGTCTAGCTCTTAGTCAACGTGCCCGCTCTATACTACACGGCGCCGGATTCGGTTCCTGGTCAGGCCCAGTCTAAAGTGTGCGTCTTCCTTGCGATGTCCCAGTAAATGTTGCTATGTGACGATGAGAAAATCCACTTCTCTTAACCCATAGCCGCGAGGAAGGGACGTCGCCGGTGGGCCTGAGCCCGTGCACGGGCTGTCGCACCAAGTACATAGTACATTAATAGTACATACACGTACATTAATGGTGTTTAGCTGTTCGGTACATCGTTTATACATCATGGAGTATAGAAATGTAAAACATCCTCCCTTTGAGGTAAAATGTCCTCCATCGTGGAAAACAATTTCTGTTAACTCTGTCTTTATAATAAAATGAAATTTATGAAACATTTGGTTCCGCGTGCCCTTTCATCGGTTATGAAAAGGGCCAACGAATTTCGAGCCTTTGCTCTTAGGGTAGGAGTGACTTCTTCCGTTTGTGATGGTGTTTCGCGTAGCGTCTTCGGTTTACCTTGTAATCACAATAGGGTGTGGTTCGTTTCTCTTTGCTTACTCTCGAGGGCTGCCCGGTCGCTCTGCTTGACTCATATACGCACACTCTTATTACCATTTATCCTTTCTATTTACTAAGCACATGCTATGGATTGGCATTTTGGAATATCTGATGTGTAAATGATAAACATTATTACGATTGATAACGTAGGCCGTTTACTTCTCTAAACTTGAAATTTTGATACATGTTATTAGTCCGAAACTCTCTAATCAAATTACCACCACCACTACAATCACCACCGCCACTACTACCACCACCACCACTACTACTACTAGTCAATACTCATTTGAGAAGCATTTGTAAACGCAGCCTCAATATAGAATGCCTTCTTTGGATTTAGAAATAGAGATATGCCCTCAAATATTTTCTGATGATGTTTTCGCTCCATCAGGAGCAATAAATTGTGAACTGTGTGCAGGATTTTCAAAAGATTCACTGTAAGCTACGACATTGGTGGAGACAGAATCTGTCCCTGATTGTTTCTCTTGAAGAAATCCTTCCTAAAACAAATTCAGGATCAAATTCGAGTACGTTCACCATCACCACCACTGCAGAACTGGAAAAACTGTTTATCCCGTATTTTTTAAGGACAACGGGTCCCGTTTTTGTGACAATGGCCAATTGGCGTAAAAGGCCGTCAACAATTTATAATTTCTCATTTTTTTCGTTGAGTTTGCATTAGTTTTTAAGAAAATAACTGCGAGTAGATCACTTAGATACACTCCTGTACCACGTAACAGTGTTTCACAGGCAATTGACATAAAGAAGGGAGAGATTCAATGGTGGTTATCGCTTAATTTCTACCAATATCCTTACTGAGAAATTCAGTAACCCGAACCTTCTGCTTCTGTAAGTTTCTGCGCGAATTATCAAGCAATCTTAATTGAAAAATAATTTTTACGAAAAATAATTTCTACAAATAAATTGTTGAAATGAATTTAAAATTGTGATTTTTTTTATTCATAGTATTTATTTCCATTAATTTTTAAAAGGGTTAGTTTACTACAGTGTGGTGTAATGTTGCTTTTTGTTATGTGCATGTGTCCTGTTTTTTATTCAAGAAAAAATCACAATGTCCCTTTTTTTGGTTTTTAAGGTCTGGTTACCGTATCCTTAACGCAGCCCCAGAAGAAGAAATGCTGTGGCCAGGGAATAGGGCGTCCACAACCTACCCAGTGACCTGGGAAACAGGCATCCAGGTGCCTTCGAGCTTCTTGGGAGTAATGCAACGGCTCACCATCGTGCTGAAACCACCTGCCATTGCGAAGGGCCAGGGACACGTTCTCGAGGAGGTCGGACATCACAGTTCGGGGGAATGTAAGGTACGCCTGCCCATTCAGGAGACAAGGAAGGACCAAGGCCGGAGTTAAATTCAAGCAAAACAAGCATTTGTTTGGGGACCCCCATCCATGAGCGGTCGCGCGCTTCGGAAAGATATACATAACATATTTTATAACAAAAAAGTATTTAATGTGATAAATATAATGTAAAAGTTTATATATAAAATTATTAGTTTTCATTTGAGGTTTGATAGTTTTCATTTGTAGTTCATTATTAGTTTTTATTCATAATGTACTTGCATTCAATTAAGTTTTTTATTTAATAAAAATGGAGCTATTTTTATGGGAAGGGGACATAACACAATTTTATGCTTCCGCAATATCGATATCCGGTCCTGAGAAGGATGTACGAATCGTTTATTCCGTTCTACAGAATGCCCACCCAAATGTTTATGCTCCATGCTTGCGCGAACGCCTGACAAGTGGATTCATCGCTACTCTCCAATGCTCATTGTTCTGGTTGAATGCACCTTCTCGGGTAGAGGTACATTCGTCAGCCCACAACACGCGGGAACGGAAGTCATCTTCAGTGGCCTACTGGCGCAGAAGCCACTTGCAAACGTGAACCGCCTTCGTTCGTCGCCACTTTCCACTCGCACACTTACGTAGTGATATTGGTGAAAGCCATCGTTTTGCAATATGGCGTGTCCAACCGACCGAGGGAGGTTCGTCATTCGCGCGGAATCACGCACACAGCTCATAGGCTCGACCTCGAAATAATCCATCTTTTCCTCGTCAGCTGGCACGTCCAACCGCGCCCGCACGAGCTACTTGCCCGTCAGGGGAGCTAACTAAAGTGAAGTCAAACTATTAAGTTGGTATTTAGTAAAAGTGAGATTAAATTAGTAATGAAAAGCACTTTTGGTACTGTTGGTATGAATGCAATAAACACGAACGCGATCTTTCATTGTTCTTCTTTGAATTGTTCGTCAAGCGAGCAACATGTCGCTCGTATGAATTTGTAACAAAAATGTTATTTACTTTTGGTTTATATAGAGTCAAAATTACTCACATTCTATTGTTAAACTGAACTGTATGTTTTGCGTTTCCTGCGCTTTTTGATGTGGTTTAAATACATGAATTTAATGTCAAGCTGATATAACATTTTCGCCCAATCTCAAAAACCATTAATTTGCAAGAGTTTATGGTGCAAAGGAAATCGTTGTTGGACGGAAGGTTTTTTTTTGGAGCGAATAATCGTAAGAATATTAAGTCAGCACTCATCTATTTGTCGGAATCGTCAGTCACAACCTAACCCCACTTGTCAACATTGTATTAACTTCAATTCCTCGTTTTGTCAGTCGAAAGAAATCAAATGGATGTGTTTGATCAAATTGGTATGTTTATTTTGAAATCGAAAGTTAAGTTTCTGAATTTATATTCGAAATTTGTTTCTTGAATTTGAATTTTTTTGTGAAATAAAGAACATTTTGTCAGTAAAAGTAAAGTGATCGAACCAAACTATTTTGGCACATTGTAAGTATTGTTTGAATTTAAAATGTAAGGCGTGTACAAATTAAGTATTGAATTCATTTCAATATTTATTTATTTTTTTAAGAAAGTCTGAGTTGTGTGAATTTGAAAATTAACATAGCATTTAAATTTAAGTTGCAATTATGGAAAATCCTCAAGGCAAATTAAACTGTTTGGTGGCGGTTTAAGATTGATCTAACGTTGAAATCCAAAGACTTGTTTACTATTGCAACTGGAATTAAAGTCAGACCTGAATATAATAAAAATGAGAATGAAATCAAGTACTGTATTTAAGAAGATTTTAAAGTTCAGACTCTCATAGGATTGAATGTTAGTAGTGATATCGCCATTAAAATTGCTCATTGCAAATCAGCATATTCTATGTTAGATAAATTGAATACACTTTATGGTAAGAAATCTTATTTGTCTTTGGAAGGCTTACAAACACATTTTTTGGTTACAAGTATGACAATAACAAATCTGCAGTCGAAAATTGTTTAACAAATTGTTAATTCAGTATTCGGGAGACCTAAAGGCTGAATGTGAAGAAGTTAGGGAGAATTGGATAATGACTCGCATACTCGGAATGCTACCATCGAAGCTCTACCACTTTCGCACTGCGTGGGAAAGCACCAGTCCAGTTGATAAGAATTTAAATACACTAATTGAAAGTTTACGCTTAGAAGAAGATAGGATAATCGAAGCGGAGAAGCCGAAGAGCGAAAACGCTCTCCTCACAAAACAGTCACGAAAGAAATTGTGCAAACAAGGCTCACATGAAAACTCTACATATTGTAATGAATCTTCCCGTTGAATACGCCGGTGACAGGTGTTAAGTCTCTGGAAAGAACCAAGTACTTCCTTCTGCTGAAGGATGATAACTCGCATTTCAGAACAGAATACTTTCTGAAAACGAAAGATGAAACGCCAGATAAGTTAAAAGAGTTCGTGAAGATGGTTGAGAACCAATTTGGAAGAAATGTCATGTGCCTGAAGTCTGAAAAAATTAACAACACCGTGAAGGAGCTTCCAACTGAACTAGGAGTAATTCACAGCGAGTCAAACGCGTATACACCCGAGTAGATCGGCAGAATTGAGAGGGAGATGAGGACAATTGTGGAGGCAGCACTAACAGCAATTCACACCAAGAAAATAAATGTCAACTTATGGGCTGAAGCAGTAAACTATGCAGACTTCACAATCAACCAAACAGGAACGAGTTCAGTTAAAAACCAAATTCCAGCAGAATTGTGGTTCGGTCATCATGTTAAAATTGAAAATTTGGAACATTTTGGCGGTCTCTGTTATGCTTATATCCAATACAACAGATGAGGGAAGATAGACTAAAAATCGCAAAAAGGAATCATTGTATGCTATGATCTGGATAAGCCAAGTTATAGGATCTTTCTACAAGATGAAAACTATACAATCAGTTCTGGAAATATCACCTTTGATGAAAGCACAAACATTGAAGAAGGATACGTCGAAATTGAGGCTCGTTTAAACAACACACCACATCAACAAAATGCAGATGAAAAGGAGTATGAAGATGAAGACGACCTCGGAGACGAAGAGGAGTTCGAAGGTGAAGAGGACTCTGGAAATGAACATGAATTTGGAAATGATGACTCAAACCACGTCGATGCTTTACAAAATTCAGATTTGTCATTTACTTCGTCACTAAGTAAAAACTCTCATCGAAGTCTATGAGATCGTCGAACCCTTAGAAGACCAATCATGTATAGACAATGCAGCTATGATTGGTGAAGTCATGGATATTCCAATCTCGACTGCACTCGAGGACAAGAAGTAGATGAAGGTTATGACTGAAGAATTTCAGTTACTTACAGAAATGAAGACTTGGAGTCTTGTTAGAAAATCCGATTTAGTCAAATTTTTGTCATGTTGATGGGTTCTTCGAGCAAACAAGATGGACGTGCGAAGGCAAGACTCGTTGCCAGAGATATCGAGCAAGAAGAGGGAGTAAGCTATTCTGAAACATCCAATCCAATGGTAAGGCATGTTTCAATTCTCGTCTAATGTTTAGCTTTGCAGCTTCTAACCACATAAAATTGATGACCTTTGTCATCAAGACTGTTTTCTTTTTTGGACATTTAAATGAAGAGATATATATGTATCAGCCAGAGGGATTTCACAATAATAGAGGTCGAGTTTGTAAACTCGGAAAAAGTAACTATGGATTGAAATAAGCTCCGAAAATCTGGAACGACTAAATTTCAACATCCTCGAAAAAGTTAGGACTAGAGAACACCGATGATGACTCCTGCATCTATTACAATACGTTGTGAAGCATTATCATCGCACTGTTTGTTCATGGTCTCATCATTGGGAAGAATGAAGACGAAATGGCGAAAATCCTCAAACAACTTAGCACTGAATTTAAAATGACCTTTGACAAGATTGTGAGAAATGAATTGTCGTACTTGGGCATGCAGATAGAAATTAATTGAAGAGAAATTTTTGTAAGTCAACCCAAGTATACCCGGAAAATCCTACAACGTTATTTCTTTGATTATCAAAATCCAGCATTCATTCCAATGGTGCTTGGCATGATAACAGAGAAAGGAAAATTTGTAAATGATAAATCATTGACTGGAGAAACTCCTTACAGAGACGTTGTTTGGAGTTTACTCTGCATAGCTACAATATCCCGTACATCAGTTTTGTTGTAAGTTATCTCAGCAGATTCAACAATAAACCAATGGAGTCAATGAAAGATGGTGCAACGTGTATTCGCCTATTTGAAAGGATCAGTCAACTGTGGAATCTTCTTCAATGGAGACAACGTGATTGCATATACCGACTCGGGGCCGAACTCATTTCTTATAATAAGTATTCCTTAAGTAGGAGATTCCGATTCATAAAGAGTCCTTATTTTCTAAAGTGAGTGACAAATGAGCAATTCTCTCACTCATGCGAAAAAGGTAGGTCACTTGTGGCCTTAAGTTTTTCTCATTCGCCAAAGGGTTAACCACCTTTGGTTAAGTGAAGTCTATGAACACATACGTTTACTCGACATCGCAGACGACGACAATCGTTTCTTGGAGTATTTTGAGTTTTATACTCAATATATAGTCCACGTAACGAAGGGTATCAGAGATGTTGACAATCCATTGGAAATATACAACGAAGAATAATTCACAAGGTAATTTCGTTTTCGGAAAATCACTATCGTAAATAACCTTGTTCCTCTTATCGACGAAGAAGAAATGAAACAAAGAGACACTTACCAATCCCTCCTCTTATGAAGATGTTAATAATAGCATTCAGATTTAATAAATAATAATAGAATGAAGATTTTACACAACTTTATCCTTTCGGGTTCGTTTTATAAGATTGCAAGAGATATGAAATATCTTGTGCCATCTTATGAAAGAAATGAAATGTCTTTATATCTTCCAGATAATTTTATTGTACATACGATAAATGTATATAAATTAAATTACATCTTGTTTGAGATAGCACAGATCTCTATAAAATTAGTCAAGCTACTGTGACGTCATGGATACAGCGAACACTGACACAGAGCTTTCATATAACAAATATATTTATTAACAAAGAAAACACAACAAATATTTACAATTAATTTCCTTCTTACACCCTAGCTCTGATAGACCTACTATCCCCTGATCGCGGGAGCGATCCAAACCCGATTGATGATCGGTTTCGATTGTGGCATTCGCCACTCCTACTTCTGAAGCGCGCACAAAGCCTAGCTTCCGTGACCGGATGTCACACTGGGACACAAAGTCCGTTCTGGCGTTCCAACTGATGGTTTGCCTCGATCGCAGGAGCGATCTTATCCGATTGAGAATCGGCGTGAATCGTGGCACTCAACCACTCCTCACCTCGGAGCACGCACACAGCATTACTCCCCCGTGACCGCAGTCACCCAAGGACCTACAGTCCGCAGGCTTCGTCAACTAGTGACTCGAGCCTCGCGAGCCTGGCTCGCATATGCACCGTCGTGGCGCCAAGTTTTGTGCACATGCACGAGGTTCTCCCACTGTCTCCAGAACCCACCCACTGGCTCTGAGCACTCCGTTATATTGACGAAGCTCACGTGGCCTACTACGCCACGCCACCCCCACCGCTGTTATAACAATTAAAGGTTTCTAAAGACCGGAAGACCCCAAAGCCTTGTGTCTCCCGTTTCCGCGTTCTTGCTTTACGGAAAAACCCTTCTCTCCTTCCTGTGGCGAGGAGTTTCCTCTTACTAATCCTCTACCAAGTGTTCCCAAATAGATGCCACGAGGCACGCTAGCTAATACGTTACACTACACTGTGCCGAATAATTTCTGAAATTTCAGGAACGTTGGTACGTAACATCAATAATTTTATACAGTTTCATCAGAAAGAACGATTTCGCAATTTGAACTGATAAAACGCCAAAATGCTTACTCTTATAAGCTTCGTAAAATTGCGTTTCATGTAAATTCAACAACAAAACACACAAGGCACAACGAAAACACGCGATTACAGTCAACGGCCAATGAATCGACGGAAACCACTCCGCGGTGGACCAGTTGTAAGGTATGCTCAAAAGCAGAGATTATTGTCAATCTCAACTGCAGAAGCAGAAAACAGAGCAGCAGCATCTGCTATTGATGACTTACGTTAGATTCGTCGCATTGGAAGAGAGTTGAAAATACTAAGGTCCAGACAATCCACAAGCTTGAATGTTGATAATAAGTTAGCAATACACATGCTTAAAAATACTCATGAAGGGTAAAAAGCATATTGAGATCAGGAGGAAGTTCATTCAAGAACACTTCGGAAAGCCAGTGAGACTGGAACGCGTCGAGACTTTGCAGCAGCTGGCGCATATACTCACCAAGCCTCTTACGCGCACAATTTTTTGAAAATTTAAGTTATCAAGTAATTGAGGAGTGTTAAATAATAATTATTTGTCATTTGCAAGTTAACTAAAATCAAATCAATTTATTAAGTTGGTATAAGTTCAGTGAAAGTCAGATTATGTTAGTTCATAGTGAAAAGTGTAGTTGGTACTACTGGTATCAATGCAATATATACGAACGCAATCTTTCGTTGTTCTTTGTATCGTTCGTCAAGTTAGCAACATGTCTCCCGTGTCTTACAAAAAGGTAAATTATTTTTGGTATATATAGAGTCGAAATTACTCACACTCTATTGTTAAACTAAATTGTATGTTTTATATTTTCAGCACTTTCTTTTGTAGTTCAAATGCATGACTTTATTGACAAGCTGGTGTATCATTTTCGCCCAATCTCAAAAACCATTCATTTGCAAGAGAGAGTTCCCTAAGTTAGAGATTCCGATTCATAAAAAGTCCTTATTTTGAAATGAATGACAAATGAGTAAACACTCATTCTTATTCGGAAGGTCTCCTGTAGCCTAAGTGTCCTTTCGATAGAGGATTGACCAGCTTTGGTTAAATGAAGTCTACGAAGTTTACGCGACGTGGCAGTCAACGACAATGATTTCTTGGAGTATTTTGAGTTTTACATTCAAAATGTCGTCCGCATAATGAATTCGTATATCAGAGATGTTGATAATCTATTGAAAGTATACAATGAACAATTTAGAAGGTGGTTTCGTTTTCGTAAAATCTCTGTTGTAAATAATCTCCACTGTTAACCTCTCATAACCTCCAAAAAATGTAATAAAGAGTGACTTAACAATCACTCTTCTTATGAAGATGCTAATAATAGCATTACGATTAATAGCATTAACATATAATTAATAACAATAGCATTAAGATTTTACACAATTTCATTTCGCCGTATATCTCTGAAGAAGGCCACAGCAAGATGGCCGAAACGTCAGTACAATTGACCGAGACGCGGCTCATCCCGGATAGCCAAGAATGCACGTATTATAAGATTGCACAAGATATGAACTTTCTTTATATATTCCCGTTAATTTAATTGTGGATATGATAAATGTATATAAATCAAATAACATTTTTTTTAGATTGCGCATATCTCTATAAAGTTAATTAAGCTACATTGTGCCGAATTCTTCTTGTACTTTCAGAAACTCTGGTACGTAATATCAAGAATTTTGTACAATTTTCATCAGATCGGGAGAGTTTGCATTTTGAATCTATAAAAAGTCAAAATGCTTATATATATATATATATATATATATATATATATATATATATATATATATATATATATATATATATATAAGCTTCGTTAAATTGCGTTTAATGTAAATTTGACAAAACACAAGTCACAACGAAAACACTCGAGTCAACGACCAAGGAAACGATGGAAACCACTGTTAGACACTGGGTCAGCAAATGGAAATGCAACGTTGCAACATTTCCGATACCTTAAGGATCACTCATTTCTGCTACCATATGAGATGTTCACGAAATATAAGCCTCCTTAAGTGACCTCTCATTTTGAGTAACTCCTTATTCCTTGAGGAGCGACTATGAATTCGGCCCTTAGTACCATGAGTACTGAGCCCGCGCCCCCGCCACGCCTGGCGCACGACGGCCGGTCGTCCCTGCTCCACAGCCGTGAAGTTATAGACTGACGGAAGTGCATCGTTAACCACAGAGACGCCACTCATGCCACTCATAGTGCCTGTGATGGTACAACCGAGGGCGACCGACCCCCGACGGGAAGTCATCGGATGAGTGTGTGCGGAGAGAAAGTGTATCTATAACTGTGACTCTCACCAGCCAGTGCGAATTTGACTGGCAAACTATAAAAACCTCAGTCTTGTCAATAAGTTTAAATTGTAAGTACTGTACTTAATGCACTGGATGGCCTACAGCTCCACAAAATAACTGTTGCTATTGAATGCTTCTGCATCAATTCTCATCGTGGAAAGAAATGCCTTTCCACCTTGTTGAGCCCCGAAATACTTAACTCCTTCCCCACTCTTTCTCCAACAGTTGAATTAAGAAGCAATGATAAATCCAACTAATGTTGCGAGTGTTCAAAAATTTGATGTCCTGAAATGTTTGCCCCGTGTAATAAAAACTATTTTGCATAGAAAAACGAGCTACAGATTTGATGTACTATTCCTGTCGTCAAAATGACCATTTCCCTCTTCTCGCATCTACAAAAGAAGGGCTGAAGAAAACGTGCGTGGATAGTACCTCTCTTTCGGGCATAGTCCTTTCATGCATTTAGAATATTCTTCAACGGTCGCTATTATTCACGAGTTGGTGTTTACGACACGAGCGACGTTGGAGCGAGTATCGTAATTATTGCGAGTAAATAATAGCCATTATGAGCGAGTAGAAGACTATACTTTCTCAACGACCTTGAAGTATTCAGAATATATTTCGATCAGATTTTGTTTTATTTGAAACTCAGCTATAAGTATTTAGAGTACAGTGAGCTTCTAGTTTTACTTTATTTTGTTTGTGTACAATTTGCTTCCTAACAGTTAGTAAATCTTCCATAAAACTAGAGGTTTTATAGTGTTGAGAAAGTTTTGTGACGTAAGCCAAAAAAGGTTAATTTTCTGTTGAATGATCAATTCGAAATGTAATGAGAAATGCAGGTACATCAATATAGTTAACATAGTTACGTTCACGAAACTATGAAATATTTCACTTGTCTACCGCTGTTCAAAAGAAGTGCGAATTGCAAAGAAAATGCAACTTTGCCGGTGGATTCCGAAAATTTTAAAAATGTGACTGGCCAACAGGTGTAATCGATGTCTCTCTGTAGGGATATTGCACACATGTTCATTTTTCAGTGTAATAATAATTAATGACATTCGTCGATTAAATAAACAGCAGGAATATGAGTTCTATTAAATGGTTGTAGAGAAACAATATTCTTCCATAGTATGTTCATTAAACAAAAAAGAAAAGGATTTTGTATTGTAACATTTTTTCGAAAATCGGAGCTTAGATTAATGGTTGGAGTATTAAATCCAGGATCGGAGTATCCGATATCGTGCTTGACAATGTTTGGCTTCAAAGAGTATATATTTCTATTTTCTTTAATATTTCCACGGTGTAAGAAATATTCTCTTACACAGTAGTATTTGTAAGGCAACGACATTCTATCATGACATGTTGAAAGGTTTGCATTTCTAGCATCGTCTTTGGTACAGTCGGTACGTGGCGATTAATGCAATCTGGTTGTTTGTGAAGAGTGGAAGTAGACCAAAATTGAAGTTTCGTGCTTTATTTGAATAAATAAGCGTGAATGTAGATTGCATGTGGAGTTTAGGGGAATATTGTCGAAATGGGCCTCTGTAAATGCCCTAAACGACGAGTAACTAACCAATTTTGTTTTGAACATCGCGTCAATGTGTGTGAATTTTGTATGGTGACTAATCATCCAAAAGTAAGTTGACAGCGGTGTTTATGGTATTACCGTAATAATTAATGTAAATCCAAACACGCTTTTTCAATGTGGTGAATTGTCATTTCTGTTTAGTGTGTAGTGCAGTCCTATCTTCAATGGCTACAAGATAGTGATTACAATCCAATATGTGAACTATGCACGAAGGAACTAGAAAGTGAAGATTGTGTTCGATTAATTTGCTACCGTAAGTAGTAAACAGTGGAAGTTTTTTCTGATATTATTTCCTCCAAAAGGTTAACGGTTTGTGTTCACTTACAGATGTGTATCATTGGGCTTGTTTGAATAATTTTGCATACAGTTTGCCTCCTACAACTGCACCTGCTGGCTACACTTGCCCCTCATGCAAAGTAGGCCTCTTTCCAGCTTCAAATCTTGTGTCACCAGTTGCTGATGTTTTGAGAGAAAAATTAGCAGGAGTAAATTGGGCTCGAGCTGGACTGGGTTTGCCATTGGTAATTTGACTCTTGTTTCTTATTCTAAAACATTCTGAAAACGAATAATTTGTAATGGAATGTTGATCTTCAATCGTTAAAAACATGATAAATTTAAAAGTTAATTAATTGTAAATTTTAATCCTAGCTGAGTGAAGAGAAACAAAAAGGAGACAATGTTAATACTGTGCATAATGAAAACAACAATGATAACAAGAAAGAAGATGTATTGAATTCGTTTTCTCAACAATCATCTCCTAAAAGATCAGTAGCATCAGATGAAGGATTTGAATCAAACCATGTTCCCAATTCCAAAGTGACAGATATAAGTCCCCATTCTGTTGTGCACGTTGAGGATTCAGTTTCTGCTTTCAGTCGTACTGAAAGTTATCCTGGTGAGTAAAACTATTTTCATTGAGGCCGTGCAAACTAGTTTTGTGTGTTAAAATAAATGTTACGTATTAATATTCAGAATTAGGAAGTGTGATTTTCTCAAATCTGACTCTTGATTTACTTGGTTGCAGGTGCGTAAAAATTTTGAATAAATTCTTGCTTTTCCTTTCGTATTATTATTGTTGTAATTGGGACTGCTATTTGAAATTGAATAAAGTGAAATAAGTGTGGAAGATTTCAGGAAGGTTTTGGTGTAGTCTTAATATGTCATCTGTGTTGATTTTGTGAATGTATATATGTTCAGCAGATTGATGAAATTTGATTCTTTTCATCATTATATTTTTGTAATTCTCTGGCCCTTTTTCTTTCTTTCTTAGAGAGTTTTTAATATTGTTTACTGTTCTTTTCAGGTCGTACTGCAATTTCTACAACAATTTATTAAATATTTGAGTTCCTGGTCATTTATGATTGCATTAGGCTAGAATTGCTTGTTATTTAAGAGAACTTATTTCAAAATAGGAAGATGTAGTCGCTAAAATTATTGATTTATATTGTGCTATTTGTCTCCTTTCAATGTATATAATTATGTTGAATAAGTTTTCTATACATGAAGACCTCACTGAAGAGGTCAGATTTCATGCAGTTTATGGTAAAATGTGAAATGCATTTTTTCCTCCTATTATGTTTCCCCCCATAGTTTATTAAAAAATTCCTCAACTTTATAATTTTTGTCATTTATGCTGTTACATAGGATTTTCAACTCACCTTATTTGTGAATCTGACACCCACTTTTTTATCAACAATTTCTTTGATTTTTGATAATATTCCAATTTAATATATTTTCAAGAACTAGAAATACTAATTACAGCAACAGGTATCTCCTAGATTTGTTTTTCTGAAAGAAAATGTTTAAAGACATTGTTTGTAGTACAATAGAACCTCGCTAATCTGAAACCTACAAATCTGAAATTTCGGATAATTCAAACAAAATTCAGGATGGAGGAAAAATAAACTAAATAAATAAAATGCTTGTTTGCAGTGCAAACAAAAGGAGTTTATCATTACTGTAGAACTGAACAACTAATTATTGAAACATAAGTTGTCGAAATAAAACATTTATTGCACTCGTTACTACAGTGTATGAAACATGTTTATGTAGCAGTAATTTTTACTTAGAGGAACTTGCAAAATTAGTTATCTTCTTTTTCCATAAGGAACTGAATCTGCTTGATGGTGCAAGGTAATGATGCGATCGTTATGCTACGTTACCCTTTTCTTACCTCACACGCTATGTTGCATTATTTGGTAATCATGTGAATTTTTAAATGATGTATATGTAAGGTACTTTTTTTTGGATAATCCGAACAGACCACACCCTTAATTAGATTGGATTACCAGGGTTCTACTTTATATTGAATCTGGTGAATATCGATCTGAGGATAATTTCAATTATTGCCAGTTTTAGTATTTGTGATTCTTCTAAAAATCCTTCCAAGCAGATGTTTTATGTTTATCAATTAGATAATATTTCCTCTGAGGTAACAGTTAAAAGAAATATATTATATTTATTACCTAAGTAAAAAAAAAATTATTACCTAAAATTTCATTCTAAACATTATTTTTTCATAACACTTGAACGACCTTCTCCAGCACATCTATGTCTCTTTTGATTTAGCACGAGTTGAAGTTATTTAGTTCATTGTATCTGAGATCTGAAATTGCAGTGTCAAACTATTTAGTGCAGTTCAGGACCCTTTAGAACCTCTCAGTGATCTCCATATTTAGTTCGATAAGCAATAATGAATGGTCTTCTGAAATGTGTAGATGAAATAGATAGCTTTGCCCCTGTGATTTTTTGCTCAATACACATTCATTACATGTTGCAGCCTCTCATAGCCAGGTTGAATATGGACTAATACCGTTTTACTTCTTTTGCCAGCTGATTTCTATTCAAATGGTCTATTAAATTTCAGCATCTTCATCTGTAAAAGTTGTTAATTCAGAGTGCAGATGACAATATCTGGCACTTCTTGGTTGTTTTCCAATCCAATTATTATTCTTGCTAAGGATAGTCTGATGTAACTTCTGCAAATAAATGATATGATTGAAAATTAAATGCATCATAAGGCATAATGTAACCATATGGTCAGGCAAGATTGAAATGGTACATACAGTCTTAGCAAATTTTGCACCCAATATATTTTATTATTGAACCATTCTTGAAGACGTGTAATTAACTAAATGAGCAATCGAAAAACCCTCATGAAATATAATAAGCTTTTCTTGTTCCGAAGTGCTGCTTCATAAATGTACAACTATTATGTGTGTAAGAAACGAAAGTACGTTCAACAATAGACTGGAAGAAACATTGGTTAAGATGCTATTCAAGAGCTTAGAGATTGAGAACATTTTATAATACAGCTTGTATTTTATTTGCAGTAAATATCATTACCAATCATCATCACAGTCATCATATTGTGCTTGTTATCATATAGTCATATGTGCCATTGATGGGTTAAGATGTTAAAAAGTTTTGCTTGTGGAAAAGATGCAAATAAAAGCAGTAAAATGTATTTGCAGTACAGTATATTGGTGAAAAATTTTTATTAATGTTCAGACTAATTTCTTAAGGTATCTATTTTAGGAATTATTAATTATGAAAATGTTTTATGAATAAAACTGAACTGTCATATACATTTTTGAATGGAAGATGCAAATTTTGTTCCCATTCAGAATTTGTGGCTGATTTACAAATTTTAAGCATTTGGTCAAATCACAAGGTATATTGTCTTTCTGGACCCTGGTATGCAAAGGCATAGAGTTGAACAGAAAGATACAATAGAATTTGTGAAATAGTATTTATAGTTCAGAATTGCTAGATGTCACTAATGCACTACTATTGTCAATCTGAATGTTGATCTCTTAGCATGATGTTGGCATTGAAATAGTAATGCAAGGTGGCATCAACTTCACCAACATTATTTTCACCTGAATTGTGAGGGTCTTCCCCATTATCTTTATCATTAATTTAACTCTGACGTGCAGATATTGTGATTTTGAATTGTTTCATTCTGGTTGCAAGTCATTACCCTTGGAAGGCAATGAAACGTTTCCACCCTTGTTTGTGTTAAAATGTACTATTTTCTTTAATATCTAAGAAAAGTAATTGTTCTTTTTGTATTAATATTTATGGCTCGTATAACAACTGTTGATTAATGTTTCATATTTGTTTTGTAACCAGGACAACAACCACACAGAGTATTTGAAGCCCTGGATGATTCTAAAGATATGCTCTTTGATCATGATGAAAATAAATATAAGAGAAGATCAGCTCTTGAATGGTTCTCACGATGGTGGAAGTAAGTTTTCTTGTGAATAAAGAAGTGGCAACAGTGTTTATAATGTATTCACAAGTTGAAGATGTAGGGTCATCATATCATGTATTTATTTCAGAAATGTTTTAAATCTCATTGCAACCATTATCTGTGCCCTTGTAAGTGCACATATAATTGGCGTTCATATATGTACTCTGAAATGTAAAGGAAACCCTTCAGTCTATTTGCATAGAAAAGAGGGAAACCTTATACCTTTCAAGAATAAGCATATCCTTCGATTTTAAACCATTTATTTTACTTTACTTAGATGTAAAACCATTATCTTCTACTTCAAATTGGAAGGATATCCTTCACGAATATTGTGTGTGGTTAGTAGGAGTTTCATCATTGAAGGGAGAGGTGTTTTCCTGTTTTATTGTAGAGGCGGAAGCTGTCCATATGTGAGGGATGGTAAAAGCTATACGCCCAGTTTACCTACAATTAACTACGTTTATAAATCCTGCTTGTGGTGCTGAGCTGAATTGTAACAAACTTTTGAATCAAGAGAGAATTATTATAAAACGGTGATTAGGACGTGTCGTGTGATTCGTGTGAATTGTCGTGTGAAATTACAAAATGTGTGAAAAATAATTTTTACGTGTGTTGTGCTCCTTAACGTTGCAAAAACTTTGGGCAATTCTGACTTCAAACAAATTGAGTAAGTAGTGGAAGGTGAGGAAAAAATAACCAGGAGCTCAACGCTGATAATGAACGTGTTCTTTATTATCAAGGGCAAGAAATAGGAAGAAACGTGAGTTCAATTATGAACAATTTTAATACTTATCTTTGCGTGCTAAAAAATAAACTTTAATAATGTTCTTATAGACTGTAATATGATAAATTACAATGTTTTGTGTGGCCTTCTCATGAAGCATCATCGTCCTTTTTGTGTAATATACTTGTTGCTCTTTACTTATGCGATACTGCAGTACCAACACTAGGTATTGCAGTTCAGTTACTACGAGAGTGCCCACTGGATGAAGGGTGTGCTTTATGGACAAGTTGGCTGCTCTCTCTGCAACACCAATTTGCCTGGCCCCTTCAATTATTCTAGTTGCATAGCTTTCAGCCATTTTCTCTCCCAATCCAACAATTTAATCTGCTTGTGCCCAGTTTTATTTTTGTTTTGTTTTTCTTCAATCTTGATTTCATGTTATTTACTTTTTAACGATGTAATACAAGTTTCTTTTTGATTCCCTGTTTGGTGCCTCAGGTATTAAAATTTTTTCTGGGTATTTCAATGTCACTGATTCCCAAGAAAATGCATTAGTTTTGTCATATCAGCTTTAGTTTTGTAAATATAGAATTATTATCATATACTTCACTTCCACATTGTGTGTGCTAGAATTAGGAGGTATCAATGTCATGTGCACATAAAATATTTACTTTCCTGGTGTTTATTTGTTGTAAAATAATATAAATTTGTTTTTAAAAAAAAGTGTATTAAGTAGATAACTGTAAATCACATCGTTTTTCATAAAAAAGTTTTAAAAATTGTCAAAAACAGCCATTTATTCAACACACAAACCTTTTTTTATATAGATTTTTGGTGTGAGAAATGCCACAGCAGTCATGTTCTAAGAGTAGTCTGTCATATTGTATGTGTCCCATTTTCCCTGGTGTCTCGCTTCCATTGGTGCATAACTTGATGAAATCTTTCACCTTACTCTTCACTTGATCAAGTGAAGGAAAGCAATCCAAATGGCTATGTTGGTAATGAACCTTAATACTCATTGCATTGAAGCTCATGGAAATTGGATTGTTTCTACTAATTGTAAAATGTTTTCTGCTGTATGCTTTCCTGGAAAGTTTTTCGCAACTAGAACGAAAAAAAGACAAGGCACTTGATTCAATTTCGCTCATGAATTTCATGAAATTTGAATCATTTACGAGCTTGCGTATTTGAAAACCATCAAAAATCCCTGCTCGTTTCTCATTGGTGACTCCCGGAAATGTACGTAATACACACTGGAAGCACAAATGATCCTACCTCCAATGACTACAGATTGCTTCATCAAGTTTAACTCATAATGCAAAGGAGAGAGAATAATTTTCTCTTGAGCAACTGAAGGTAAATTGATCACATTGTTTTTAATACTCCCTAACTTTTCTCAAAGGCCACGTTTTTTCTCAGCCAATGCTCACTTTTGGCTCTGCTGTCTCACAGCAATATAAAGCAGAGATAGTTTGTGTAGCCTCTGTGTTGTCCAAGAAGAAAATTCACCGTCTTCAGATCAACACAAATTACCCATTGATATTCATAATACTTCATCTTTCTTTAAACTAAAGAAAGTGTCTTGTGCCGTCTTTCATGCAGAATGTGGCTAATTGGAAACTAGCCTTATTTGTTGCTAGCTAATGTGTCAGACTACAAATTTCAAAATTCTCTAGTTGTTAGTGATAAGTTGCCATTCATCTGACATATATTCTGTACACCCAACTTTTTAAAAATATCTTCTACATCGTTGCAGAACACTGATGTTCCTTCTTTGGTAAAGAATGGCAGCAAATAGTTTCCCTGCTCACAAAATATGTATTACTGTATTTACCTGAATATAAGACAACCCCGTAATTTTGATGAGCCCTCTTGAGCATTTAAAAAATTTTAACTAATTCTTACTATTTAGTCAAAATAAAATTCAAAAATGTCTTATTGATCATAAAATTGCCTTGATGAGAATGTTAACGAGTTACTGCTGAACTATTATTTTCTTGTTCCTTAATACGATCATGGTTTTTGTCACTACCCTCATCATCTGCACGTGTATTAATGTTTCTTTCTTTTTGGTCCTCCTTCCAAGCTGCCACATTTTCTGATGTTTTAGGCCTGCTTTGAAAGTTTTGCGGATTAAATTTTGCGTTCATAGTCTTTTATCAGACACCATCTACAAACATTCCCTTCTGTCCATCCCGCTTTTGTGGATGGCCTCTTGTTTCTGTTCAATACGCAGATTCATATTCCTTGGGTGTCCAAGCGAGATTACGCGCGGCTTCGTCGAACGTGCATAGTGTAACAAACTCTCAGCATTTATTTTCAAGTTTCATTTGATACAATGCCATTCGGTTGGAGATTCTCTTTACCAGCCCATTAAAAAATATTGGTCTGAATTGCCTGATAAATTCACTGTGGATGCCAAGAATACGAACGCGAATATATTTTTGTATCGTTACGCACAATATTTTTATAGTCTTAGCAGTTCTGTTATGTCAACATTTACAAGTTTCGTGATATGGAATGGTAATGTAAAAACTTAAATCTTAACTGACTAGGCGTAATATGCAAATGTGAAGTCCGTGTATTTATCTACTGAGATATTTTGGCAAAAACCTCGTCTTATATTCAAGCAAATTCTTTTCTATTAAGAGAAACAAGCAATTCAGAGGCTGTTTTGGAGAGATTAAGTTCCCTGACAATGTTGATTAATTACTTTTGATAGAAGCATTCTGGTCTTTATATAGTACTTAAAAAAAATCACAATCACCATTTCCATTTTCATAACCTTCAGATATTGAAGATTTATCTTCAGTGAGGTCTTTTGAGCAATTGAATCCTGAAACAGTTTGAGTGAAACTGGTCTCCTAGCTGAGTCTGTCAGGATGTGTTCATTTCCTATGATTGTTTTGATCTGTACCACTGATGCTGGCGAGACAAAAATAACTATCATTGGTTTTTAGGCTCCCTCCAAACCATCCATGCGCTTAACTTTAGATTCTTGTACCATTTGTCCACTGTCGCAAATGTTTTGTAGATATCTTGCATACCATATGAGCTTACATCTTTATCTCCGAGCTTGTCACCAAAATATCTCAAATATACCATTTATGAACTCAGAAATAGGTTTTCTATTTTCCTTGCAAGAGTACTTGCCACATGTAGCAAAAGATATCTGGACTATTCAAACACTCTTTATTGAGGAAGCTATACATACATGGAACTCATAATAAGAAAGCAAATTGTAAGTTTTCTCATACTTATCTGCAAGAATACTTTAGGTGAAATTAGTGTTCATTAGATGCAACTGCATTCTTATCAGGAGTAATAAATTAGCTCCAAAACAAAAAGCTGCGTAGTATAGCTCGTTGCTATTTTATTGATTGAGAGACAGGCTGGAAAGCATTTGCAAAATGACAAATTTATGGCAGGTTTGGAGATCTTGAGTAATGTGATTGATTGATATTGTGATTAATGAATGTGAAGTTTTATTCCTAAATACATGACTTGAGCACTAAAAAAATATGTGAAAGAAACAGTGCACATTACTTTAGAGGCACGCGGAATTCAAAATTGCCGGTGTGTTATGAAATAATAATGAAATGGACTAAACATACTAATTCAAAATGAACTGTGATTCTGGAAGTAACGAAAATTGTTCTTTTCACTGTATCTTCAAAAGTAGAGTTATGTAGCCAAGCAGTTTGGATTTTTGGAATCAGCTGCCCTGAAATACATTGAAATGAGCTCTAAATTTGGAGACAACCAAAAAAAAGTTTGAATTTTTGTTTGTTTTGTATAATCAATATATATATGGAGAGAAGGATACTTTTACTTCTACTCAGGATACTCTTGCTTCTTTATTTACTTCTACTTTTTCCTCGAAATCAAAACCTTGTACTTCTACTTTTTATTTGCAAAGAGCTTCAGCTTTAAACATATTGGTCACCTTGCAGCTGAAAATTGTTTCTGAAGTAAATATGTATTTTGATGAAACTCTTCAACTTTTGTTGTGAATCATTAAAATCTGGAAGCATAATAATCATTATTAGTTTATCAGTGTGTCTTGTTTTTGCAGATCAATTGGAAGTCCATCATCAAGAGGCCGTCGGAACACTCAACCTCTGTACCGTCGATATTGGATGGCTGCTATTTTGTTTATTGTTGGACTGTTGACCCTAATTATGATATTTTCATGGCTGGGTAGAATTGCAACAGCTAATGATCCCAATCTAGATATCCACCAAAATCCTAATATACATACACAAGAATGAATTTGGAGGTATATTTGTTCATACTTTAAACTATTGCAATATTTAAATGTCTACCTGAACACCACATTGATACTTTTATCTTATGTTTATAAATGATCAGCTCTTCATAAAAATCTGGTTGTTGAGTACTGTGGAGAAACTGATTTGTGGCCTCAATTTCACTTGTTTTACTGCACTTCATATTCAATATATAACAAGGTTTACTTAATAGTGCTTAATCTTAAATATTTTATATACAATTTAATAGTGTCCTGTGGCATAGAAGATGATCCAAGTTCTGTGTTCAAGTTTGTGTGAGCCTTTGTGAACTGGTGATGATTGTAGTTCATCAAAAGATCAAGGCATGGATCAGATTTGGGAAGCGAATATTGACCAGGAGAAAATTGTGGAGTACATTCAGTGTGTATGCTGGTTGAAGGCAAGAATTTGTGTCCAAAACGTATTTAGACAGTGCATTTATAACATGAATTTATGAAACCTTCAATTGTTGATTGCATAATTTCATATCTGAAAAAATAACATTTTTTGGAAAAAATACAAGACCCTTGGTAAGAAATTTCCGAGGGATTCCTTTCTTTTATTAACTCTTTGATTAAAATACTAAAATTTTTATGGTGGAAAGTTATGAAAGTAAAGTTTTGTTGTGATATTTTCAAATCTTTTACAAGAAAAGCTGTTTCATCACACATGCGCCACTCTATTGTTCACAAACTACATTTAGTTAGTAAAAATGGAATTACATTACAGAGTCAATGTTTGAAATATATCATTACACACCATACTTATCAAAATAAACAATTTCTTGGTTTTAAAGGAAAATTCCTTAAATTAAAATGTTTCATGCAAAGACATGCTCCTCAATGATGGTAATGATGATGGTGATACCATCATTGGATGAAACAATATTTCCACTAAACAGAAGTCAATTTGATTGACTTCTGTTGAACGCAAATTTGAGTTGTGTTCTAATCAAATTCTTCATTAAAATGTGTATTGATGATTCCGCTCATTTCCAAGGCTTCTTGAAGTCAAATGGGAGAAGGAAGTCACAAGGAGAGGGAAGGGACAACTGTTATGCATTTTCATAAGTAATGCCTCGCTTTCTGCTCTTTTTCTCCTTCCTTCCTTAGTAGTTTCTTCAGAATATGAGGGTTTTCTTGCCATAACAGCATGTCATGGCCTTTGAATTTGTTATCACCATACAACGTCCTTGAGAATGTCCCAAGCATATTATGACCAATAACTATAACAGATTTTTAATCTCACTACTTATCTACCCTACCTTCAGGATGTCTTCTAAAGGAAGTGGTATCATTAACTATGCTTTGTCCCCTTTTATATTTTACTAGTCAAGAAGTATTTATTTGAATGCCAGCTAATGAGAATATAATTGAATTTAAAATTAATTAATTTTACCTTGTATACATAAAGGGTACCAAAATTACAATGTATACATAATATGCATTGATTAAGTATTGGTGAAATATAATTATAAATATTCAGAATAATTGCTGAAAGTGATTAAAATTTAGGGATAATTAATTATGAAAATGTTTTATTGAAAGACTTGCAAATACATTTTTGAATTGAAGATGCAAATTTTGTTACTATTCAGAATTTCAGTGGCTCATTTACAAATTTTGAGGATTTTGTTGAATAACAAGACATAATGTCTTTCTGGACTCCATGTATGCAAAGACTTATAGTTGAACAGAACAACAGAAGTGGTGAGGTAACATTTCTATTTCAGAATTGTTAGATGTCACTTATATCACTATGTATTCAGTATTTCTATGAGGTATGTTAATAAGTTGAGTGTTCTTGCAGTTTTATATTTTTTATTCAAAATTCATTTATCTCGCTCATCCAGTAAGTTTTATCAAACTGCCAAGATTAGTCTATTAATAATGTGGTATATGAACACAATTCTGATTAATATTTTGTATGAATATTCAGTTACTGAATTGTTGTTGTTATTATTATTATTATTATTATTATTATTATTATTACTATTATTATAGGATGTATTGCACACTTCTTTGTGAATGTTATTACATATTGAATATAAAATAAATAAATTTTTATTGACTAGCTTTTATGGAAAATTGACAATTATGGTAACA
>BOPP01000050.1:3866076-3890855 GCA_017312745.1 Gryllus bimaculatus | reverse complement strand
ATATATAAACCTCTTTATATATTAATGCATTTTTTAAATTTGCAATTAGATTTTTCTGTTAATTCAGAAAAAGATAATAGTATCTGAAATTGAATTTTATAAAGAGAATATACCCATTTAAATAGGAAACTCCTTACCCATGATTCATCCCCCTTACCCATCTTTAATCACTGAAGAAAAATTAAATTGATTTCGACATGTAGGCATTCTCCATACTACAGTAGTAAATGTTGATTGCAAAATATGAAGAGAATGCTCAATTGGTAGCAAATGTCTTCTCATAGGTAATACCATGAGGTGTTTCACGTTAAACAGTAAATTCAGAAGCATTATAATAGAAAGTGAATTTTTGGAGAAACTCGGAACCTTTGGTGGCATTTCTGAAGATTATTTCATGCATAGTGAATTCATCTCCTAGTCGTCTTCCTCCTCTTACTACTAATCTTTTCTTCTCCTCTTTATTGTGGTTCTCCTTGGTGTATCCTTTCGGACCCCATTTTGGCGTACAAGTATGTTGCAAATGCTTCTGCGTTTCAGCAACAATGAGGTGATCTAAAACAATAAGGAAAAAGTGATAATTTTTTAGAATTGCAGTAGTGATTGGCTCATATGATATGGATTCTTGAACATTTTTTTGTGCATTCTCATGCTTCAATGCATTCTCAACTGAGGACTAGCTCCTTTACTTAGCTGTATGGGAATCTCTGATTAAAACTATAAATTCTGGTACTAGTCTTTTGTTCAGTTGATACAAGTCCATTAACGTTTTCTCCAGTATCCACTGACAAAGCAATATTGTTTCCAAATTTGTAGGACTAAATTTTTTGCTTTAAAAGTAGTGTCAAAATAGTGAATAGTAAGAGTGTGAGATAATTTTTTGTTTTTGCTCCTTTATCACAACCTAAATCATAATTTCTAGATGATATTGCAATGATACCTCTCAAGAACTCGTCTTGGTGGACAATTTTCTAGGTTCAGGGTGAAAACTTGTTTTGTCAAGACCTCCCTTGAGCTGATGTTTTTCTTGTCTCAAGCTTGTTTATTATGGAGAGGTTTCATTGTAAATCCTTTTCCACATCTGTCATCGTTGAAATTTTGTTTACTTCTAAATGATGGAAGGGAAATCAAAAGAAAACGTAGCTATTTGTAGGAGAAATTTCTAATTTATATTTGCGATTGTTGAACAGTTTCATACTAGGATTTGTCCTCTGAGAATTGTTATTGTTTCCCTCATATTTTTTTTAGGATTTTACTTAGAAACAACAGAACAAATGGTTAAGATTGTTGGATCCTGACACACATTTAATATTGACCATAGTAACCACAAATTTGAAAGTGATCATAACAAGATAGTGTGCGTGCCCCTTCTCAACTTCTGTGCTGATGTTAGCATGTCAACTGTTATCAATGTATAAATGGTGCATTATGTTGTTTGCAGTGTAGGAGGGATGTAGATTTTCTCTGAACTAATATATAGTAGTAAGCTGTTACTGTAATGTACTGGCTGTTAGAAACTTGTTACAAATCATTATCAATCAAATCAAATTCATTACTAGCAACCCTTTCAAACCTTAAATGGTTACTTAGTAATGTTCCTTATAATTAGTGCATCAATATTAGCTAAGGATCTTCAAACTCTCATTTATTGTTGAGTATCAGGATGTAAAGGTGCAACTGCTATGGTTGTGTATTGATATAATTGACTCTGTGTTATAATTTTTCACATTAAGTTTTGAGACCATTTTGCATACTATTCTGACTATCTGTAAGATTGATAGTTTGCCCTGAAATACACAGCTCCAATTCTTGTGACAATAATTTCATAGTGTCAATGCAATCATTTTTAAATTTTTAGGAAAAGAGAGGAAAAATGGGCTGATACAAATGATTGAAAAGAAGTAGTTCTATGTTTTGATTTCTGTTAGAATTGAGAAATGTAATGCTTAAAACGTTTGATGCAGATTATGTAATTTCATTTCAACATCTATTTGTCCATTTAAATATAATTGAGAACTATCTTTGTATTGTTGCAAAATTCCAAGTTGGTGAGGATCTACAAACAGTTGCTCTATTATTCATTCATTTCTTTGTTTGTCTTTCCTCAACAGCACAACATAATCAGTCTGGTCGCCTTTTCACCTGGCATATATAGGATGAATTTTAACTATCGGTGTAGATAACATTTTTGTTTTTATTATAATACTGGCTCCACCACCAGGTTGTGGTTGTGCTGTGAGGAGGCATAGTTATAACCTTTCTTACTATTCATTGTTCTTTATATTTTACTCCAGTAAATTAACTTACAAAGAAATATATTAAAGGCTGGCAATAGATTATGCAGAGGATCCTGCTTAACAAAACAAGTGAAATGAATTCTGCCTGCATTTATCATTTTTAAGTTTTGCATGTAGAAGTGTGAGCGTTTTGTCAAAAAATATTTGAGATGCATTTTGAATGTTTAATTTTTTTCAAAGTGAACTGTCGATTTTGTATAGAAAAGTATTGTAACATCCTTGGTGTTGGCACAAAGATTTTGCCTTTTACTATCATTCCAATTTTGTTTTATGAGATTTTTGCTTTATTTGCACTTTCAACCATTAAATTATTAGATATAACAAGCGATATCTCATCTAAGTTTTAGATTTTAACAAACAATCAGAGGTAGTTGTACTTCTTGTAATATTATTAACGTAATGGGAGTAAACATTTTGAGGAATGAGTTGGTGTTTTAAAATAATGGTTGAATGTTAAGCAATTTTGTGCCCATAAAGTCATTTTCATAAATCAGGTAGCAAAGAAATAAATATTTTAAAATGTGTAATAGTCATGTTCAAATTTTCACATGAATTTCGTAGAAATAATCAGTTTTATTAAGATAGGAAATAGCTATTGCTTAACTAGCAACACCCTTGGGCACTGTGATATATAATTCAAATAATAATAAAAAAAAATATACAGCAATTATTGGACTATCTTACATTTTGAATATAAGCACTTACCATCATTTATATGTATTCAATATAATGTCTTCCATATAAATTGAGGAAATGTTTGTAGTTGCCTGTATATTGTGTTGTAGGATAAACCACTTGCAGAACTGGTAGAAGAAGAGTGAGATAGCTATACATGGTATAAAAAAATATTCAACATTAGAGAAATAGATGTTATACATTTAATTACCCAAGGATGTTGTGTTTACCCATTGAAACAAATTGCGGTAAATGTGGTGGGGTGGTAAGAATTGACTATCGGCGCACACTTCCATAGCTTCCAATTTCACAATGCGTAAAAACAATGTCATTTACTTTTAAAAAATTGATATTGTTTTGCAGTATTGTAAGATTTGTTGATACCATTTGTAATTGTGGTATAATGTGGACCAAAGAGTTTTAGAGCATTCAAAAAGTTACTGTTTTTAGAGTTAAAGTATTTGGAATGTGTAGATAAAGAAACAGCTTTTCTGTTCAAGTATAAGGGCATCTCATTTTCTCTTGTGTTTAAAATTACATTTTTCATTTATTTAGATGTGATAGTTCTATCTGTGATGTACATAGAAATTGAATAGAACATGCCTTGTTAGTGAATGATTGCAATTTCATGAGTGATTACAGTTCAGTGTGTATTTGTGTGCTGCAATCTGATCCTTAACATAAATATAATGTGAGAGAAATATTTGTATAATTATATTTGTTTTCTTAACAGATGTAGTATAAGAGAAGGTAGTTTATCGTGTACAATATTGTGGTACGAGAATAATATATTTTAAAAACCTGCAATTCAGAAAGAGAGATTATTTGTGTGTTTCAGACATACATCTACCAGAAGAACAATTAAGAAAACATTTGCTGCGGAGTTTGCTGGGAAAGATGCTATGGTAGTAATTAGTCTGTTTGATATGGTAATGCTAGAGTGTGAATGGTGAAACTTCTTGTATTTATCATTGTTTTGTAAAACCTAATTTCCCAGTATTTGTTAAATGTTATGGAGAAGTTTAGTTAAATATTCATGAATTGGAGGAAAATGCAGAATGAAAAGTAAACAATTGTAAAGCTTTTAGGATATGGACTAGTCATAAAAATATCTTCTGGCCATTAGAGTTTTCTTTATGTGATGTACCTTTCAAGTCTGCACAAACACATTTAAGGAATTGTTAGATTTCTGATGTATCAAATGGGCTGTGCTCAAAGAGTAAAATCTTGGAAAAGTTTCCAAGTCTTTCTCCTAAGAAAACGTAATTAACAATTGCTTGTCACAAATAGGAGAAAAGTTGAGCCTCAGAAGAGGCTGTGTTCTGGGTTGTTATAATTTATAAAAGCAATATTGATTTTTTATTGGGTGATGTGTTCAGTGTACATGTGATGTGTTTGGCAGCTTTTGTAATTTTCACTTACGCATTTCTGTGCATAAGGAAGTGAAAAGTGGCACAAGGTGGTTACATATCTACATAACTAATTTTGAATTGTAATTTTAATTTAGAGTTTTAGTGGATATACCAGACATCTTTTGTTTTGGTGTACCACGAATGGTTGCTTATGACAATCTACTTTGTGTTGCACTTAATTAAGCTGTGTTAAAGTGCAGGCTTTTCTTGCTAAGTAATACTAGTGGGCAAGTTGTGTATAGGTCCGCTAGGCAGCCAGATCACATATATTGGATTTGTTTCAGATTAGCAGGACTGGATTTACTACAGAACTGTGTAGATTAATTTCAGTCTTGGTGTCTTGATAAAATTTGAAATTATTTGAAATAGCTTTTTTTTTTTGTCGATATCTTATTGTCCAAGGTGTTTTTTTTTTTTTTTCTTTCCTCTCTTCTTCTGCGATCAACTGTGGAATGAAATAATGCTTTTTAAACCTAGTCAGTCATGGTCAGTGTTTGCCTTTCATCCCTTCTGCCAGGGGGTCAGCACAGTCGGATCCCTTTGATTCCCAGACTGTCACCTCTCCAGGAACCTGCAATGTGGCTTGACCTCTGTGACTTTATAGAGAGTAGTTAAGCAATTCAGCTAGCGACGCCAGTTTGTTTTAACTCTTGAGTTCTGTCTTATAACTTATGATTAAACAAAAATTTTTGAGTTTTATAAGTAAACAAATTTTTTACCCTTGTCCTTATAGCACTGCGGTTTAGCTTGCTTAGGGTTAGATGGTATTAGGAATCCTCTCTTTCAGCCTTTTTCCTTCCACTACTCACTTCTATGGCACTCAGTTCAGTTAATGTAATGGGTGTCTTGTCTTGTCTCTAGACTGTCTTATGTCTAGAAGTGGAGCAAAGATAGAATGAAAATTGTAATGCTTCAACCGGATATAAAACAAACATCTTGTCTAATGATAAACCTAAGGTTACATAAGTATTTGACAATATTGAGTTTTTGACCTTCTTTATATTTGTTATTACAAGAAACATACGGTTCCAATTTGTGTGAAACTTATTCAATTATTTTCATATACTTAATTGATCTTAATGTATTTAATAACCTTAATTTCCAATTTTGTAAATGTTTATCTGTTGTGTCAAAACATTTAAAAACAAAGTATATGCTCAGGAATTATGGGAAGTTGCTTTGACAACTGCATAAATATTTATCAGTTGTTTTCTAATCTTATGTTTTGGGTTTGTTTGAACTGTTTATTGAGGTGTAGAGTTTTCACGAAATATAATGCATACCCTGTTTTCAGAAACCATAATGATGTTTACGAAACGAAAACCAATGGATTGTTTATGAAATTATTTGGTAAGCAATAATGGTGCAAAATTTCTGTACTAAACAATATTATCAATCTGCGAGAATAATGTTTTAGACCAAAATAAATTTGTGTTCTAAAACTGAAAAATATATACCCTGACTCTTCTCTTTTGATTCTGGTCTCAAACATATATATGGATTGTCCATTGACCATCTCAACTTTGTGTAAATCCAGTCCTGATTAGGTGTGTAGAAAGATTGACTGTATTATATATTGACACTGCATTCCAAAGAAACTTGTGTAAATTGTGTGTGTCCTTGTATGAATGGGCAGGTTTGGGACTGAACTATGTGATATATCTTCCCAAACAGGATGATTTTTTGATATGTAGAGGCAAGGACTTAAAAAAAAATGTTTAAAAGCTGATAAGTATGGCTATACTTTGTGCCTACTATTTCAAAGCATTCTCATTCTCACCAAAATTTGAAAAAAAAGTGTCATAACGTCATATGAAGTTAACGTGAATAATTCAATAAAACTGTTAGTGAGTTTATACGGGGTATTTCCTTGAGGAAATTCAGTGTCTTGCAAATCTGTATTGACTGAAATTGAGAGTTGTACTTGGAAAATTTACTGAAAACTATGTATTATACAAGAATTGTTATTGTGTAGGTAATTATTGTTTAATTTATGCTGTATTTGAAGTATGGTTTCTTGATATATTGTTATCTGCTAATGTGTATCAAAACAGTTTATTAGAAAATACTTTTTAAGTGAAATGTGTGCATTAATGTTCTTGTATATAATTAAAATTTGCCTTTGTAATGAGTGTTTGATGTATACATAATAATGTAAGTGATAAACATTGGTTTTTCCATATTAAGGTATATAGGTATTTGCCATGTGAGTGGGATTCATGCGTCTGTAGCGGGATCACTATTTCAAGGAAATTTTGAACTGGTATGTAGAAAGGGGAATATTATTCCTTGTCAATTAGTTTCTTAGTTCTTGCTATTTGACCAATTGTGAAGACAGTTGTTTCCTGCTATTCTTACCCTCCAACTCTTCTGGATCTTCTGACTATGCCATTGCCATATCATTGTTTGTCTTTTCAACAGAAGATTTAAAAGTAAACAACATTTCTTTTAGTCTTGGGCAATGTTGCATCATGCAATGCTACCAAGCAGATATTGCCTACCCTTCACATCGGCCACTGTCTCTTCCGCCTTGACTATCGTCACCATCTCGAGCTTTCATTGTGGATTCTTCATGTTCCTGATTTATCATCATCAGGTATTTTATGTCATTGTAACCTTTCAGTATTTGCTGACACTTCCTGCCTTCAGTCAATAGTACTACATTTTATCGCCGCAGTGTCCCTTTAGTAGTCTCCACTCAGTAAATCCACAGTGGCTCGTAAGCCCACATGTGGCCAAGCACTTCTGTCACTTGCAGCTCATAAGCCTGTTGCAGCACTAAAGTTAAACTTAAAAAATTAAAAGTAGGGGGATTTGGTAGTAGCTAGATAGCGCTTACGTTGCGACCCTTAAACCCATTACAGAAGTTTCTGCCTCTGGCATGCAGGCAGTGACATTCACTCACTGTTAGAGCAGGGAGAGGTCTGGGAAATAATGGGGTATTGAATGTGGTACATAGTGGTTTGTATATAACCACACAATGTATTAACACTAAAGCGAATGTCCATGCCCAAGGCAGGATTTGAATCCACAGCTTGCAGCTTCCACTGTAACTATGCCACGGAAACTGGCATGTTCCTGATTCCTAGTTTTGTTTGTCCCTTCATTCTGCATGTGATGTGATTAGGAATACCCTTCTTCTTATCTGCCAATTCAGAATCTCCCTGACACGTTCATACTTTGATTTCGTTTGTTGACCAGGATTAATTTTGGATTGTTTAGTAAAATTACAAACTTTGAACAGTATACAGCGGTACTTCATTTGAAGTTTGAGAGAGGTCGATTTCATCACATAACCAACATTTCAGAAAGATAATTTTTGAATTGAGTGGAACTCTAAAGGCAGCTGTATGTTGTCTTTACTTAATCTTTCAGAGCTGAGTAAATATAAACTTTGTTAAAAATTTCCTTTTTGTGAAATAGCAAATTCCTCTCAATCAACAAGGAGTTAATCACCGGTTTCTTTTCCATGATACTCTGGTGTTTGGTGGATGATTCCTTTGTGGTATGGAGTCTGGTTTCAATGAAGTTATACTGGAGGGATTGAACAATCTGTAGAAAAAAATGCCTTGGTACCTGATGGAAATGTGCATGAATGAAGGGAAAGTAATGACTTATAATGATGCTTACAAAACTAGGGCCTGTCAAGAATATACAATACAGGAATTGCTCTTTTCTTTACTGTGTAGAAATTATGCTTTTTGTTCATTGCTTTTATTCAGTAGAATCTCAAGTGGAAAAACGTTTGAGATAATCTGTGTTGATTTTTCATTACACTACAAGATTTTATAGTAATCCTTTAAAGGAATTACAGAACTGTTATAATGAAAGTAAAAACTGTGTCATTTAAGTTCTGTATATGTAAAGTTACTAATTACTTTATTACGAAAGTTATTTTTTGTCCTTGTCTTTGGCTAAAATATGTTTCCACTATTTCATGAACAGCATGAATGGATGATTATGAGATTCTTCAAAAGAATGATGTATGTTTGTTTGCAGATTTGATAATTTGCAGTTTCAAATATTAAAGCCTTAAAGTTTATGTTAAAATATTTTTTGTTTGTTATGGAACTAATTTTTTAATCCTAGTCATATGATCCTCATTGATTTGCTTTTTGAATATTGTAATCATCTAAAAAAATACTTTGCTATTTCAGTTCCTTTGCTTGTGGCAACAAAAAATTATTTTCAAATGTTTTTAATTGTGAACTGTTTTCTGTTAATTTTTGATGTCTATAGTGCTGCTTTGTTGGATATCACAACCTACGATGTCAATTGATGGTAAACATTTTTTTATTCCTCATATTTTTAACACATTTGTGATTACCATTCTTGTAGGAACGAATCAATTGAGGTGTAGAAAGAAAGAGTGAGCTATGCTACACAAACTTAACTGAGATACTTAGAGTTCTGCATTTCTTGTCAGGGAAATAATTTGAGCATGCTAATGCATTGTTTATTTCAGTGTAATTGATTATGCATATAATAATCATAAACAACATTGCAACTTCGTTACGTCCTTAGCTATTTGAGGAAAAGAGATTTTCATGAATCTGAAACATCAAGAATTCAGCATTATTTTCTACTATAAAAATGTACATCGTACCTACAAGTTTATACTTTTCCAAATTTTTTTATAGTAAATAAAATATTAAAGAATTCAAAAATATAAGATGTATGGCAGAATTTGAACGGCTTTCGTGCACATTCAGATGAATTGACTTATAATTTTTAGCCATAGACCTATAATTTGCTCTCACGAAACCTTTGTTCCCTATCATCCCTCTTTCTTCGCGGTTTCAGCACCTATCGGTTTGATCAAGATATGGCAGACTTAGTTCGCACGGTGGTGTCGCGGTCTTATCCGTGACTACCGGTTCTCTGAGGAAAACGTTTGAACCGACCTTCAAAGTGCAATACATTCCTCCTAGACAAGCCGAGCCACATGAACTTGATGTGTTTTCTCGGTTTCTTGCCCCCTTTTCGTATTGTGGGGGACTTAAAAGCCCACAATCCCGCCTGGGGTGGCTCAAGGACCTGCCGTACAGGTGATGTACTTGAAAATATCATTGACAACCAAACCGAATTCTTCTAAATACTGGCGAAAGTACACCTTTCCGTGTCTTCAAACACTTTCCCGTCCGTAGAATGGCACTGCAGTCCATTTCTGAGTGGACTGTCCTTGGCGACCTGCATGGCAATGACCACTTCCCCATTCTGGTCAATTTCGACATTCCCGACCTAAACTGTGCCCATCATCCTAGCTGGCTAATCCATTGAGCTGAGTGGAAAACATTTGAGAAATTCGGATTTCGGAAAAGTGTCCCAACGATATTAATGCCGTTCTTTATGCGGCCTCGAGTACCATCCCGAAGTCGTCTGGCCGCCTACGGCATCCTACCTTGCCATGATGAAATGCCGACTACCACCGCGGTGTGTGATCGGAAGCCATTGACAGCTTATTAGGTTCCTTTCCAACCATGGATAATTGATGAATTATAAAAGATTCCGAGCCAGAGCGACATTGGCCGTTCGGGAATGTAAGGTCGCCTCCTGGAGAGCCAATGTTTCATCACTTGCCGTTCGCCCCCTAAAGTAGTATGGCGACAGATCGGAGGCAGACTTCCTTATCCGTCTGCCCCAGGGCTTCTGGTAAATGGAAATCTCACCTCACCAGACGACATAGTAGACGAATTCGCCTCCCTGCGAGGAAATCTCCAGTTCCGTACACCACCCCCTTGGTTTTCTGAACACCAAAAGAAGAATGGAGAACTGCAGTTTAGATTTTTCAAGTCACAAGGAGGAAGATTACAACTCTTATTTCTCCACGGATGATCCCTTTGTTCCCACTTGCGCGAAAGATTCTGCTCCAGGACCAGACCAGATATATTATCAAATGCTGAAACACCTACCGGAAAACGATAGTTTTTTTCTCCGCATTTTCAACCACATTTGGGTTGAACAACTCCGTACCAAGGATTTGACGTGAAGCCATTGTTATTCCAATCCCTAAAGAAGGAAAGGACAGAGAAAGCCCAATCTCACTCAGAATCTGTTTGTGCAAGCTCTTAGAGCGAACGGTAAACTCGCGTCTGGTCTGTCTCCTGGAACAAAGTAATATATTTACATCTTTTTAATGTGGTTTCAGGAAGCAGATGTCAGCCACGGACCAATTAGTCTCCCTTGCCACACAGATCTCCACTTCTTTCATGCTACATCTGGTAGCAATTTTTTTCGATATAGAGAAACCGTATGATTCCACCTGGAAGTACGGCATTCTTCGCACCTTACATTCTTGAGGCCTTAGGGGAAGGCTCCTTTTGTTTCTAGTAGCTTTTCTTTCAATGTTTTTCCGCGTTTGCCTTGGTGACAGGTTATCCTCGAGCGACCCGTTGGAAAACTGTTTCCCAGTGATCTATTCTGCGTGTCACTATTTGCCATTGCCAACAATAGTATCGAATTCGGAATTTCGAGAGCCTGTGAAAGCATAGCTCTTCGTTGACGACTTTGCCATTTTTTTGCTCCTCTACGAGCATGCATGTTATTGAGAAGCAGTTACATCTTGTCCCCAACAAACTGCAACAATGGAGCGATGAAACTGGATTCAATTTCTCCACTTCAAAATCCAGTTGCATGCACTTCTGGAGAATTCATCACCTAATCCATCCTGACCTTTTTCGTGGGGTCATCAACTTTTCTTGGCCTGACGTTCGACAAGAGTTTAACATGGCGAAAACATTCATAAATTGAAGAGCCGATATGTATCACCATTGAACCTCCTTCGTTTTATGGGAAGTCATGGGGCGCAGTCCGAGTATGTCTCTTGCGCCTATATTGAACGAACACCTGTCCTATCTTGATTATGGGTGTATTGCGTATGGGTCAGCGTCTTCGTCTCCGGCCATTGAATTCCGTACACATTGTCGGTATAAGGATCAGCACAGCCGCCTACAGCACGAGTCGCATTGAATGCATCTTGGCCGAGGCTGGTGAACCATCCCTGAGCCGAAGGCGAGATATTGTAATCGGGTCCTAGGGTGCGAAAGTATCAGCTATAAATTATTCCATCGCTCCATTCCTTCACCCAAGTCACAGGACATTGTACGCACTCAGTTCATTACGAAATCCATGTATCCCAGCTATAACTTCATATACACTGATGGTTCCTCCCAAAATGGTAAAGTGGGATGTGTAAAGTGTGTGGGGTGTGACAAAATGGTAAAGTGGGTACTGTCGTAGTACCAAGTAGAGTCTTCGAATAATCTCTTCGTGCAGCGTTTGTACTGCAGAGGAATATGCGCTATTGGAGGCACTTCAGTTCGCTGAATTGATGACATTAAAGGAAGCAGTGAGTCTAAAAGCTGGAATACATCTCCTCCTCTTCTTGTGACTTTCTGACAATGAACATCTAACGCCAAATGCATCGGTGCGTCGTTATAACTTTTTTCTTTGGATCTCCGGCCACATGGAAATAATAGGAAACGAAATGGCTGATCAGGCAGCAAAGCTCACCACGAGGAAAACTGAGGTAGACATCTTCACAGTCCCAACAAATAATACTAAGCTGTTCACTGAACGCCCAGTTCTCAGTACATGACAAATATAATGGCAGAACTCAGTATTTTAAGCTGGCGAGAATCAAGGAGTCAATAAAGCCTTGGTCTTCCTCATCTCGTGGCTCTAGACGAGAGGAGATTATTCTGACTAGGAATGCGACTTCGATGTCGATGTTGTGTAAACAGCGGTGTTTAGAGCTTGATGTGTTTGTGTTCAATTTTTTCTGTAAATGACACAGTACAATAATGACAATTTTGTAAGAGGGAAAGTATTGACATGTAACTGGTGAACCTTCATCGAACAGAACAGAGCGCCTCTTGGGTGAGCGATGATCCCGATCCCCTGATATTCCATACGCCTGTCTTCGTATCACGCGGAGAGGCGTCAACATATGCGGCGCCATAAGCGTAGATCCGTAGGCCTCCTTTCCGTTCCCTTTTCGGCGAACTGAGGAAGCTCTGAGATGACTAAGCGCTCAGGTTTTCAGACTCAGTTCCTTGTCAGGACGTGAAGTTAGTAAATATCAGTGCTATTCATGTGCAAACTGTTTTTACAAACTGTGAATGAAAATATTGGGGTCTATACTAGTTATAAATAAATGTTAATTGTATTATCGCCGACAAAATAATATAGTAAGCCATATTTTTATATTACTCTTATAAAAGTTTTGTTGAATGTCAATTTTTTTGACTGTTATATCTAGACATTCAACACCACCACTAGTATCGAATTCAAATTTTCTGTGCGCCAAAATTACAACTCATAATTATCATCCTAAAAGCCAAAAGTGCCTTATCGCTGCCACCATGACATTTTGTCCTGTGCTATCCTTTTCATATCCACATAGTTTTAATTAAAATTACAACTAGACTGCAAGCTTTTTTTTGTGAGAAACTAACATCTACTGCCTTATCTCAAAGAAGAGGATAAAGCCAATTATTTGGCTTTTAGTTGGCACTTTTCTACCTAACTCTTTTTACTTTCCCGTATACGTACGTATATAAGTAGTAAATACGTAGTATAGAAAAAGTTTTGTAATGCTGCGGAAAATCGATTTTGAGATTTCGAAGGAAATACGTTTTCGGGTCCCCTGACTCCGAAAACGCGCGTTTTTTCAAAACGTCCTTCTGTCCGTATGTCTTGTATGTGCGAACATTACTAACGCCTAAGCCATCAGTAGATTTTTTTTTAAATTGGAGAAATCCGTGTCGATCTGACCCGAGTCAAATTTTTGAGATTTTGAAAAAAAATCTTCAAATTTTGGGGGTACTTCACGTGAAGAGTGTCGGACATTTTCAAAATTTTATCAAAAACGTCTCCAAATTTTTTCTTTAAATTTCTTATAAGAATAGAGTAACATAGGCTTAAGAAGGTGGCATAGGTCCGGTTTTCACGGTTAACTCTGAATTTTCGAACTACAAAATTGAAGATAAAAATTTTTCCTTCAAATCAAATGTGTTATCCATTGATTTCTTTCATTAAGGTCATATACATTTTTTAAAAATTTTAGTAGTTTTCGTGTAATATTGTGTGCAATATGTGCAATTTAAAACAATTACAAAACAAGATTTTCTCAAAAACGGCTCCACGTTTTTTCTTTAAACGTTTGGTAGGGATAGGGTAGTTTGGTAGGGATGACGTAAACTTCATATTGCTTTATTCTTTTCTTTTTTCAAAAATTACAAAAATGTAATTTTTTGACTTGCTTCTCAAGTTTATATTTATACTAGCAGCAATTTCTTCATATTATTGCATTTATGAGCACATGTGCTTTAAATAATATCATATAAAGTTTCTCAAAACTCAACCGTTTTCTGTGAAAACTAGTTAAAAACTCCGCATTTTCAGAAATGCTCAAAAGCCTTTTTCTCAAAAACTGCTTCAAATTTTACCTCCAAACATTTCGAACGGATATTGGTAATTGCACTCTGTAATATGACCTAAAGTTAATTTCGGTGCATCACAGTTAATTCGGTACATTTTTTGAACGATCTGTCACGACGTTGATAAACACATTTTCTGCAATTTGTAAACACTATTGTATTAGTAAGTTAAAGTCCTCAAAATTACTTCAAATTAAGTTTCCAAAAACTCAAACATTTTCTGTGGAAAAGAGCTTCAAATTTCGAATTTACAGTAGCGTTTAAATCCTAGTCTTTTAAAAATGTTTCCAAATTTTTCAAGAATATTGCCATTTAGGACGAGGTTGTAATGGTCTTTACTAATCTTAAAATAATGTTCCCGCTCTATTGTTAGGAAATCGACAAATTAGGAAAATGTTAAAAAAATGTACTTTGACGGCGGTAGATGTCAGCAGGCAAGAATATGTGGTAAGGCCGAATGCCAAAGGAAATAGAAAACTACTACGGGAACGTCTGTGCCATTTGTAGCACCATTAGTTTATAATCGAACACGTTCATTTTCAGTTTTCTTTGTATTAAAAACATGTTTCAATTGACACTACCACAGTTCGTACTGTTCTTAAAATAATCACTGAAGAGATATATTTCTGCCAACTTCCACGTGCTACAAATGCACGGCACATTCATGGTCAAGCATTTCGATAACATTCTTTGACATATTCTCTTGTATGAAATTACAAATATTATGTAGAAATTTGGTTTTGTGGAACCATACAAGAAAAATAAAATAAGATTTTCATCTGATATATCACCGTTTTTTAGTATCTGCAAACATTGAGACATCTTGGGGAGATGATAAAACTACGAACTTTGATCTCGCTGATGGCTATCACTGTCTGGCGCATTGAGAACCTCGTCGCAGTAAGTTTCCTTTAACGTTGACCAACAACAGGGCGACATCTACCCCGCGAAGCGCCCTCGGCAGCCACTGGTTTATCTTCGCCTACATTCACTATGTGATCAAAAGTATCTGGACACGTCGGAAATGGTGCTGCGGTCGTTTTTTGATGGAGGGGGCTTGCTCCCTTTGTTGTTTTGTGTGGCCCATCACCGCACAGGACCACGTTGATATTTTAAACACCTTCTTGCTACCCTCGGTTGAAAAGCAATTCGGGGATGGCGATTGCATCATTCAACACAATCGAGCACCTGTTTGCTTAAATCACAACCCATGTCTGGAAACACCACCTCATGTTTTGGCAATTTGGCAACGCATTGCATCCGTTTTGCATTCAATTTGGCAACCTTTGGCATCCGTTTCACTGTCAGCGACCCACGGCCGCGTGGTCTCAGATTTCAGAGTGAATGTGGCTAACTTGTAAAAGTATAAAATACAAACTACGTATATGTACTATACTGCTTACGAGAAGTACACATTCTTACTGCATAGTCAGTGACCAATCGAAGGGGGTCATAAGACGAACACCCCCCTCCACACACACGCACGCACGCCCCCCCCCACACACACACATTAAATCCTAATTGTTTACGTTGTCTGTGCACCAGCATCGTTGACGGGGAGGGCCTACCACTCGATTCATCATGGTGGAGATTTTCGACATTAGCTCGACAGAATTCAAGTAGTCTAATGGAGAATTCCACTACTTTGATTGGACTTTTTCCCTTAGTTTCTCCTACTAATGCCAGGCGAATGCCAAGTCAATGCCCTAACAAATGGGCCACGGACCGCATACTATCTTCCCCTATTTATTCTTGTTCCCTCCCCTACAAACACTTCATTACACTACAACGCATGTTGCATTACTTCTATATTTGCAATTTTCGAAAATTCAGAGTTAAACGAAAATGTGACCCGCGCAATTTTTTTAAGCGCCTCATCTTCTAACCGTGGAAGCAAAGTTTCTAATTATTAATTGCATTAATTTCAAGCCCAAATTACGTGAAAAGTACACTATCTTTAAAAAATGTACATGACCTTTTTAAAGAATTGATTTTTACAACAGACTTGGTCTGTGACAAAAAATGTCTTATCTTCAGTTTTGTAATTTAAACATGTGTTAATTTTGACATTTCGTAATTTTCGAAAATATGGAAATTGTAGTTGAAGAAAAACCTCAAAAATTGGACTTTTTTTCCGAAAAATCAGTAATTTGAACGAACTTGAGACATGCACTATTATCTTCAGCGCCTTTTATGCTATCCGAGGACAAAGTTTATTTAAAAAAAAATAGTGCCATTTTTGAGAAAATTTTGAAAATGTTTTTGAGGCTTCATGTAAAGTGCCTTCAAAAATCAAAGTATCCGTTTGAAACTCCCAAAGCCTCCAGTTCGTTCAAATCGATCAGAGAATATCAATTTTGGAGAACATCGGCTGAACGGTTTACGCGCTAGTGTTGCCCGCAGACGGACAGTTTTGCTGTCAGTCAGTTTTCCGGAATCGTGGACCGAGAAAAAATCTAACTCTGACTACACCACTTGTGAAGGAAGTGATTTACTATATACAGGAACGGGATTTATCCACTTTTTCGTTACCAGGGCCAGGCAATAAGTTTTTTTGTCGAAAATTCGCCGTCTTCGGGCGCACGCTTACAATAATTTCTTTTACATATGTATTGACGAGAAAGAAAAAAAAAAACTGAAACTAAAAGCTTGTTCCTGTTCGGTGATTCCGCCTGGCGGAGATACTTGGAGTGTATTAAACCCGCCATCATACACATAGAGGGGCGGATACAACCAGACTTTTTTTTAGGCGGAGGCATCATAGATTTTTGTTAAATAATGAACATATTAGTTATTATGTTGTTTATTATTTTTGAAGCGCATATTTGACTTTATTGATACATTTTAGACGTTTCTACAATTTTTCTTGTTTCTTATTTTCACTTTTCCTGTGCTTTTTCCATTTTATTTTTTTCTATGGCTTTTTGCGAGGCCATGCCCCCCCCCCCCGGATCCATCACTGCCAACATAGGTGGTGCTGGATCTCATATTCCAGCGGGGAACGTCGTCACTATTTGCGATGTATCATTCAGGACACTTACGGGAAGAATAATCTAAATAGTAGTTGGCGCGCTAGGAAACGCACACCTTTTCACTCCAACTATATTATTTATTACTGCAGATGAATGTAGACCGTATGCTCGGTGTTAGTTAATAGAAAAATATATACAAAAATTACAATTAGAACAAGCATTACAAGCAAATATTTAAAAAAGATAAATAAAACAAATATAAATAAACAAGAATAAAATAAAATAAAAACACAAGTAGACCATTATTTAACAAGTAGACCAGTTTAAAGAAATAGATAATATGTGCCCATCTGTACTCCGTACTCAATTCTTCACTTCACTTCGCTTCACTGCATCTCCTTTCGGTAACCAGTGATTTATTCGTTAACGGAACATCGTACTTTTGTTGGGCTTCACTGCATTTTTCTGGACATCTCTGCCTTCAACACTTCTACATAAAATTTCGATTTAAAACTGAAATGCTGTGGCTTCAGCATCTCTTTTTTGCTTGTTTGTCGCTCGTTGCTAACAGAATGCGCTAGTGATTATAACAGAAGTCGTTGTTGTTTAACCTTTCATTAAGAGATGGCGCGTGCATGCCACTCCGGGACTAGATATCATCACCATCAGAATGTTACGGTGGGCCACTCGTCCCGGAAATATGTAACCAACATATTCTTTATGTAAGTTTTAAAAAAGACAGCTAACACATTTCCGTTCCATTGAAAAAGAATATTTCATACTTTCAGTAATATAATCCAGGGCATTTTATTTATTTTATTTCTAAACGTCAAAAACAGTTAAAGCACTGAATCACGTGTATTCTGAGCCTGTTTTCTTAAATTTTGGGATCCTCAATGGCGGCTCGTGGGAGTTTCTTGAAATACAACTTTAAATGAAATATGCAGCAAATAGTGGTGTCGTTTAATGCCAATTAAACCGAACAAAATACTCGACTTTGCTAAACTAATTGATTGTACTTAGCAAGGGAAATACTGTTTCGCGTAATACATAAATGCAATATTATTTGTTAACAAAAAGTTTTAATTTGAGCAAAAGTGTTAATTTAAGTGTTAATAATTTTTTCATAAAGTTTTAATAATAGTGAGCGTTTTTGGCAAGAAATGTTACGAAAATATTCACTCTTGTGTAACAAAAACTATTTGCAAAGGAAATCAGCTATAGATTTGAGCAATTATCTCTCGCCATCCTCTTCGTGAATGAATCGTGTGGGAGAACATGAGAAAAGATAATTTGAATAACTATATTTCTCACTGCACTCTAGAAGAAGACGTTCACAGATAGTGAAGTTACAGCAACGTTCCGAAGGAAAAAAGGGGCCATCTCAGCATTCCCTCAAATGGTCGGTGAAACTGGACGAAGCACCAGATAGAGATGGGAGTCATTGAGCCAAAAATCTAAGGTACAACACTTGTTTCAGGCTGTTTAGAATTATACAGTCCAAATTGTAAATAATACATTAAATATCAGCAGTAAAACTATTACTTTCCTCTTTCATGCTTGGTGTAGTCTTTAATTGTATAAAAACTGTTGTGCAACAGAAAATATTTTACTTGGCATTAAAACTTTTAAATCGATTTTAATTGTTTAATGTCATTTGGTAATGTATTGTAAAACAATGTACGTGAGTGTGAAGAAATGTATGTGATTTTTGTATTGTGAGCTGTCCATACTGACACCTAAGGCTTACAAGAATCACGTGGATTATTGTTCGTACAATTCTTCTCTGTAATTTTAAGGTCTAGAAGGTATATGATATGTTTCTCTAGAATATTATGCCATATCTCAGGCGAGAATGAACATTCGCGAAATTTGCACAACGAGCAGTATGTGTTTGTGTTCAGTTCATTTAAATCGCGGATTCCCAACCTTTTCCTTACATCGACCCCTTTTAAGAGATTTGTTTGCTTCGACCCCACTAGGCTTTGTCTACATTAAATTGCACCCGTAATCATGACGCAAAGAATTGCACATACATGGTGTAACAATTACAATTCCTTACACCAATATTCTCGTAAATATCGCGACTTTCAATAATCGAATAGACTTCCCTTTTGGGCAGCTGAGTTTGTAATCTTCATTTAATGCAATGGTTACAAAATGTAAACATTTCTCCGGTGCACATTGCGGACAGTACATTCGTGCGCATTTGAGGATCGTTGTGAATGCATAGTTTCAATTTCTTGAGTTCTCTGAACATCCCAACGCCTAAGTATGACCGACGGATCCAAAAGAAGAGGAGCGAACTCGCTTCATGACAGAAAATAAATAATTAAGTTCATTATTTTTGTTGTAATCAATAGAGATCTTGATTTTACTTATCAGACGCCGGATCATGTTTGGCTATTGATCCCCTCGACCCCTAGTTATCGTTAACACCTAGGGAGTCTATACCGACCCCATGAGAATCCCTAATTTAAATGGACATTCCATTTGAGGTTTGATTTAATTGAGAGCCCCCAAAATTCTTTTACCTTAACATGGGTCAATTGTACATCATCAACTTACAATTGAGTATGTAATTGTTTATTAGAAATTGAAATCTGCATTGAAACTGTTTTCCTTTCGTTTACTATTACTTTTTTATGACGGAAACAATTTGAAACATTTATTATTGTACTGTTTTCGGTTTCATTATTGCAAACAGAACTGTTTACGGTTTGACTCGCCGAATGCATATCGTTTTCGTAAGGAATAGAATAGAGCCTAAAATCTAACCATGCGGGAGACCATGTGCAATTGGCAATGAATAGGAAAGGTGTGTATATAATGCCCCACAATTCCTACACTGTATACCTATATTTTAAGATCGTTTATACTCTTAGAACATAACCAATGTAGATAAATGCCACACGAAGGTAATTTTGAAACTGAAATTTTATGATCAATGACGTCAAAAGTTTTTGAAAGATCGAAAAGAAAATACGAGTTTCCGCAGATTTTGATTTTTAATATCCATGTTGGCAATTTGAAAACGCTTCATGTTTACGGAGAAAGGTTTTCATTTGTACGTAAAAAAGTCTAATATTTTTGAAAAATCCATAAAGGAGACAGAATTTCATTTTTGGTTACTTTATTTTTACAGCTACTTAATCTTAACTGTTTTGAAAATATCTGCAAAAGAAACGGTGCTCAAGAGAGCATTAAATATGGGAGTAAAAGAGTGTATAATTACAAGTACACAAGTCTTTAACCAATAATCCGGAAATTTGTCTAAAGCGGCCAAATATTTATTTTTTAGTTTACCGATTATTTTGAAATACTTAGGGAGATGTTTTTTATGTAATAAAAAGGGAAACTATGTAGTACATATATGTAATTAAATACAGAAAATATATAAAGAAGAAAATCATTCGTTTGTTTAATGTTTGTTATAACCAGACAGTAAAATTGTTGGATATTTTTAAATGAAATTTTAATTAATGAAATGAAAATTGATGCCGATCAGGTCTTAACACAGTTTTGTAGCGGCTGAATGACCATTTCACGTCTACAGAGATAACAGAAGCATTTCTGAAAAGAGTTGTCTCTGTTGGTCTTCACTCAACCTCTAAGATCCCATTAATGTTTTTCCCAGAATGGAAGACAAATCAATTGTAATTCTTTCCAACCAGAATTTTTCTGCAAAATATCCCTCAGTTTTGTCTTCATTTCACTTCCTTTTTTTCTTTGTGCTTTTTGTAACTTTTGCGACGTATCATTTGCGATGGAAACGCTTGCAGCTAATGACGCGTTCCGACCGATTGTATTATTGCAAGTGTCAAAACACTGCATTGAATGATACTTAGATCAGGTCTTTCTTCAAATTGGAATTAACCACCAAATATTTGGATTTTTCTACTGCCGCTGTTGAATAAGAATCACAAAAACTAAATTTCATTTATTAAAATCATTTGAAATAATGGCTTTTATTTGACTGAAATGTTCGCGGGAGTATTGCGCTGCTTTTAACCATGTACCCCATTTTGTAATTACTGGTTGGAGTACTGGTTTCGTAATTACTGGAGAACACATCTGGTTAACACTCCTTAAAGATTTTCACGCAGATCGGCTTTAAAACCGCCGCATGTCAATGCAACTTTATTAAATTTATTTCTCACAGTGTCCCCAACTCTGTGAAGTGCATGAGCCCGGCAGATTAGATGACTAATTTTTACTTTCTCGCGTGCGTGAAGCCAGGATTCATGTTTTGTAAGTCCTTGATACAGAGAAGTCGAATGACGGAAAACCGTCTAGTCTGTGAACAACGCTAGCGGCTAAATCATTCTGCCGATTTTCTCTAAAATTGATATTTCGCAATCAATCTAGCTGATATCACGGCTTCTTGAATTTGAAACCGATATTTTAATTTTGGGGGATCCTTTGAATGAAGACTCTGGAACATTTTCCAAATTAAAAAAATTGCTCTATCGTTTTTGATTAAATTTTGTTATTGGATGGTGTCAAGATCGTTTTTAGAGAATGGTGCAGGTCGTTCGAGATAAGATAGAGATTTTTTCTCTTAATGAAATCTGATCCTTAAAGATAGATTTTAAAATAAGATAATGTACAATTTTCCGAAAATTTGAGTACTTTCCGCGTAATTTTACGTGAAATACGTGCTGTTTTAGCATCACTAGTTGAATAAAACATCTGCAGTGCCATACCCTTCACTATGCAAAGAGCAGCATCCGAAAAAAATATCAAAACGTTTTTGTTTAATAAACTGTTTGGTCAAAGACGACTCATTGAAGAATTAAAAATCTTGCTATAAATGCATGGTTACATCTTTTCGATAAGCAGGTACCACCAAAAGATGGTACTGAAGGCGCTTGAGGGGAAAGTTTTCCAACAATTACGTTGGTTATGTAATTGTTATAATTAATGTTGGTTATGTTATATATAATATATAGTGATTGAACATTACATTGTAAAATTCTGGCATGTTCATTCAGTTGTAATATTAGCTCTTGAACAGCTTCATATTTACCTGCCATGTTAGTGCCATTGTCATACGATTGTCCCCTACAATCGGAGGGTATTTTAACCGTTTTGGCTTAATGTATATACAATTTCGGCCGTATATTCACTGACGTTTTTAATCAATGTTTATAAAAGATAAATAACTTCCTTCAACCGTACACCTTCCTTTATTTGCATCTGCATCGCGTACAATTTCTGAAATTTGTTCTAGGCGGCTGTTACCAGAAGTTACAATTAAATGTGATACTGTAATATGTTGCTAGCAGTATTTTCGCCACAATTTTAATTGTAAAGTACAGTTCTACAGTACTCAAAGATATACCAGAGTTACGATTTAGGAATGACTGTCAAGAATTGTTGCATCCAGTGAGAGTGGGAGCTAACCCACAAAATTCAAAACGCCTATTATCAACAAATTTAATGAGCTGGTAATCGAATAATTATAAATCGATATTTTGAATTTTTGTGGGTTAGCTCCCTCCATCACTGGACGCATTAATTGTTTTTTAATCTTTTATTTATTTTTGGTGCTTTTGTGTGTGTGCTTTTGTGTTAACTTTAGGGCGTCGTTCGTAATGTGTGTGGGCGCCTATGCTAATTAACTGCAAGTTCTTTTATGCGAGTGATCATAAAGTAATCTGACCTTAAAAACAAAAAAAATACATTGTGACATTTCCTTGACTAAAAAATTGGACAAAACGGACACCTGTCCCTCAATTAAGATACAGAAGTAGAAAGTTCGGTTTATTGGATTTCTCGATAACGATATCGATAGAGTCTACGCATAAGCTCAAATGACGCGATAGCTCATTTCCCCTCCCTAGAACCATGGTGGAAAGAGAGGGAATAAAACGGAATACATCACAATAAATTAAACATTTTTGATGACACTTTAAACCGATTAGTCATTGTCACAAAAATGGGACATTTGGGCGTCCCGTTTTCATAAAACAAATGCGCGAGAGCGACACCTTGAGAATTTGAAACGACTTTGTTTTAAATTGGAGGGGGGAGTACATGCACATTTTCAAAATAGTTTCGATAATTTCAATAAAGTTTCAAATTTTTCTGTACACTTTTTTCTGAAATTTAGCGAAGTACGTTTATAAATTTGACTATCTGATTATTCGAAAATTAAAAAAAAAAAAAATCAACTTCCCCCTACAACATTATTAAAAGTTAAAATTGTAAGTTATCCATCAGTATATTATGTGTAGGATTATTAAGGAGTTTGGGTTGGGAACCAGTAAGATTTTATTTCCGCTGTCCGCAGCCAAGCTGGAGGAGTGCCTAATCTTGCCTCCTGCAATTATCACTCTCTTCTGCGGTCTGGAATTTACTCCGGAAGACCCGCGTGAAGACCGGGGAATCGTATCTGCGGCGTGACTTCCCACCTGAGTTCATGGGAATCCCTGATAATCGGGAAAACCGTTGGCGTGATCCCGTAGATCGAGGAGCATTCATATCAGGTGCTATTAGCCTCGTCGTTAATGTTTTACTTTCTCTCCTTACTTACTAAAGAGAGAAGGTATTAAACATGCGCGGTAAATCGTCGATTTTTCGGCAGATAAATTCTTTATTGCCGGGCCTTGGTAATGAAAAATTGGATAAATTTTGTTCCCACGTGCAGAAATTTCTCACGTTGTCTAGTTCTTATCCGTTTTCTTGGGTCCCTAGTGATCAACGCTATCGCCTAAACCGGTCAGATGATGTTTTCCTATTTTGATATTCATCGGGCGATGTTCATTAAAATCTCTGAATCTTCGAAAATAGCAAAAATTCACTATTTTTTCGGTCGCAGACAGATTTTTTCTTAATAAAACCTCAATAAAAATGTTCTTTATATGAGAGCATGTAGTATTCGTAGTAGTATTCGCGTGGTTTTGCTTGAAACATAGACAATTTGTAAACGATTATTTTCGTAAAAACTAGTGTATTACCTTTTAATGAATTAATATTGGGGGCCAAATGCGCAGCGGTTGGTAATGAGTTTAAGAAGTGATGGCTGAGATGTGTTAAGATGGACAGAAATTGCCTGACCTATTTAACCTCCTGCTACTGACGCGAGAAAGTCCGTCCTCTTGTAGCACCACTAGTTTCATTAAAATTTCTCCTCGTATATATCGTATCCCTCGTATAAGGGATAGTTTCATTTTGGTAAACGTACTGAATTTTCAATATTTGAAAAGAAGTTGCAAAAATTTGACATTCTAAAACTACAATATTGAAGATGGAAATTGTTGTCTTAAAGATCTATTTAAAAAAGAAATATTTAAAAACGTTATGAGAAACGAATGTAATTTCTACTTGAAGTTAATGTAATTTATATAAAAAATATTTTCTCAATAACCGCAACATCTTTTTCTTTTATTTTTCCCTGATATAATAGGGACACTTTAAAGAATGCCGCATGCCTCATTTTCGTTTAACTCTCTGAGTTTTCAAAAATGGCAAAATTTAAACAATGCGAGAAGGTATATTCTGTTGTTGAACCACCTGTTTCAATATCTACTAAATTACTTCCTCAAACACGTTGTGTAGTCAGAATCCACGTTGTGTGGGTCCTCGATGCAGAAATATCGATTGCTGGCAAAACATCTGATAGTCTGTAGAGTATTAGTGTAAAAATATTTTATTTATTGCAGTAATTTTCAAGAGATTTTTATTTGTTCTTGAGCAGTGTGTGCACAGTTTTGGAAAACTGTCTTGTATGTTTTTGTCCAACAGCATTGATGCAGGCCATTAGTAGAGTAATACAGAGTCATTTTGTGTGGTAACCCCTTACCGGGAATATCTCCTCTTGTTATAATAATTTGAGAACTTTTGGCATCCCTTCCACTCCTAGGGCCCTTCGGCGGTGGTGTGCCTACAGGTTCTGGGGTGGGGGAATGCGTCTATTTTAGTTGGAGGGCTTATCCTGTTGTTGCCCAATTATTCTTTCTGATTCATCATCGTAGAGTCAGT
>BOPP01000050.1:3847753-3865599 GCA_017312745.1 Gryllus bimaculatus | reverse complement strand
TTGTTTGGACACTCACGTCCCAATCCACCCCATCCGGTCATGCGCTCCTCGCTCAGCTCCAAAAGATTCCTGCCAAGTACCTGCCTGACCGCCGTGAGACTTGAATGCGGGAAACAGGAACAGGGAAATCGCTGCAGCTTATGATCTGACGCTCTCCTCCTCTGCCGCTCAGAGCCGTGCCAGCCCAGAGACGTGACGTTCGGGTCCACCAGTCCTCAATGCGGGCGGGCCCAGGTAAAAGACGGTCAATATTCTTATTATTTTCAGTACTAACACTACTTGTGTTTGCTATGCACTTCTATAAAGGATTCCCGGATGAAAGTTTTGCGAGCGGACCCGAACACATTTCGTTACGCTACTGTGCCAGCCATTGCTGTCTTGTCTGGAGGCAAAAACACACGGTCACACACTTATCACAAGAGGGATACACCCAGACACGGTTGCGAGATTGGATAAGAGATCCTGCACATTCCCGCGAGCTCGTCCCGACGACCCCGTGGCGACCGCTCCCTCCTTTTCCTTCGAGGGAGGGGGGGGGGGGGCGACGTCCAACCTGCCTAACAACTCGAGCGCGCGCCCGGGCCCCTGGGGGAAGCCCTGGCCGCGCCGCCACGCTCTTGCGCAAGGAGGGGGAAGTCCGCGCGAGATGCGCTGGCTCGACTCCGCTCGGCTCGGTTCGGCTCTGCTCGGCGCTGCTCGGCTCGGCTCGGCTGAGCAGCCTGCTTGCTCCAAGACGCCAGGGCTCCCATGAGTCACAACACCCCTTTTGCACTGCTTCACACATATTAATCTTCGTTAGAGTCGTCTAGGGACCACGAGACAATTTCAACACGTCCTTTTAAGCTGCTCGTTCTTTTACACATTATTATTGTTGTTGTTATTATCTTTGGCATTTTATTAACAGTTTTCAAGTACATTTCTTATTTGTTTTATTGAGATTTGTATCAAAGTATTAAATGTTCATTATTCTCTGATTAAAACTCAATTACATCTGACAGTTTTAATATTTTGGTGATGTTGATTCCTTGTTATAATTTGAAGGAAAAAAGAGTTGTCTTGATATAAATATTATTAATAACTTAGATCATTTCAATGGCTTGGCGATTTATTCGCAAGAATATATTACAAAACGTTTATGTGAAGGACTATGATTCATAGTCCGCTTTTGCCTAGTTTGTCAGTTATTATTCTGTTTGTTTTCTGATGGGGTTAGCATACTACTTGCTGAGATGATGTACTAAATAGAGCCATGATCTTAGCCACAGACTCGGCAAGAATCAGCATGCGGTATTTCTGTTTGTGTAATACGCTTGTTTTATGCTCGTGTTTTATGTTCATTCTTAAAAGTTTCACATTTACTGTGTCGTTACAGGTGTTTTACTTATTGACGGTCCTTTTTCAACTACTAACGTAATATAGCGACCCCTGTAAGTACCGTTGGGGGTAACGTTAATGGTATACCGTCACACACCAACACCCTTGCCCCGGGCTGGAATCGAACCAGCGACCGAATCGTTCAGGCACGAGGTAGCTACGGCTCTTCGTCCTTATACCTCGGCTATCCAAGCCGGCACATACGTTTCACCATTAGGATATCGATGGGATAGTGTGTAGGCCTCTTCTGTGTGCTGTATCACCGGGTGCAGTTGTGTTAACAAAGCTTTCTCACATTTTCTCATATCGGTTATCAGGATTTCGTGAAAATTAATCTACTTCGTCTTATTTTTCTGGGAAGTGTGACTCCTCGAATAGAGCATCGAAGGTGATGGCAGTGTCAGAGCTGGACAATTTTGGGCCCGGGGCAATGCTGAAATGTGCCTTACCCCGCCACAGAAAAATTGAAAACGTGAAACTGGTATCCAGAAAGTATGTGAGTTATTTTATTTTCACAAATAACAAAAATTAACGTGTTTAAGCTAGAAAAAGGTTTGGGAATTATAAAGAATTTAGTGATCAAATGATGCAATTTCCACGGTGAGCTTAAAACGTGAAAACATTATTGTGTTGTTTGTGTGTTTGTTGTTAATGTTTAATAAAATCACTTGTTAATTACATGAAATAATAAATGTGAAATTCAGTAGAACCTATTTTAATGTTGGCGTCATTTGATTCATTTCATAAAGTCCAACCTTATAAGTACTAATCAATTGAAAATTTTATGAAATACGAGACTACTCTACAGATACTTATGAAATTGATATAATGATTTTCTCGAGTTCTAATTTCTTTTTCACTTTTTCTAATTGTTTTCTATCAATCCCCACCCCGGGTTCCTTGACGTCCCGGGCGATCGCCCATGTCTAGCGCCAGCGCTGGGTGCTGGAAATGAGGAGCTTCTACTATATGCCTATGCAATTGTGACGTAGTGAAATGAGAAATAAATTCAATAACAAAATAAAAATAGTATATTAAAAGATTATGAACAAGTTACAATAAATTGCTAATATTAAACACTCCGGCAACCTTTTCCTTCCAGTACCCTGCTTTACCGCAGAAAAATAAAAGCCACGCGTGATGCGAGCTGTCGGACTTCCGTCCCGCGACAATTACCGTCACATGGCCTGAAGCCAAAATTTAAACCGGTCGTGGCGACCGTGTGCCTACAGCACGCGAGATTGTCTGGCCCTTACTCTCCGGACATCTCGCCCACACTCCTACACTCCTTGTACTTACACGTACAACGCTCGCCGATGTCAACTGAATGAGAACGCGGGCGCAGATGGCGCCGCGTTAAATAGTTGAGGGCTGACCCCCCACCACTGTTCCATAGATAGGCTCGCTTGCTGTCGGCAAGCGAGGGCTCGCTGGCTAGCATCTTGGGAGGGTTTTACGCCCCCACACGCAAGATTCCCAGGTTGGCTCGCCTGCTGTCGGTAAGCTGCTTCCCAGAGGGCTCACTGGCTAGCATCCTAGGAGTTTTCAGCCTAAGGTAATTTTTGGCTCTGCAGCTCTACCTTAGTCAACCGCCAGAGCGCAAAATCCCGGAAGTTCAGGCTCAACCCCTTCCTCCCCCGCAGCGCACTTTCACCGACCTAACGGTTCTGGCCCTCGTGTTAACGACGCCACACAATGCTTGATTTGCAAAAGTTAGATCCTTGAACGCGCCCCAATTTAATTATTAATTTACTAGAAATAGTTATATATTAATAATTTAATTTAATAATAAATATTCCCAAGGTTCCGGCACGCGTTCCACCAGATTCCGATAAAATTTCCTTCGCGTTGCACCAGAAATCAGGCGTGGTCTTATCATAAGCACTAGTGTAAGTAACGGTTTTTTCTTATAGGCAATTGGCTGTAAGAAAATCTGGCCATTTGTTTTTTGCTAGGCCCGTTGCTTGCTGGCCCTAGAGGTTTTTAACACTCGGTCACAGTTTAAAATGTCACAATTGTGTAGTAATTTTGTTTAAAAATATAATTCGTGTAATATTTCGTAATAATTTAGACATTTATGATCATCAAGAAATTTTACAGTATTCTCTTTTCATGTCCGTCTAATATATGGCCAAATATCCGTAAGAAATTATATTCAAGAAAGTTGCGGACAACTAAACATTTCAGTTAAGTAATGTTTTTTATAAAACAAAGTCTCTAGATAAAATAAGTATTTAAAGTAGGATTAACGGAAAGTCGATTAAATGAATGTCGAAAGTTATCTTCAAAATGTGTGAACGTGTTTTGCATATCTCTATATATAGTGGAAATGCGGTTTGTCTCGACCGGGGTTTCCTACTTGCAAGGCTTCAAGGGCCACTACTAAAATCATTTATACGGTTGCGGACCGTCTTTTCATGCTCTATACCTCTCTTCCCCGCAATGTTGATCTCGACTGCTCTGAAACGGTGTGTGTCTGTGGAGGCGATGGAACCATGCGTAATATCAAGCCGTACCACGCAGCATGCAGTGAAACCATTGGGATGATTTTGAATTTCTAAATTTAGTAGGACCAAAAATCGGAAATCTAAACTTAACCTATTTTTGCATTTAAGGGGTGTTGACACCGCTAGAGTAGATGCGCTAGGCGCATAAAGTTCTCGTCCGACATGAATGCAAGGGACTTTCACCTTTTTTTACTAATCTTTCGCAGGTCACAGGCCCATTACATTTTCTTCAAGCACTTATAATACTTTAAGGTGTCCAAATCAAATACGTATGTATATATCGTTTTACATTTATTCTGTACATCTTGTCATAAATCAACAAAAAACATTTCCGAAATAAAAGGTAATGAAACTTGGACTGTATGTAATAGTTCATCATCCTCGCAATTGCTATTTCAATTTACGCGCTACGAATTCCGCATTCTCATTGGCGACCCCCACTCCAAGAATGAGTCGTATCCCTCCCCCCTTCCATGCGGCCCGGGTCTGCACTCAAGTTGCGCGCGCGTGGCTCCCGAGGTCAATCAAAGTGCAGAACGCTTTGCAGGCCTGCGCTAGCTCGACGAGACAAGCGGTAGCTGTTTATGCCTGAAAATGAGAGTTCAATGCACGCAGTTAGAGATTAGGGAGTAATTTTTTCTCGTCGTGTACATTGTTCCGATCTTGTCACTAAAAAGAATATGGATTGATTCAAATCACGTTGAAAATTAGATGAGAGCGTTTGAGTGACGTCCTCAAACCGATGTAACCTGTCTGACCATAAATACAGAATTCCCAATCACTTTTTAACTCGCAATAAACTAAATTTTAATTAAAGAATTGTTCATAAAAAATATATTTCCTAAAGGAGAAGTTTTAACGTGAATTGTTCTTTATTTTGGCCTCACAAATACATTGATTTCGTGCAAACATTCTCGTCGGCGGAATGAAAAAAGGAATTAGGAAAACAACCGTTCCAGGCGACGCGAGCCTACTTTTCTGAAGCCAAAGCGAAACATTTGCACGTGTTACTCACGGGCATTGCTCCGCAAGTTGTTTTTTCAGCAACGAGTATCTAAATACCCCTCCCATAACTGAATAGGCGATACAGTCAATTTTCTCCGCATTCCCATCCAAGCAGTCGTCCTGTGCGGACCTCTGGGCGCAGCGCTACTCTCAGTAGCAATTTTCATTTCGTAGCGTAAGGTGCATAAGCCAAAAGTAGAAGTCTACACAGTGCGTAACTTGAATCTAAAGGGCAGAGTCTTAATAAGTGATTAACTCTACATCATCATTCAACAACGCCGGCCTGAGCCAGTGCATAGCCGATACCTTAGCCCTGGTTAATCCAACCGACGGCCAAATTGAGGTGACGACCTTGATTTTCCAGCTCCATACGCACCAGCATACTTCATCACAACAAGCTTAGATGTTTAATCAAACAGTGCCGCCAGTGTATCCAACGCAGGCTACAAGTATGTAGCCACATATGCAAAATAATAATTAAACAAATCAGGTCAGTCATTATATGCCAGCCGAAGGTGCAACCTCATCTTCAAGGTCCAGTGATAATATTAATGCAAACTTCGTTCGAATCCCCCGAGTGAACAGTGGCAAACGTGGAAATAGTGTTTCTATCCAAAACCCAAATCAAACCAAAAAGGTACTTACAAACTCTGATGCTAATTATGGTGTTCCTATCAAGAATAGCTTCAGCAGTCTAGCTGACCTTGATGACGATACTGCAAACGCCACTAACACCGCTATACCTGAAAATATTAGAATATATCCCATTCACACCACTAATATTACAAACATTATTGACTTAAATCAGAAAATTACAACACAAATTATTGCGCAATTTACCGCAACTTACAACAATAACAAGGCCAAAGTTAACTTCCAAAATGTAGGAGACTTCAGAGCAATTCAGTATTTCGTAAAAAACTGAAAAACAATTTCATACGTATAAAGACCAAACTAACAAAAAGTTTTCCCGTGGTTTTCAAAAACATTCATCCCTTCATCACGCAAGAGGAAATGTATAACAACCTGAAGGAACAATTCTCCTATGTTAATAGTGTCACCAGGTTACACAATGATAATCAGCCCATCCCAGTGGTAGCGGCAGAGTTTTCAGGTCAACCATCCATTGAATTAAATCTCCGGACTAGTCAAATCTGCAACTTAAAAGTAAAAGTTGAAAGAAAAAAAACAAAAGGAATAATGCAGTGCCTTCATTGTCTACGCTTTGGACATACCAAAAATAACTGTTACAAACAAATATCTTGTATACATTGTGCTCAGTGCATTGTAATCAGTACTCAGTAAATTGTCCCTGCAAGAATAATCCTCCGCAATGTAGAAACTGCGGGAAGGGACACACCGGGCTGAAGGGCACCATTCGTACTGACGAATCTCAATATTTTAGAAAATTATCGGAAAATAAAACTAGAATGTCCCAAAAGCCCTCTGCCAACATGAGATATAATAAATCAACTACACCTCCGCCCGCAGCCCCACCCCCGCCACAGAACCTCCACCATATCCCTAGACTTCATAGAACCGCAACATACCTAATTTTACCCATGAATCAGCATTTAATCGCCCACATATGAGCCTCCTCCCCGCTTTAACAAATTTTTTCGAGAAATTAATCCTAACAAGATTTAACAATTATTTTTAAAAAATACACCTCATACAATTGTACCAATTCGGATTTACCAATAAACTATCCGCAGCACATATACTTTTACGTATCTCAGATCATCTCCACTCCTCCTTTAAAAAGAAATAAAAAAAATAAAAAACAATATTCAATAGCAGTTTTCAGGGACATTGCTAAAGCATTCGACGGGTATGGCATGAAGGCTTAATTTTTTAAACTCTAATCAATAGGAACCGCTACATACATCTTCAAAATAATTCCTAATAATAAATTTCCTTACCAATAGAATTTTCTCAGTTACAATAGAAAATCAAAATTTGAACCTCCACCCAATCACATCCTACATCACATCTCTCGCCCTTACTTTATAACTTGTACACAGCCGATATTCATACATCAAGATTAACTAACTTACCCAGTTTGCAGATGATACCGTATTCTAGTCCCACTCCCCTATTAATTATATAGCTAACGAAATCCAATCTCTTTTAAATAAAATTGAAACATGGGCAAAGAAATGGAAAATCAATATCAACCTCTCAAAATCTACAGCCAAAGTCTTCACTTTCAGATCATATTCCTTCCCTATTCCGTTTAAAATGAACAACACAATCCCTTGGACTCCTGATAACAATGCCGTTAAATACTTCGACCTTCACATGGACACAACCTTCAACTGGAAAATACACATAGGTACCAAAGTTCAACAAGCCAAAGCCAAAATAAAACTATTAAAACCACTCATAAATAACAGTAAACTTTTACTAAATAATGTTATATCCTTATATAAAACCATCATAAAACCTCTTCTCCTGTACGCTTGTGCAATTTGGACAAACACCGGTAAATATAATATCAGCAAAATTCAGATAATCCGAAACAAATACCTAAAAATTGGAAATGAACCCTCTAGTTCACTTCTAATAAACAATTACACCACGAACTTAACCTAAACACCACATAGTCTTTCTTGCCAATAATTTATATTCTAATTACTACCCCTCATTAATCAAGATATACACATTAAGATAGGAAAATTTAATGAAAACCAAACTAGAATAAAAAAACGAGTATCCTATCCATTCATTTCTGATCAATTTTGCCAATCTTAAATGATTTTTAGAGATGCTCGGTAAGTCCCCTCGTGAATAGCAGTTTAGATTCATTTAGTTTTTAAGTAATTAGATTTAAGCCAACAATACAAATGAAGAGTTTCATGTAAACTGAACTTTTTTTTTTGTTATTTAAGGTCGCATCAACTGCTAGGTCATTAGCGACCACTATTGCGTGTTACGGTATGGTAACTATGAGGATCACACGATATGATGATGATAGGGGGTGAAAAGATGAACACAATACAACCATGCCTGAGGCGGGACTCGAACCCGCGATCCTTCGGTCTGAGATCGCTACGGCACTACTGCCTTAGGGATCTCGGCCATCCGGACCGGCAAACTGAACTTAGTCAATCAATCCTAAAAATAAAATAAAAAATTAAAAAAGTCCTTTCTTCCCGGGCAAGAATGCGAGATCCGTCATCGGACTTCTCCGGGCCCCGCACTCACGACCTTGAGTCGTGCTTCCTTCGCCGACCCGTTCCTACGTCATTGGTAGCAACCAGTTGCAGCGCGCAAATACCCCTCGACGTCATCGCCATCGCGTCGCCTGACGTCGTTGCCGCTGGCCGTTACGTTCATCCCTTGGGACCGGGGCACTCCATTTCAGTAGTCCAGCACTCCATCATCTCTGAAAAAATCATTCTATGTGTATAAATACCCTTTATGTTTAGGTGTTCAAAACAATTTTTTTATTTGATTTAATTTTGTGTGGTTAAAACATTGTCAGCGATTGTTATTATAATCCGCGTTGCATTATTCGCGCGTGTGACCTTTACAGGTTTGGAAATTACTCAGCCCAAGGTTGATGTATATTTTCAAACGTGCATTGGATCGTGCAAAATGCATAGGACTCAGTAAACGCTGGCATAAACACTAAAATGATATTTATCTACACTTGCGTGATTAAATTCTATCGTGTTTCGTGAGGTGTGTAGGATGGGAGCTATCAACTTTGTCACTAAATTTAGTTTATTGATTGACACTTGGTATCTATTTATTCCATTGATTTCCCACTTATTTCTGGAGCTGTATTTTATGCGAATTTGTACGACTAATACAAATCGTCACAGTTTCTGTGAAAAAGAAAAAGCTCAGGCAGGGCTGATAAGCTAGGTACGGTGATCAGAATACGCCATGCTCGCCACATGTCTGCCTTACCCCCAGGCGTGGGTAATAGGTAAATAAAAGGAAGATACGTGGGAACACCGATAGCTGGCAAAAGTCGAGATTGATCTGACCCGAAAAATGCTAAATACATACATTCATATTCCAGTTTATGCTCATTATAGCGTGTACACAATTTCTTTGCATTTGTTTTTGTATTCCTTGATATTCCAGTTCATAGTTATTGTGTACATATTAGTTGTTCATGTAGCTTGAAATACCTCTACATATTTACCATTTGATGACTTTTTTCCATTTTTGTTTTTTATTTGGTTTCCATTATTCGTATTTTTCTCTCCTCCTTTCTCCTTAATTTTCCTCTATATCTTCTCTGGGACTCTAGGTTTCCGAACCCCTGCAATTGCGATGGCTAATCATGACGACTAATCACATTCTTTTTCATTCCGATATTGCATTGTGTCACGTGGCTTCAATATGTCAGAGTTCTCTTCCTTCTTCTTTGCGTGATTCATAGTCTCGTACATGAGCTTGAATGTGGAGAACTTGATACATCGTAAGGATTTTTGTGGTAAGGATTTTTGTGGTTTTGGGGTCTATGGTTCGAATTTCCTGCTTAGTCCAGTCCACCAGTCAAAGCTGTACTCGGCTGCTGGCACAGACAAACCAGTACATACTGAGGAAGTTTTATTTTGTGGAGTTTAGAGCGGGCTATAGGACGAGTCATACTTTACTGTACTATGCATCTCGAATTATCTCATTCATAGTATAGAGGTGCTTTCACATTCTTCAATGCTTAGATATTTGTAGATTTTGCTGTTCCTGTTTTTGTTTCCTGCTGTGAACATGTGCTGTGATCGTCAGTCTCCTGGCTAACAAAATTTGGCCTCTTCGCAGTGTCCTGGCTAACATAATGGGTGGGTGCTCTGCTTTGGCACAAACAATACCTTAGTCGGCACAACGAAGTTGCTGCGGTAGTCAGGCTCTGGCTGCAAAGTCAGAGATAGTACAGAAAGAGTTCCCATACTGTAAGTGCAAGCCGAATTCAGTTTTGGAGGCGAAACGATTGAAGCTCTTGAGGAATATTGCAATCACCACTGATCGCCGGGTCGAAGCCAATAGACCTGACAGAATATAGGTCGACAGGTTTCCACGGAAAGGGATTACACTCGACATAGCTATCCATTTAGACCAAAATATAGCTTCCCCCATTGCCGACAAGAAGCGAAAATATCAGGCCTTGGCTATTGAACTGAGTGACATGTGGCGGTTAGTATCTTTCGATGTGGTCATCTATGCAAATGGAGTGATCTCTGAAGAACAAACTTCATCGCCTGCAAGGCTTGGCCGTAAGAACTGACACATTCAGACAATGTAAATGGCTGCTCTCCTGAGTAAGGAAGTTTTTATTGATATAATACCACGTCGAAACCTGACCGCCCGACTTTGCAAGCGAAGCAGGTTCATTGGTTCTCTAAAGGTCTCGGTGACTGCAGTAGGACACCTCGCTAGACGAGAGACTTCAATAATAATAATAATAATAATAATAATAATAATAATAATAATAATAATAATAATAATAATAACAACGTAAATACTATCCCATGACCACTTCCCCTTTATTTATGTTCAGTATTATTACATTATTTGTCTGTTGTCCTTTTATTGCACCCTTTTCTCTTCCATGAAATGTTCTGAAATTTTATTTAGTATATTGCTTCCATAATTTCTATTTCTTTTGTGGCGTCTCTAACTTATTTAATATCATTCCCACCATGCGTTTTTTCTCTTGTAAGTTGGAAATAATCCTCTTCAGGTAACTCCCCTAGGCGGGCACCGCCCCAGGAGGAATAAACACTAAGCTCTTAACTGTTGCCATGACATGTAAGGTAGTGTAGTACATATAAGAAGTGTGTGTATGTTTTGTGTATGTAAAGAGCTGAGAGAAGGATGAGGAAGGAAACATCACGTGCGATATCCGTGGACTGCTAAGCTCGTGCTATAGCAATCTACTGATACTGATAGGAAAACTACAGAAAACTATTGATCAGGGCAGCCGGTAGCTAGAGTTCTCCTCTGGACATAGGTTGAATTCGACCTTCCAGTGAAGCCAGTGTCGAAATTGTGGAAACGTCCCGACTCGAGGACTGGCACCTTGCGGACAGCGATGTCGCAGAGGAACAGCAAAGTCGCCAACGCAACGAGTCATCACAGCCGGTATATCATGCTTGCAGCGCGTACATAAAACCGGGACAAAATACCCGGGAAAATGACAGATCCCGCTTACTCGGCATCCAACGTGCATCGACGGGCGCCAGTAATTACTGGCTGCATTGCGGGGCGATGCTCTCCTGTGACACCCTTCTTCTTGCGTAATGCTTGCAGCGATAACTCCCCGAAAGCCATTCCCACCGCTTACCACCGTGCGCGCTGCCCCTCCGTTGCCACTGCCAATGCCACGGCCACTCCCAAGCGCCTGCTCCCGTGCCCTCGTTTTCTGTCTGCACTCGCGGCGCGGCGGCCCCGCTGCCACCTGAGCGAAGACGTCACGTCTCCGCAGGCTGGCACTCGTATCGATGTCGCCGCCCCCTTCATCAACCGAGCAAATGTGTGTGTGTGGCCCCTTGTTTTGCTTCCCAACATAATTGTAGATGAATTACGCATAGCTGTGATGATGACCGCCACGTGGATGGCGGCGAAGGCAATTAAGGCAACGAGGAACGTGTAAACTGCGGCGGACAGAGCCGTAGGAAATAGGGACGATCACCGGATGACGGTGATCGAGAGGTTGATGTGTGGTGATTGGGTGATGGTGAAAAGGTGACTGTCTGCCGACATTTGGGTAACTCACACTGAGTGATGCAGACCAGGTGACGGTGGCTGGGCGATGGTCATCGGGTGGCGGTTTCAAGATGATGATGATGATGATGATGACCAAGCGGAGCACATTGAATTGAGTTTATTTTTCGCAATTTCCATATTGAGGCATGCATACGTTTTTCTAAGCTAAGCAGTTTGTTAAGCTATTTTGCTACTTATAGTAGGAGTAGAGTCGGGAGTATGAGTTGCTATTTTGTTCATTAATACAAATAAGCATTCAATTACTCAGGAACGAAAATGTCTAGTTTTCAATTACTTATAACCTCGCTTTGTTGGTACTTTTGTTATTCATTTTTTAACTATGAATATTGAATGGGTGGAGAAGAGATTCTGGAGCTCAAGAAGGTAGACAATACTTCTTCCCATACATCGCATCCATTTTTTACTGTATTTGTTGAAAATTAACATTCTGAAGCAAAAACACAAAATTGAACACTTGCCACTCTGCTGAAAAAACTGAACTGTTGCCTTTACCTACACAGTACTCGAGAGGGCCAATGACGAAGGTCCCACTCAATGCTTGAGGTGGAGAGCCAATGATTACGGATTTTTTGGATGTTTTGAGCATGAAACGTGAAGCACTGAAACTTTATCCCAAAATTGTTAAATTTTGCCCATTTTAGAATTTTTCCACTTACGATATTTGTAATCATATTTTGCTTTACGAATATTATACGTTGACAGTCTACACAATCTTTTACCAAATATTTGTACCTTATCAAATGAACTGTGGATTATCAGTTTTTGTAACCGAGGTAAACTCGGATCCAACAACTTCGAACACTCAAAAGAATTTACAAAATAAGATTTGATAAAATTTAAAATATTCATTTCTTGCGCAAAATATGCGAATAAAAATTGTTGATAAATATTGAAAAAAGTATTCCGTGCATTCAACATATAACATTTTTACGTATAAGCGCAATATCTAAGGAAGGAGCTAGCCGTAAATAAAAGCAAGACGTTTTGGGGCCTATAACTTTAAAAAGGTTAATTTTACGACAAAACCTCACGGGAACTTTTTGTCTACTTTAATTTTGAAGGACTGATAGTTATGGAGATATAAGAAAAAATTACTTAGGAAAACCACATTTAAACATCCCCCCTTCGTCAGACTCACCCCGCACACTTCAGGATTTTTAGTATAATATGTGGTAGGTACCAAGAAACAATCCTGACAAGTTTCAAACCTCCGGGATTTTTTCCCGTCGATCACCAGTTTTTGGTCTAATTTGACTGGGCTATTTTGAATGGACCCAGTCCAAGCAATGGACGAACGCGTGCCTATTTTATAAAATATTAAAATTTTGAAAATCTTCGTCTCTGCTTATTCTTACAGGAAACACTGTTCTGGATATAAACGTAAGCGGTAAAAATAAAGGTGAACAAATTTGTCTAATGATAGGCATTCGAACGTTCTTTTGAAGGACATTTTCATTATTTTGCGAGAAAGCATCCCTCCTTCGGTTTCTTTGCTATTAATTATTTCAGAATTTGTGATACAGTTTTTTCTTATAATCACACTTCTCACCATGTCCATACGGGTGTGGTGAAGAAGTAAAGAGTTGGTAAAGAGCCCCCCTCGCTTTGGGAATCCTTTAAGTCAGCTTTTGTTGTTTTTGAAAATGTGTTAAGTTGGCAGGAACATCGAACATTCCTACCTTATCTTCTAATAACTGGCTAGTAAGAATAGACGAAAAGTTTGTCAAAGTTTCTAAAGAATAAAACTAGTGATGTTACAACAGAATATATTTTCTCGCATTATTTGTAACTTTTGCAATTCAGAGAGCTCAAAGATGAGAACTGCGCCATTTTTAGTGTCCCTTGCTAGGAAATCGGGGAAAAAATTTAAAAAAATAAATTTAAATGCTTTTTAAAATTTTTCTTCAATTGCCTTTACTTCAATAAAAAATTAAGCGTAAAAAAATTTACGTTACCTTCTTTAAGATTTATTTTTAGGACATTATTTATTTAAGGCAAAAAACTCTATCATCGATATTGTACGTTTGCAATATTGATTATGTGCATTTTTCGAAAATACAGAGTTAAGTGAAAATAGAACATTCGCCATTTTTATAGGCGTACTTTGCTCTATTCGAGAAACATATTAAAGAAATCACTTGACTTGAATATTTTAAGAAAATAGTTGTTAACAAAAATCGCAAATTGCACCAAAATTACGCCAAAATTACTCATATTTTCGAACATTTGTAAATTACCACGTACCATTACCATGGACCGTCATCTGCTCACCGTCACCCAATCACTACTACCCGCTCAACCTCTTTAACACCGTCGTCCGGTGATCGTATTTTCTACCGCTCTTTCCGACACAGTTGCATTTTCCTCGTTGTCTTAATCGCCTTCGTCGCCTTCTATGTGGCGGTCACCATCACAGTCTCCTCTATACCTGTTTCTGCCGGCATCGTGACTCTAACGTCGTCACCACAGCTGCTGGCCCCAACGTCATCGCTGCCATTGGCACACGCTGCCGTAGAGACTGTCATCTCTGCAACTTCGTGGCCTTCGTTTATTTATTTGTTCATCGTAAAAAAAACAACAATAAAAGTCTATGTGACCTACGGGGTAAAAGTGTAATATGGGTGAGTTTCTATGACCAGAATCTCTACCATGCTCATTTCTATTTTACTAAACGAAGTTTAATTATAACTAAAGGTACCAACGAGCGTGGTTGGCAACATTTGAAAAGAAGAAACTTTCGCTCTCGAGTAAAAGAAAGCATATTTGCATCGGCTAACGTAATACAGATTTGATTTTAAAATATACCTAAAACTATTAAAGAAATGATCTCTCATCCCTAATCCTCCGCTGACGATAAAAATTGATCGCTACAAAACGTGCGCATAGTGGAGCTATATTTATGACCAGAAACAAAACAAGGGGCCATCTCAGCATTTGTTCAATGGATTAAAGTAAATTGGACTACATACCTGAAAGAGAAAAGATCATTGGCCCAGCACATTATTACAATATTTGATATATATGAAGTATAATACATGTCATATAGTCAATGTTATTTTTAAGCACTGGTTTTCTTTAAATATTTTTAACTTTATACTAATTTTGTATTGCTCGTTAAATTTTGTATTTATCTGTCAATTTATTTTACGTGGAAAACAGAAAACACTGAGACGGCTAGGTGGAACAAGAGCTTCAGAAGCCCAAATAAAAAAATCTCTAATGCACCAGTGGTCTTCCAAAATGAATATTGTAGTTATTGATACTTAATATAGACTATAGTCCTCTGTATTTATAACACGCTAAGGAAAGGCAATTTTTTTACCATTTATAAGAAACCGTCGTCACAATACACCGTAAGTGTGTCACTGAAGGATACGTTATTACTCTCAAGGGACGTAACACACACACAAAAAGGGGGAGGGGGCCAAAATCTAGTAGAGTTTCAACAGATACTTTCTCGAGCGATTTTGGAAATATGGGTGGGAGGTCAGTGTGATTGGTTCTCAAATATCCATTCTGAATAAACTCCAGTTTACGGTTTAGGAAGTAGTTTTGCCTTACGGACAAAGATGGACTAACGGACGTACAGAAAGCATGGGAAAATATAAACCTTTTTGGCATCATGGACGACAAAAAAGTGAATTTCGGTCAACAACTGGGCATCGACATTTAGAGTATTAGATAAGGTTAAACTAAGTATATACCTACTACGTAAACCAGAAAGTAAAAATAAAGAACAGATTATTGTAACCGGAAAACATGTGCACATGTGGCATACGTTACGATGTGAAACACGTTACGTGCATAACATTGTGCTTGAATGAGCTCCGATGCATTCTCTTTTTGCCTTAACACCACGTGTAAATACATAATGAACGTATGTATACATTGTTAGCAAACAAAAGTAATCAAGCAAATTTAATAGACATTTGTCTATGTTAAAATACGTCAATTATTTTTGTTTCTTGTTCCATAAGACTGATCTTTCGTATTGCTAAAGAACGGAAGTTTCTTATGCCCGAATCTACCAAATTATTCCCTTTTGGACGATCTAATATATTTTTTTAGAGTACCTCTACCCTTCAGAGTCGGTTGTAGCTTAAGATATGATTAAGAGTTCCAGTAAGAATTAATTTTGAGTTCCAGTAAGAGTTAATTATGAGTTCCAGTAAGAAGCAATTTTCACTTTCTAAAGAAATATTTAATTTGTACATCTTTTTCCAATTGCGATTTTGCGATAAAGAAATCACCTGGACCCAACTATTACATCATGAGGATTCGGTAGTGTAGTAATTCAGAATTTCCAGTTTCACCTGGCGGGGAAGCCGCCACAATGTCTGCTGCTATAAAATTTGAGTTTCCTGTGAAACATGTTGGGAAAGTTTGGGGAGGACGTGGGGAAACATGTGAGGAACAAGTGGGTTGATTGATTACAAGTGATTCCTGACGCGACGAGGGGAAGGTCAATAATTCCGGAGGAGTAGTGCATGTTTTTCCTCGGCCGAGGGCGCGATTCTGCGCGGACCTACTGTCGGCTAGCGGAGATTTCCTCAACAAGGTATCTCCCACCAGCACCGTCCCTAGCGGGCAAGCTCTAAGCTCCTGACCGGTGTCATGGCATGCGTGGTAGTGTAGTGCATGTAAGTGCAAGTGTGTGTAAGCGGTAAGGTAGGACAAGGAATGGGAAGGAAAGATCGGCCGCGGTCCGTGACCCGTTTGGTGGGATTCTGCTCCGGCATTCGCCTCGTATTGATCTGAGAAATCACGGAAAACTACCGATCAGAGCAGCCGGCCGCTAGAATTTTCCTCCAGACAGCGACAGGACTCGACCTAACTATCTGGCTAGTGTCTAAAATCCTGTCACAAACGGGATTCAAACTCCAGGACCGCCCGTTTAGAGGCACTGCAGTGACGTCAGTTGATGCTCTGAGCCACTTCTCCCAATGGGAACACGCAGGTAGCATGTAGGGAATATTCGGGGAAACATGCAAGGGACAAGTGAGGGCCTCTGCAATGATTCTGGCTTTGCAGGGATGTGAAGTCTGACCCCAGCTGAGGAAGGGGGTGTGACCGCTAACTCCGGAGATAAAACATGAACTACACTAACGGGAATATTACCCAGAGCATTTGTCGTGCATGAAAACATGCAATCAATGCATCAATCAATCAAATGATCCCGCGATTCGTAGCACGGACTTAGTTAACTTCCTCCAGGTCCGGCCACCCGAACCGGTAGTTAGGCGACTTAATTTCATGTAAATAAGCGTTTCTGATAACGTGTTTGGTCCGGAGCGGCCCGCGAGAAAATTCGCCTCTTCGGACCAGGAAAATACGATCACTTTACTACGTGACCAGACAGGGCTGCAGCCAGCGTTCACGCTTATTTCCTGGACACGGATGTTTCACGAATGTTTTTGTCGTTGTAAACCTTACTAGAGGCACTCTAACGTCATTATTGAAGTTTGTACGATCAATATTGTCTTTACGTTTAAAGATGTTACTAATTTATAATTTATTTGTTCATCTAGTAAACGTACTTGTTTAACACGAATGTTAGACCGCCAAGGAAACATATATTGCATATTTTGGTGTTACGGCTAATTTCATGTTAAGCAAGTACGGACTAACGAGGGCTTATTGTCAACAATGTAAACCTTACGTCAGCGCTACTGTCTCCGACACCTCAGGTCGCCGCCGCCTTCGCGTCGTGTCTGCCTCCTCCGCCGCCGTCCGCCGCTTGCGGAGTAGCCGGCCTCGGCCAGGGCGGCGGCGGAGGCGGTTGGCGCGCGTATATAAGGCGCGCTTGCTCTGCCGCCGTTAGATGGTCGCTGTCGCCGCCGCTTGCTCCATTGCCGCCATGAGTCCCCGCCTGGCCCTCGCCGTCTGCCTCGTGGCCGCGCTGCTCGCCTGCGGTGAGTCGCCTTGCTCCGCTGGCGCGGGGAACCTCACGGGCCCCTACGACGAGGAAACGAACGCGTTCTCCTCAAACTAGTTTACTTCTTTATTGCCTGCAAACATCACGTTAAACTTTCTATTGTTCACGTACGTAAAGAAATTTTAATATTTAATGTGATTTGTTTTTACTCGCGATTAGGCCGACTTTGACTGCGCGTGCATGCACCCTTCATTTACCGGGGCTCAGTAGCATTATCGCGGTGGCAGGTGCATGGGATCAGCATCTAGCTAGATGCATCTTCTAGACACACATTCTTCATC
>BOPP01000050.1:3811311-3847665 GCA_017312745.1 Gryllus bimaculatus | reverse complement strand
AATAATAATAATAATATTAATAATAATAATAATAATAATAATAAATACCACAATTTACCACAATTAATAATAATTGTGGTAAATTGCGGTATTTATTATTATTATTATTATTATTATTATTATTATTATTATTATTATTATTAATGAGCTTCCGCATTCGAAGCGCGAATTAAAAGATCTCCCACATGGTTTTGTTTTTCCTTTCACAAGCTCGTCATGCAATAGATACGTTTTTTTTCGTTCCGTTCACGTTTTGCGAGATTTGTTTGTGAACTTAAGTTGATCGGCGATTACCCTAAATTTTGACCTCATTATTGTAGTCTTTATTTTCTCTCTTTAGAGCAGGCAGTTTTATAATGTTTTCTTGAGGAAATTATCTTAGCAAAAGTAGGATATTCCACTTTTTTGTAGACTGGTACTGATGTACTAGCCGTCAGGTAGAGTATAACAATAATTTGATATAAGTGTGTTTTTAAGAGATTATCATTACATTTATTACATGTTTCACAATAATGTGTCGATCCTGATAATGGGCAATTATAATTTGGGAGGGGTGCATTGAAGGAAAATGCTGCTTGTATCTCTCGTAATTATTGTTGTACTTAAAACATTTTTTCACAATTTTATTGTTGATTGACAATATCAATGAGCACTAGGTAACTAGAAATCAAATTGTGTCGCAACTGATATAGAAAAATTGAAAAATATATTCTGACAATAACGTTAGAAAATATTAAACACAAAATTAGTCATATATTTGGACATAAACCACAGCGTACAGTATACTGTAAGCTTAAATTTATCTATTTCTAAAAATGTATTTACAGAAAAAGTATTTATTTTCTAAAAGTTGATCTATTCAAATTGGACAGTTTTCATCATTTTACATATGCAATCATTCCATTGTTTTCAATTATTTTTCGCTTGTCGAGTTAGATTTTGGAACACATGAACTCGATTTTTATACCATCTTTTCAGTGGAGAATTCTTTCATTTTAAGACGTAATAAGATTTTAATATTATAAAAAGACAAAACGCCCTAAGCACGAATGTACGGCGTATTTTCAGGCATTGAAGTTTCTTCTTAACGCTATCTTGTATCTCTCAAGTGGACCGTTGCCACTTGGCGAAATCATATTCAGTGTTATCTAGTTTTAAACTCAAGTAGTTCAAGTGTTCAAGATTAAAGTGTATTCTATGAATTTCAATTTTCATTATAGTCTAAAGTAAATGATCTTTAAAATTGGAAGTAATTTCAGTTTTTCTTGAATTGTCTCAAAAGGAAATGTGTAATTCACGATCAATAATAATGAAGTTAATTCACACTCCAGAAACACTTAATAGATTCAAAATTGCTGTAAAATACATATTTTTGAAAAATCTGAAAAAAAAATATATTACTTGCCATTCTTGATTTTTGTTTCCTTGATATCATAACTTTCAAATCTCGTCTCGTATTAGTTGAAAGTTATATCGTCTTTTCGGTGCATTACTATACAATTTACAATGTAGACTTACTTTTAACTTCTTCTCAGAGCCTCAATGTAAACAAATCCTATACACCTCTGAAATTTGTGAATCTCTGGAATAATTTATTTTTAAATTTGGTATTATTTGTATTTTTTTAAAATATTTTTTGAATACATGTCCTAAACATTTCTCAGTTTTTCACAATTTCCATTAATTATTTTCTTTCGTAGTCACAATAAAATCAACCGCGCGAAATTGTGTTGCCTTTTTTCAAGTTTGAGATAAGTCTCCTTTTCGATAGTTTTGTTCACGGTTTAGATCTTCTTTCTTCTGGCTTTGATTTACGATATTGTTGAGAAATTTAAAGCCACATGCCGTTTGAATGATTGGCCGTTTGAATGATTGTTCTTGTACGAATACACAAAAAGCCAATCGCAGGGGTCGTCTCGGTGTCCTGTTGCAAAGGAAAACCAGGCACTAGTCTCCTTTTCTAGGTTACATCATTCCAAGCGGGAACTTCCTTCCCAGGGTCCTCTGTAAAGTAGCTCAGGTCTCCGAACGCTGGAAGCTAGCCAGACTTAGGAGACTTCAGGAAGTAACCTGAAAATTATACCGCTTGAGTTTAAATAACGTTGCATGATGGCTTCTGATTGGCAACGACTAACGACATATTTTGCAATTTTATAAAAATGAAATAATAAAAAGTATTCTTATAAAGTTGTATTTATCTTAGTAATAACAAAGTCAGCATAGGGGTATTAGCAAAGTACTTTGATGAAAATTTTAACTTAAGATTAGAAATGTGAGGCAACGTTTACGGATCCTCGGAATTTGTAACATGAATATATTAAGAATACACCAAGTAATGATAACATGTTCCATATTTTGTTAATGTGAATGCTTCATACTACACCAGCAATGTTTTGATCACCTTGAAATTATATATTTCGTCATTTGTATAATTGTATAATAATTATAGAATTTGTAGTCGAAAATGTGTTTTCGACAAGCTCTCGCTTTTCAATAATCTCCACAATAAAGAATATCCACTGATGAAAGTGAACGTTTAAATTTAGTGAAGTGAAAGTTTACTAAACATTTTTTCATACAAACTTGTAAACAATTAATAAACTTAATATGTTCGTTTACACGACGCATTTACGAAACGCTTTGTTTTGCGAGAACAAGTTTATTTTTGAAAGGTGTGTACATTATGTAATATTGAGAACACACCTTTGGAAAACCGAAAACTGAATTATTCGACAAATTTTGAATGTTTGATTGCCAAGATTTTCGAATATAGGATTAAATTGATTTCGTTAGAGACACAACTGGTTCGAATTTAGCTGCAGCGACCACTGGAGGTTTTGTTTGGGGTCGCAGTGACTTCTGGATGTTTGTTGATACATTGCATATCACATTACAGTAACGCCCTGGTCATTACTTTCTGCCACAACCAGTTTACACGAATTTCATTGTTTGGATGTCTGTCTCCAATCTCTGTGCTCAGAGTATGAAAACAAATTTCAGTGCGTACTCTCTAATATCGTCATAAATAATGTGTATGATCAGGTGAAATTTATTAAAATGATAAATTTCTGACGATCTTATTTGTTGAAAATGGAAATGGGCAAAAACAGTGCAGGCTTTGAGTGACGAGATTGATTTTTGTTTTCTAGTTTTTGTACCTAGGAGGAAATTTAAATTAATCCTACTCAATATAGACGCTTTTCATATGAAACTGTTCTTTCTCGCAACAAGAGGTTTTTTTATAATTATTTACTATTGCATAATTGTTTCAGAAAACACACAATATTGTAATTGTCTTATTTCTGACTAAAACGAAGTATTGAAACATTCAAAAAATTAAATTATATTTTCGATCGGCTGGAGTAATATTCTTGGACCAAAGTTAGCACAAACAAACCTACATACAAACTTTTAAAAACTGAGTTAATGCTCGCCGGTTGTACATTGGTTCTGTATTATTACTTTGTTCCACAGAAAAGAACCAACTCCTAATCTTCTTTTGAATGCACGCGAACTGCGTAAGGTAACACTGACAGAAAATATCACATTGGATAATATGCAGAAAGGAAACGAGTGGCGCAACTATTTCACGTCTTTGTAACCCAAAAACCTCGCACAACACAAAACTGAACTCTGCCAAAATAAACTATGCAAAGTGAAATTAATAGTTTGGTTCCTTCCTCGGACAAAGGTTTGCGCATTACGTGGGTTGTTTGGCGTTAATGTTTAATGGCGTAACTTTTAATTTGAATTGAATTGAATGCCTTATTTTACGTGGCGAGACTCAGGCCATGAGACCTGCTTTTCCGTCTGACCACGCAAATTTCGCTACGCTCCTTTCATCAACTAGCGGTGAAAGGAGGCATATCTTGGGCGAGAAACCGGCGATTTGAATTTAGCTCAGAGGCGTCATTTAGGCTTGAGGATCTTTTACATGCAAGTAAATCTACTAACATGGGACAGCCGGCTTTACTTCCCCTCCGAAGGATTAAGGATTTTTTCGCCCTTAAAAATCCACGGCTTCGATCGGGTTTGAACCCGCCGACTTGGGTACAACAGTCCAATGCGCTAACCGTTACACCATCGGAGAGGGCTTGACAAATAACCTTTTTGATATTTGAGAAATCAAGACAAAATAAGTGATATCACTACCTTAGTTTGCTAGTCGCTTTTTAAAATTTTTTGAGAACTTTTGTAAACAACGGATACGAAATTTCGGCACTTTTCTTCTCGAGTTGTGAATGACAAAGGAATAACATTGTACGTACTATTGTTGACTGTAAAACTGGAGTTAGTCCGTTTAGTATTTGCAACTTTAAAAAAGACATCGGTGGACTAATGGTAGACAACGTTCCGCGGGACAACTTTTTACTTTCTCCCTACGGAGTAGAGAGAAAGTGATGTAATCTGCGCAAAAGAACGGCGAATTTCCGGCAGAAAAACTTATTACAGGACCCTGGTAACAAAACTGGGAATATATCCTTTTTCTAAATTTAGAAAAAAAAATCTCAATAACGTGGAATAGTCAGAATCCTTGTTTTGGGGGTATTTGATACCGAAAAATCGAATGAGGGCAAAACTTTTGTCCGTCCGTCCTTCCGTTCATCAGATTTTCTCCAAAATCGATATTCCCCAATCAATCTGGCTAATTTCGTGGACCTTTTAATTTGAAACCGATATTTTCATTTTATTGGTACTTCACATGAAGCCCCTGGAACATTTTCCAAATTTTCAAAAAGAAGGGTCCATCGTTTTTGATTAAATTTTCTTGTTGGATAATGATGTATCTTGAAGAATGCTTAAGTTAAGGGTTCAGGTCTCATGTTCGTTGAAAACCCGATTTTTCAAAAATTGCGAAAGTTCAAATTTTTTTCGCAGTCGACTAAGACACTGAAGGTACATTTTCCCTTAATGCAATCTGTTTCTTACAGATAGCTTTTGAAATAAAGTCATGTACAATTTTTATTTAAATTTTAGTATTTTCCGCGTCATTTGCGTGAAAATACAGGGAAGAAAGTAGTGTTGTTTTATCACCACGCATTGATGCGTTTATGTAAAAGTCTTATCGACACTAATGGTTGTTGTCGTTTAGGCTGTCATAAACAAATGATCCTTCTTAACGAGATATGACATTAATTTTCAATTTTAAAGGAGAAAATATGTCGTGTTATCTTTAAGCAATCTATATGTTGAATCTCCCTTTCATTCTTCAACTTAAGTACTGATGTATCTTGATGTAAATATGTTTCCTGAACCAGTCTATAGACTAGCGTGTAATAATGTGACTATAATCAGCGTGTTTTTTTAAATATCTGAATTGCATTGTCCATTTGATTTTAAACCACCTGATGATTGCGTTTTATTTTATTATTTATTGATTACATCTATGGGGTTGTAACGGGTAATTTGCGAATTATTTCTAACAGGTAGCGAAATATTGTCTTTCAAGAATAAGACTATGGGGAATGAATGTATTATGGATAATTCAAATTAGCTTCTTTTTAGTGTTCTTTTCCATTCACATCTGACTGCCAGGAGCATTGTTTTCTCAGGTCCTTTTAGATACTGTTAGTACTGTGACGTGTATTCAAACAATGAAAACAAGAGTGACGTCAGGCTGCCCACTGACCGCGCCTTTTTTTTTACGGTTTGCGACTTCTGAGTACAGTAAGGATGATTAAATGAAAATACGGAGGGAAAAAAGGCAATTTTTTTAACGCTTAATCATCTAGTTGTGAACCATCTCTATCTGGTTTAAGTCTGCTATTGCTCTGAATATTAGTTCTGGGGTCAGTGTCCACTTTTTTACCGACGTCTCCGAGTTAGTGCAGCATGAAGTTCGTGTCGAGTCATCTCTGCTCATGTCGTTTCTCACTGTTGTAACTGTAAGCTTAACACAAATATTTTTCCTCGAACTCGTTCTACAGGTTGCCAAATAGGTTGAGATGTCGGAGAGGCGAAGAAGACTGAACTGGGCAAACTTCATGTTCTTGCTGTGTTAGGTCAGGGGTGTGGTGGAGCGTGCTTGCATTGCATGTCTATGTACACAATTAATTTACTTATTTATCTCAAAACAACTTGCTCAAGCATGTTGTTCGATGTATGTGACGTTACTTTTTTATTTAGTTGGCCATTTATTACAAATGTTGAACATTTTACAGGGCTAGGTCAAAGGTCCTGAAGCCATTAATAAAGCCTAAAGTAGTACTCGGCTGCTTTTCTAAGCTGTCGTCTCCTGGTACACATCTCAGAGGACTCTTCGATGCAACTAAGTCTCGGGAAGGAGATCATAATGCGGAGAGGAAATAACCTCGGGGCAGGGGACAAAAGTGTGGAAGGTCATGTCGTGTCATGTCTTTGTGCTTGATGTGATAGTGAATTTGTGATATCGCTAATAGTGTCCTAACGAGGATCAACGTCATTAGATCCTCCGTAATCATTTTTTGCCACCACTTTACGGAGACAAGCATAGATAGCAATCATAAGAATGAAGGGTGGGTTTTCGTGTAACGCGTGGTAGCAAGAGCGGGAATATCACGGCAAATCTTCCGAAAATCAAATGTCAAACTCAAAGAAAATTAGTATGCGAGAGAAAAGATCTGTTATTCTAAAATGTATGCGAAGTGTTTTAATGTCCGATGAGTAATGCGTGATATACATAGAATTATTTATTTTCGTACTCAAATAGTACATTAGACCGCAAGCTGCGGCAGACCGCGGCGTAGACCCAAGTCCATGAGCGTTTGCTCTAACCTGTGTGCCTATAAAATAATTAAAGACGTTGTCATTGCCAACAATATTATTTAATGCAATAGCAGCTTTCGATGGCTTAGCCATCATCATCAGTTGTCTGTGTGCCTATGTCGCGGACAATACGCTTTTTGTTCATTAAACACAATTTGTTACACATCAGTAATTGAAAGGTAATTTAAAACAAAATCGGTTTACATTCATTTGCTCTTATAAGACTATTAATCAATAATACAAATATTCACAACAAAATGTTTGAGAAGCAATTCTCTTAATTTATCAATTATATTAACAAACGGTGCATAAATAGTTCTAACATTATTTACTTTAATATGAAATTGGGATCAAAGTTATATAAAAATACTACATTATATATATATATATATATATATATATATATATATGCAAGTTAATACCTAGATACATATACATTCACACATAAAAGTGAGTGTGGTGTGGTGTGCAGGCGAGGCGCAGCAAGGGCGGCCCGACGCCCAGGGACGACACGACCACGCCCACCCCCGCCCGCGCACCGCGCCCACCGCGGCCGCTCGTGGACGCCGCCGGGCGCCCGGTCAACTGCCAGTGCCAGTCCACGCAGGAGTACAACCCGGTGTGCGGCTCCAACGGCGCCACCTACAACAACCCCACCAAGCTCCGCTGCGCCCAGCGCTGCGGATACGGTGAGCACGGGGGGAGGCTTTCCACAATGCACAAGTTGTAAAGATTAACACACGGCAAATTATAAAGAACGACCCTACTTTTTAGAAGAAATCCCAATTCAGAAGAGACTCGTTCCAACACGTCTAGAAAATAAATAGTCACAAAATTAATATTGACCTGCCCGCATCCGCAACCTTACCTATATCAAAAACTGACATCTGACTTTCCACAAAACATAAATAATTTTAACAGTAATAGAACTAGAATTTATTCCAGTGGCTGCCTCTCTAACGCGACCACAATACCAGAATGTTCATGCACGTTTCTCTTTGTCTTATTCGATCCTATATATGAAAATTCCTAACATTCTTAGCGATGCCATCAAACTCATTTTCAATGATGTTCAATCAGCTATAACCTGTCTTGTGCAATCGGAACTACCTTCGTTGTTATGGATCTAGCTTGCAAGAGAGCGTGGCCTAAAATTCATAACTTGAAAGCCGATGTGATTATAGACGTGGGGAATTAAGATATTTTCTTAATGTTCATCTAATAGACCTTTTCATCGCTATGTAGCCTTATCCACTCTCTACCGAGAAACTCCTTATATTACGCTTAAATCTCTAATCTGAATTCTTCCCCATCCAAAATTTTCAACTTAGGACGATTCCCTTCCTATACTACACGACTTCATCCTCGGGTGACCCTTGCACGATACCTTTGAAATATCTCAGACGATCCACAAAAATGTAGGTCTAAACAATAAATGTAACCATTCACAAACAACATAATAAAAGTGCAGTGTCAAATACTTCCTGGGGGGTTACGCTCTAATTTTTATTTCTGTCTATATTCTTATTTATTTCTGAAATTTCTCAACAATTCCAAAGAATATTATAGGGAATTTTCTTGGGAAGATAACCTTGGGGTCTTCGACAACCGACTATCATTGAAATAGATTCTAGTCTCCTAGTAAGCCAGTTCATAAGAAATTGGTCATATGCATACGCTGAAACAGCCTTGTCCCACAAAGCAATGTTTGCCAGTACCGCGGAGCGTCTGTATTACGTCACACTCAAGAGTGAAGAGTACTCGTCCTAAGAGTCGATTGAACGACAAGGTCTCATTTGACGTCACGGTTCGTGGAATATCTTGCTTTCCTTACTTAAGTCTTGTTGATTCCTTTCCCCTTCGTGGTATTTCCTTAATGAAACATAAAAGTATTGCCTGGAACGCGTTCGATCCAGATGCTAAGAAGATGCTGTTTTCCTTATGACAGGGGAAATGGTACAGTCACCTCTCAAAGATTCGAGGCTGGGCATAAAGACACGGGTACCTATAAAGATAAGATAAATGGTCAAGCATATTTTTGGTAATTTATCAAAAACAAATTTTTTGAATTTTGTAATTTTACATTATCTGTATTTTTAAAGAAAATAGACCAAATATCATCTCAAGATGTCCCTGTACTGCTGTATTATCACTCCCGAACCATTTACCAATTATTATATCTCAAGATTATATTGCGATAACTGAAGACATTATACGAGTTGTATTTGCCCTAATATGGTTTTCCATTTCCTGCTTCATAACTATTTCTCTGCAATTAAACACAATACTTAGGAATAAAAACTGAAATATTAATAATTTTAATAACACTAATGCATTTGTTATTATTTGCACTGAATAATTCCCAAAGACTAAATATGTTTGTAACAAGTACTGCATCTCCTGGTTCATTATTTCCACAATTTTTGTTGATCACTGTGGGATGTTGGTGAAGAATTTAGATATTTCTTAATAATTCCAACAAATAATCGTTCCCAATTATCATTCTGGATTCCATCACTTGGGGAACGATCGCGGCAAAAACGATAGGTCATTTACCGATACAAATACATTCACGGGAGCGAATATTTCTTTTATTTTAAAAATGTCGAAAGCGTTCATTATTACTTTTACGCGCAATTCAACATATTATAGTACAAGAGCGGGGGTAGGGATTCCGGGGCTGAAGAAAACGTGCAGAGATTGTCCTTTGCCGCCATAAGTCACATACAGTTTAGAAATTTGACACATTTGTTTTATAGAAAAAATCCTGATATTTTCCAAATACACCGGTGAGGGAGGCGGTCATGAAGTCTAAACCCAAGGGTGGGTCTTCCCGGAAATGGGGACGCTGAGAAGGGCGGGGTAACGAGTGGTACACATGGGGGAGGGGCGGCGGCGGCGGCGGCGGCTAGGGTTTGCGGGTGTAACGGCGGAGGTCGGAACAGGCGGGAAGGGCGAACGGGTGATAGAGGGTCGCAGGGGTTAGAGGGGGTGGTAGGTGGCAGAGGGTGGCGAAGCAGGGGGAGGTTCAGCGGAGACCTTTGTTTGCTTCGAGAGTAGACGGACTCGGCAGCCACTTCGCCGCTCAGACCACAATCTGCCTCCCATACACTCCCAAACGAGATTGTCTTCGGCTTAAAAATATAATGGTGGTGCGCGAAAGTGCATGACCATCACAAAAGAAGGTGGCAGGCAGAGACATCTCTTAATGCGTCTACTGTCCATCGCTCTGTTATCGCCCTGTATATAAAACACTAATTTTTGTAGTTTTCGTACACTTTTCATTTACTTCGCTCCCCTCCCTCCCCCGTAGTTCCCAAAGACGCGCCCCTCATCGTGCACGTGTAGTTATTGAAGGATCCGATAGGTTAGGTACCAACATGTATTGAGAGAAATACTGTTCCATCTGTTCTATGATTTCATAGGGTTTTAACACATATTCGTTTTTCTTTTTTGCAGAGGTGACCCTGGCGTACTACGGGCAGTGCAGTTGAGCTGAAACTAAATTTCTTGCTCCCTCGCCGAAAAATGAGTGGATTCTCACGACGTATTTTGCGCCCCGACAAAATGGAGGCGCTCGCAACGATCTCTTCATCGAGCATTTATCATGACATCGACATCAACGTGCATCTTCAATACACCACCATTTTGATTATTTTCCCACAAAACTCCATCGAGAATCCAAAATGTGTAAGGAAATAAATGTATAACATTTGTTCCATTGTTGGAAACATTTCCTAATTCAGCAATTACTGTTATGCCGCAATTTTTTATATGTATAATTAAGTACAAAGTCATTGTAAATGTGTTGGATATTATGAAGTGTAAAACGTGAATTTTGAAATTAGGGTCAAATAAACATAAGACACTTTTTGAACACAGAATTCTGCTTCTTTACCTCGGTGAGTGATGTATAATAGTAGATACTGGTTTGTTGACGATTGGATTTTTTTTTGTCAAGACTAACGTTCATAAAAACATTTTTTACTGAATGCAATTGGGAAGTCCAATTAATAGCGACATAACCGTAAACATACTTCTTAAAAAGGTGAATTTAGAAACAAAACTAACATTCCAAAACCGACAACCAAACGTAAATTTACAAATATCCTTTATCTTTCATGTTGGCAAGCTTAGTACCTTCAGCCTTGGTGACTCAGAAATCATTTCAAAAATATTACAGTTTGTACTCTTAACATGCAATGTTTTGTAGGTATTATAATTCTCTCTAAATTACTGACTTGAAAACAATTTAAGTGTTAAATTCTCGGTTTCTGATAAGTCCTCTACACAAGGAGCTGAGCAGAACAATGAAAGGGAGATCTCCCGAATGTCGAAAGTGCAGGAGAACGGACCGAAACGGGCAGAAATAAGGGTGAAGGCCTGCTGATGTCACTGCAGTGCCTTTGTCCAGGTCGACGCCAGATGGCGGCAGCTAGTGGGGGAAGATCGCCATCACCTCCCGCGATAAAACATGAACTCTGCTTACGGAAGTAAGGACATTAACAGTTGCCGTGCCGGGAAACCTCGAGCAACGAGTGAAGCGCCCTTGCTCCTGTACCGATACTTCACATCGCGACGTCCCTCTCTACATGCGTTATATTCAGCTGGGCACCAAACGCAACCCCTGTCATCGTCAGCATCGCCCCCTTTCCGCGTTATCGTCATCATTATCGCCTCCACCAAATCTGTTCTGCTGTAAATGGCATGAGAGCAGTCGTGAGCTTGTAAGTTGTTCGGGCTGGGGCTGACACAGATCGCGAACGGTACCCACCCGACAAGCCGGCGTGTAGCCGGCCTTCTAGGTAAGCGCCGGTTCCCGTTTTGCTGTGAAGGAGGGTCCCTGCGCCTTCCAACATGGACTACTGTACTAACGGGACTAACGACATTAGGCGTGCATGCGTCTGGAAACAAGACAATCAATCAATCTCCACCACAGCCCACGCTACCGCCCCCGTCGGATGCGGCCGTGGGGCGGCCGTGGGGCAGCCCTGCCTCGGAGGATTGGGTGCGGAGGCCACAGCGGAGGCGGAGGCGGAGATGCCGGCCTCAGGTACCGGAAACGGGAAGGCGGGAGTGCCCCCTGCGGCAGACGAGCCCAACTCTGTGGCCTCCGCCGGAAGTCCGCGCCTTGCGGTTCATGGTCCCTGTCGTGTGATTGCTCGTGTTTTCATTTGAGCAAAAAATCACGGTTTATCGTTATTTTGCGCCTGCGGCTGTTTTTGGCGGGTTTCCCTCCGACGCTGGTCACAGCGTTTTCGTATCGCTTGCCAGTGCAGTCAGTCTCCGCCTATGGGGAAAGGTCGAAAATATATCTTGTATAGGCTCAATAGTAAAACTTTCAGCTCTGCGGACGAAGTGTCAAACTCTTAATAAGCAAAAACATTTTTTCAAAAGGAATTCTATTAAATATGCCATAAAACAGAAAAATATTTACAAATGTTAAATACTAATAATAGACCACCACTGATATTTGCACTGTCGAAATAATGAAGGTTTTCATTATATTTCATGAAACTGGGGAACAGAATTAGTTCTCCTTATCAAAATTGGCTGCTAATGTTCATCTGTTAATACTAACTTGTAAGCGTTGGTGGATAAAAATAAGACACTTCTGAAAACTTTCATTTTTTTGTGTGCCAAAGGTGAAGTGTTTTACGCTATACACTGGTTTTGTGTGGATAATCTCTTCTTACACTCCTTAGACAAAATATTGCTCTACAAAGCAATAATCAAGCCAACATGGACTTATAGCATGGAACTATGGGGGTACAGCTAGCAAGTCAAACCTGAAGATCCTGAGAAGATGCAAAACAAAAACATTGAGATTTGGACAATGCGCTGTGGATCGTAACCAACGATAAAGGACGACCGTAACGAACGACCTAAGAGTTTGTAGAAGAGTCGCCCACGTCCGTGCTACCATCTGACAGACAAGCTGTAGACAAGTAACAAAACCGGTCTTGCTTTTAAAGCTCGTTGGCATAGCTGTCTGAAGTGTTAATTCGCGGACATGCAAATCGCGTGTAAAAAGAATTGGTTATCTCCAAGGCGCGCAAATAAAAAGTGCACGAGTGTAGATTCGATTAGTCTCAAGGAGGGCTTATAATCGGTGGACCAGAATATTGGCGCTAAATTTAGAAATGAAGGCATTTGTGTGAAAACACCCTCCTTTAAACGTATTCGTTATATTTTTGTTACCAGTCGTATCGTATTATTTTACGTGCTTGTAAAATATTAAATGTGAAACATTTTTTTAAAAAGTTTTTTATATTGTCAGAGGAAATCCAGACTCAGGAAAATGAAGTAAATTTTGTTGTCATAGTGAAACGTATTAACACAAAAGTAATCATATAAATTATTAGTTTCTATTATGTTTTAAATGAAAATTTAATGTTTTTATCTGAAAGAAATATTGAAACCAATTCCTTGATCAATGAACTACATTTCGTATGGGTTTTGTGCAATTTCCAATAATCCTTAAACCGAATGGTGAGATACTTCCCTCTTTTCTTGCTTCAGGACGTTTCTCGCAGCTTTTAATCTCTCCTAATAATAAATACTTAAATTATATATATATATATATATATATATATATATATAAACTCTTTGTCATAACAATAGTAAGGATTTTAAAAGAGGACATGTGACATATTAGATTTCTTGACAAACTGGATATCTAAAGTAAGGTTAGGAATATAAAATTAAACTTGCTCTCATACTGCCATGCTGACGAAAAACCCGTGATACTCTTACTCCAATAATTACAAGTCAAAACCAGAAAAGATATTCGTAAATAGCCAAGATTTTTGTGGTGAAATGCAGCTCTTCTCGGAACACTCATTAAAAAATAGTGGCAGACTGAAAACAACATTCTAAAAAATCTTCAAAATATAATTACACACGTTTTAAATTTTCAATTACATTTATTTATAATTGAATTGGCAATCTCCGTACTAAATAGTGGCACCACACTTCCCAAAAATAAGACATTTGTAATTTTCCTGTTACATACAAAAATACTTTACTTACAATTATTCGCTGGAAAAGTATAGAGGACGTTGTATAGAGTTGATACAATGAAAGTATTTTTAATATCGTCTCTATCTCTGACAACTTTTAATATTCCTTCTCTCTCATAGCTCCCCTCCTTACGTGTTGTGGTCCATTAGCGCTTATTGCCTGCCCGCTGTGAGAGTGAAATGTCACACACTTCTTGCATATTAAGGGCTTCAAGGAGACGCTCAGAAAAAAACGTCAGTTTATTTTGTGACGTTATGATGTGTTGAGAAGAAGATGTAGTTTACAGAATGTCTTCCACATTATTTTGAAGTATTATTTTAAGCGTAGAGATCGCCTTATTGTACCAACCACTAAATTAGTGCAGAATCTGTGTACAATTTCTGCACTAATGTTTCTGATATGACATTGTTCAGTTTCCTGTGTGATATACTTTCTGTGCGAATATTATTTCAAGTAAATGTATCGCACTTGCTCGTGCTGTTGGTTTATAAGCGAAACGGAGAAAATGTTGAAGCGCCTAGTGCGCGGGTAAATTATTTATTGTAGTAAATTACTAATTAATTTCATTAACCACTGCAACCACTAATATTATAACAACGAAACCATTAAAAGATTGTACTTGCTTTTAAGAGGGAGAGATTCGAAAGAATGATATGACCTCACCTCCAGCACATCCCGTAAATGCTCGGATTGATAGTTTGCATGGTTTCTCCGATCAACACCAGGCGAATGCCGGAGCAGTATCCTAACAAACGGGCGACAGACCGCGGCGATCTTTCTTTCCTCTTCTTTGTCCTATCCTCACACACTTACACTAACATGCACTACACTACTACACATGCCGGGAGACCGGTCGGGAGTTTAGAGCTTGTTTCGCTTGGGGTGGTGCCCAGTTGGTGGGAGATATCTGGTTGAGGGAAACCCCGCTAGCGAACGGTAGGTCGGCGCCGGAACTTGCCATCCAGCGGGGAAAGATCACCGTCACCTTCCCAGCGAAAAAACGTGCACTACACGTACGGGACTACTGACCCTAGTAGTTGAAGCGCCCGGAACCTCTAACAACGAACCATTGAAATAATTTAACGCTCCATTTGTCGCTCTCTGATGTGAACCGAATAGATGTGTTATGGGAGTTAAATTTTCTAGACATTTTGGAATTTCGTTGACATGCAGAATAACCGAAAGGGCCGCCTTGCTCCTTCCCGACCCGCCGTCCACCGCCCGCTCCCGCCCGTTTCGTCTGTCGCCGTCCAGTCCCGCGCAGCGTCCTCCGGCCTCTTGCAGACCCGCCCCCGACTCCGCCCTTCCCTCGCCCCCGCGCGCGCGTCGCAGATAGCGCGTCTCGTTGCGATGAACTTTGCTAAATTCGCCAGCCGAGCGGCGGTGCAGCGCCGGCCGATTTCAATTTAAGAGACGTTTCGTGTAACGCGTCGGTACTCGACTCCCCCGGACGGGGTGTTGCATTATGCATGCGGGCGGGAGGTTGTGATTGCGTGTACAATCTTCGTGGATCGTTGGCCCCTTTCAAGGAAAAGATGAATGTAAAGGGCGGCGCAGGGTAATATGACAGAGCCTCGCCTGATGTACTGCAATCAGTCGGCGCGGCGCGGCAGAGGCCCGGCCTGGTGAAGTCCACAGGGCTCATCTTCCAAGATGACATCCTGGCACGGGCGAATCTGAATCCTACGCAATTGTCGATGTAGTGATAAAGAATGAAAAATATATTTTGTCTCCTAACTCGGAGGGAATTTTTACTCTCACATGCGTGTTGGTTAAATGTGTTTATTTGTTTTAAATGACTTTTAGAAAGGATGAATCACTGTTCTCATGAAATTTAATGTTTGGATTGTGAGTGACTTTTGCGAAGTATACAAGAAGTAAGACAGTTATTGTTTAGTGTTTTAATCATAATGAAGTAGACTTACCTAATAACGTGTCTTTATTTTGTTAAGCCGTGTTAATGGAAGACAAATCCCCCTTTTCAATTTCAGTTTGCAGTAAGAGAAATTGTCTAAATTTATTCTCGATACAATGCGCAATTACACTTATGAAATATTATTAACAAATGTATCAGATAAGATAAAATTAAAACAAATCATAAAAATTGTTGATATTTCCGGTCAGTTATTGATACACCGACTTACTGGAACACATTGATATTTCATCCATACCGTGGAATTCTCCGCGCTATTTGGCCTCGTTAATAAAAACTTTGAAGTATTAGTAGTATTCGTAGTAGAGTATGGTTATGGTTTGGATTATGGTAGTATACGATCAATGTTGCATACTTAACTAGTGATACTACAACAGTACATACTTTCTCGCTCTGTTTCGACATTTGCAATTTTCAATTTTTTTTAGTTCAACGAAAATGACTCTCCCACCGTTTTTCAAGCGATCCTTCTACATAACAAAAAGAATTGAAAAATATTGGTGGTTTTTTTGTGCATTTGCATTAATTTCAAGAGCAAATTTACTCAATTTTTCAATAAACTGTACTTTTTCAAAGAGCTGCGTCATTGAAGTAGACTTTCTCTAAGGCAAAAATGTCAATTTTGAATTTTGTAGTTTTGAAATGTTAACATTTTGCAATTTTCGAAAATATGGGGAGTTCACCGAAAGTGGAACAAAAACCGTATTTTTTAACGTTCTTTGATTCATGAAATTTTAAAACCTATTTGGTGCCGTTTTAGAGAGAGAAAATTGTTTAAAATGTTAAAAATTACCTATATTTCGCGCAAAATTACAAGAATTCAATTCATATTTTCGAAAAATTGTAAATGACCTTAACCTGTCTTTAAAGAACAAGTTTCAATGAGGAAAAAAAATCTCTACCTTCAGTAATAAAATTGTAGGAAGACGCCCGAGCGAAATATCAATTTGCTCATTGTTGTATATAGCAAACAATCATATGTACAACATCTTCTGCTCACTAAAATGTCATTAATAAAGTATGTACATTGTTTTACCGAGAACACATCAGTAATATATGTGCAGTTCTAATAGACTCGTGTGATAGTGGTATAAACATTACCATTATGATGCTGCTACTTCAGTCACACATCAAGCCTTTTCTTTAACGTTTTGGTTAGTTGATTTTTCTCCTCCCATTATATCTCTTGTCAGACCACCCGCGCGAATAACAGTAAAGCGCAAGGGAAGCAAAATTCTCAAACGAGAGTGAATCCGATGTGAAACGAACACCACAAGAAATGCCGGAAAAGGCAGAAACCATCACTAAATTTAACGATAGGGTACTGATTTTCATTAGTCGTTGAAAAAGTATTGTGTAGAACTCGATGTAATGGCCTTTAATACCCTAGAGACTCTCGTTCGTGTCGCAATATACTTCGTACTCATGTATTAACCTATCACGAGGGATGAGCGCGGATCCACGGGGAGGGAAATGAGATCAATTCCTACTCCCCCCTAATTTTTTCTGTAACTTTTAATTTTAACTTTTTACGAAACTTACAAGCAAAAATATTTTAGGATAATTATTAAAACTAATAAAATCGTATCGCAGCGTGAGTTGAGTGTAGCCTGGGACTTCCAAAATCTTCCATGCTTCCAAAATCTGACACATTCGACCAAAACATTTTTAATTTCCCCTCCGAAAATGTATCTTTAGATCGGTCCCTGGCAATCATTATATCATCGTTTCATAACTGTTGTTCGGGTTTCATTGATAACTACTATTTGTACATACTATTATTCACACTTAATATTATATCATTACATGGAAAGCCTACTGGAATGTTTTCGCCCGTGGCATTGCTCAGCATTGGAGCGTGGATTGCAGGAGTATTAAGCCTTTGGGACTAAGCACTCCGCAGTTATGATTATTTTTTCCTTATGATTCACTGTCCAGGATACTTCGCTGTCGAGACGTGAGCCACGAGCGTAGCCCGCCGCCTCTTCCACTCAACCAGTCGGCGGGGAGGTTTGTGTGGGCGGGGTCGCCGGAGGAGCCGAAGAAGACAAAGCCGGGCCGGGCGCAGGGCAAGGGCGGAGTGGTGGGCGGGGCGGGGCGGGGCGCGGGGTGTGGGGCAGGACCCGGCGACCAGGCCTTAATAAAAGTGCAAGCGTTGTGTTCACCTGCCGCTGAATGCAGGAATCCGAGGGACGGGCCCGATCCCCCCCTCGCGGGGCTAAGGCCAGCATCGGACGCGGTGAATGCGCAATGCCTGCCGGCCGGGGGCCGTTATTGCGAGAAGCTGCCCCGGGAAGGGGGGCGGAGAGGGGCGGGGCGGGACACGCCGCGTCTTGGGCATTGTGTCGGGCTTACGGCCTCCCGCTTCGGCTCCCGCTCGCCGCAGGAGCGCTCTTTTAAATACTCCTCGGCCTCCGCCCTGAGAGACGGACCTGGCGGGAAGAGTTGGGCTCGCGATTCTCCGTCGAGGTCGAGGCCTCGTGCAATCGATTACCGACTTCTAGGAGGGATGCAGAAGTGACGCATCTTCAAGAAGAGATCCATGAGAACGAGTTTGAATTTGTTGATTTATTAATATAAAAATTTCCAGAGATACATAATTAATCCTGTAATAGATAACATCAACATTATAATAAGAAAATAGAGTACAACAGCGCATAGTTTCTCGCATTTTTCTACATCTTGCAATTTTCGAAAATTCAGAGATCAACGAAAGAGTCCAACGAAAGGCCTGCGCTATTCTTTTTAAGCGTCTCTTGTTCTATTTGTGGAAAAAATTTAAAGAAAAAATTTGGAATGTTTTGTTTTAGAAATTTTTTTTCTCAAATTTGCATTAACATCACGCACAAATTAATACTACTCATTTATTCAAAAAATGTTCATGACCTATTTACCACTATCCACTTTCTACTTTTTCGTTACCAAGGCCCGGCAATAAGGTTTCTTTTTCTTTTTTCTTTAAATTCGACGTTTTTCGACACACGATTACAATACTTTCTCTTCTTACGTATACTTTTAAATTAATGATTTCATTTGTATGGCGATTTGATTTGATTGATTTTGCCAGAACAGTAAACAATTTGTAGAACGTATGCAGCAGATGTACAATCTGTGCACGTTTTCTTGAGCTTCAGAATCATTCTCCCCCTTTTAACCATTAATAGTTGAATGCTAAATAAAAGATCCAGGAAAACGAGGTTAGCAAAATTTGGAAATAGTTGGCATAAATAATAAAAAATTTAAAAAAATATTGCCAAGTATCTATTGTGCTGGGTTTCTTTAGAAGCTAGCTGTAAACACATTTATCTGATTTCAGCGTATCAGTTTTAAAGAAATCAATTTCACAGAAGCTTCGAAATGTTCGCAGGCCTGATTAGCATTTTAGCCATTCGCGACAGTTTCCTTACAAAGGAGAAATACGTCTGGAGGAAATTCGAATTAAAAATATTTCTGAGAAGGGAAGTTACGTGATACAAAACGATTCATGCTTTTCCGAATGAATCAAACGGAATCGATGATGAAAATATCTCGATAATGCAGTTCAGTGTGACGTATTTAAATTTCGTAGAAATATCATTTCATTTCGCAACATTTATCCTGCATCCTGGACCAGTTCGTTAGCAAAGATTATAATGAGTTTATTTATTTTCGTAATTATTTATTTAACATCAAAAACAGTTGAAAATTGTGCGAGAAGTTCTACGGGGAAAAGTATATTTTATGCATGTTTTCATAAATTTTGAGATACCCCATCATTCTTCCAATTCTAGGAATTCCGTTTTTAGAAAAGGGACTTTCAAATAATATGATCGCAAAATTTAGTCTTATTTTACCATATCTCTTCCTCACGTGTAACAACACTTCCGCACCCACATGGCGAGATCGTGATGGCTAAAAAATTAAGGTGATGTATCATATATCAAGATGATAATCACATCAAGGTGGCTGGGTCAAACCACGGAGTTTTTATTTGACTTAAATTAATTGTTATAATGCTTGTTTACACATTATTTTAATGTTAGGCTACACATTATTTTTGGTTTATAGCTCTTAAGCTACACATTATTTTAAAGAAATCATCCATGTTTCTTTAATCATATCTCCATTTATATTTGTTACTACAAATCCAGTAGCCTGTCAGAATATTTCATTCCTGGGGTCACATTAGGTCAGGTCAAAGCAAGTCAGGACGTCACGCATGCTAATCCTCATACATGCGAACGATGCTCCCCCCTTCACAGGGTAGTGTATAGCATCGCCGATTGTGGCAAGTGTTTCCGTGAAAGACAAACTTGTGTAGCCGATGGCAATAATCCGTGTACACGCACCCGGGGCGGGAGCTCGCAATGATAATCGGATTAACATGAAAAGTTGCCATTGGTAACTAGGCCGATCGCATGCCCTGGATATTTTGGACCCTTCTCGCCATGCTGTCCCGTCCCTGAGCCACGTCCCCGCCTCGCGCCCCACCTCGCACCCTGTGCCACGCTGTCCCACCCTTAGGCACCGTTTCATCGCTCGCCGTGGTGTCCCACTCCTTAGTCCTGTCGCATTGTCCAGCCCTTTCGCTCCACCCCACTGTCCCACCACACCGCCCATCTCAGGCCCCGCCTCTCACACCTGGACATCGCCACACCCCTGCCCGTAGCCCCGCGACCCGTCACGCTGTCCCACTCCTAGGCTCCACCCCTCGCACCCGCCTTTGACCTCGCCTTTCTGTCGCACCCGTGAACCATGTTACGCTGTCCCAGCCCTGGGCTCAACAGACCTTGCACCCCGCCTCGGATCCCGCCACGCTGTCCCATTTTGGCATTTAATAAATAAGTAAAGCAAATAAATAAATCATTTTGTTGCTTTTGTCAGCCTTAGACCCCAGGAAATGCACTGGAGGACCGTGAAGTTGTGCACTTCGGGATTAACCGGAATCCCCTCTACGCCATTTTCGTGAAATGTCCTCAATGTGAGAGACTCTTCAGCCATACGGTGTTCTGCCACTGCTCCTCAGCCAAACGCAGCGTGTCCTCTGTCCCTCGTGGAAATCCTCTAAGCCGCAGTTTCTCCCCTTGTCGTCCCCTGCTCTCCTCACCGCGCCGCAACCGATTCGCAGGAAAGAGGCCGCGGTTATTGCGAAACTTTCCAGATGCGACCTTTGTCATCACGATGCGTCGCTGCCGCACATTAAACTCGCATCGTAATAGTTCCTCTTGCTGAGAGGTCTGATTGAGCCTAAAGCGAACCCTCCTCCACTGTTCGCTTGAAAGTTCCCGAGAGCAGTTGCATTACAACAATACCACCTCATTAGCAATGGATGGAATAATTTTAAAATTATAAAAGATCAGCCAGTCTTTAATGTCATACTTCAGCAGCGGTACACTCGTATTTTCGGCATCGGAACGTATGATTTTGTATTATACAAGCAATCTGCTAAAAACTAGTAAAAAAGACATCCAAAGGTGTTTATAGACGTTAGCTTTCCAAAACAAACCATCAAGACTACGTCTTGATGGTGTCACGATTTGTAACTATATTTGACTCTCCATCCTGCAATTCTAAGTTAAGGTTGTACAACGATTGAAATAAATCAGACAAATAAGCCAACATTTCTTGATTCAACACTATTTTTTTTTTAAATCCATGGTCTAGGTCGTTTAGCTATTAGTTTTCTCACATGTTAATTACTTCGTCTCGGTGTTCAAATAACCTTGCGGACATATTTCCTTTGGAGAGGCAGTGTACTTCAGTATGAAATAACAGTGGTTTTTGATCTGCGAATTTCACAAAAAGTTTTAAAACATCAGGTATTTAAAGCGCTGTTTGTGATGTAATTAACTACTTTAATACATAATTTTAAAACACCATAGAATTCGTTTAGAAGCGTCTTAGCTGCCACGGCTTGACGGTGCAGTCACAGCAGCATTTTTCTCTCTTACCAATTGCCCAAAGCCTGAGCGATCACCAAACATTGAAGGAGCGTCATGTGTGTAAAATCAATCAATTTTTCCCATGAAAGTGCATATTTGAAGAAGAACATCAACAGCCTTTGTGGTTGTTGCTCACTCTGTAGGAAACAGTACTTTGTCATGGCATTCCGTTTTCATGGCGTGGTTTTAATGACGAAACTAAGCACTAAGACTTTATAGTGATATTGAATTAACTAAACAGTTTTCTCAGAATTTATAAAATGTAACTTATACCGTTCTGGTTTTCACCCCTTGAAATGTCGTTCAAAACGACTAGGTCTTAAGGCATTATTGCTCAATTCTTCATACCAAATAACACACTGAGAATGCTCGACGCCATCCATAGGTATACAAATAAACCCATATTTAATATAATCTTCGTTATTCTCGCAATTTTTGAGCTCATATTGAACGATATTTTGTGTAACAAATCGCCGGGTGCAACAAGGCAAACATCGCAAACATATTCAAATTTTCCTAGCGCGCCAAATCCTCGGGAACGTTCCAGTACACACAGCTCGGGGCCTGCGCCCCTCTCGACTTGCCTCTACGCCTCCCTTGGTGGGCGCGACTCCCACTTCGGGAATCAATGCTCTGAGGTATTTTCTACAACCGTCCTTGCTCACTGTTCAGGATTATTCCGCCCTTGACGTTAGTGTCTCAGAACGTTATTCAGATACAAGTAGAATGAATTAATTCGAACAACACCTTGTGCCATTCGATAGCGCATCTAGGGGTTTGTAGAAATTATTGAAATGGATGCAATTTTATGAAATTTAAGAAAACACTTTTCTTAATGACCGTGCATCTCTGAGTGTGAGTGGTTAATTTATTAGTTCCTCGACCCCAAAAGTGATGCCTCGATCCTGGCAGAAGTGCGTGGATCTTGTAAGGGTGGAAAATCCAATCCAATGTATTTGCAGCATGAAAAACAATGTCGGCTGCATACATGCCCAGCAAAATTAAATCCTCCGACAATTCTCGTTCTATCAGATCTCATATCGCGTAGCTGGGGACACCGGGAGTAATGAATAAATATTACGGAAACCGAAGCAAATTTGAAAGTTAAAATGTACCGTCAACGCTGGGAGCATACATAGTGCCCACTAAATAAATCCCAGTAATTTCAGCGGAAGTCGGGGGCGGGCAATGGGTCACTCTACACCTTTAAATACAACTAAAATGCAATAAAATTAATTTAAATATTAAATATTATACATTACCGAGCGAAGTGGCTCAGTGCGTAGCGCGCTGACTTCGTAATCGGGAGGTCAGGCTTCGATTCCCGGGCTGGCCATCCTGACCGGGGTTTTCGTGGTTTCCCTCGGTCATAAGGCGAATGCTGGGATGGTTCAAAAAGTCAACGATCACCTTTCACCAATATCCTATCACCTCCTAATCCATTTCCCTTCATCTATCATCAACCTATCATCTCATAATTCACACTTCAAGGCGTAACAACCTTGTTGTAATCCAAGGATACAGCTGAAAAGCTGATCCTGGAAGAATTACATACGTTAATCGTGTAGCGTGGTCAGCAATGGCCTATACGCCAATAATAATAATAATAATAATAATAATAATAATAATATACATTATTATCAGACATAAAAATTATAAACTATATAAACAAATAAGAATATAAACACACCATGTTGAAGAATGTGTGATCTTGTGGACTACATTAGTATAAGGCTAACTCGGCTTATCCAATAACTTCTTGTAATCGAATTATACTACAATTTCGCCAATACACCTCTGACCTCTTCAGAGCTACAATATTGCATTTTTTCATACAATATATACGGTAATATAATTAAAGGTCCAGGCATGGGATACACCGTTAGCTAGCCAGCAAAATTGGACAGTCGATCCAATAGTGTCAAGTACATACATACACGTTAATAGTATGTACTGCTTGCACTTGTCATGGAAATCATGTTGTTGTTTTTTTATGTGAAAACAGGTTAATTTTGTTTTAAAGCGAATGAAATGTACCGTAGTTTATTCAGAAATTTCATTTCTATTTTGTTACCTTAAGTAGCATTTTGTAAATAAATTTTATATTTGGTAGTAATTTGCACCTCACAATATCACAGGAAAAATCGACCAAATACGCACGAGTACGCCCTAACATATTAATCTACATAACATTATATTCTAACCAAATGTCAAAAAATTTTATTTAGCTATGCCCTGAAGCGACGGACAAAAATATAAAAAATCATAGAAATCCGCTCCCTTAATCATCATCATCGTCGTCGTCGTCGTCGTCATCATAACCACCAACATCGTTGTTGTTGTCGTTGTTGTTATTATTATTATTAATTATTATTACTCTAATTCACGACTAAAGATATTATGAGTTGGTTGATTATAAAGTCTACTCTGGGTAGCAGATCTAGGGACTGTCGGTACCTCTACTTCCGCGAAATATGGGCTGTACCCAGTGAAACAAAGTCTTGAACTTCCCAGCCTTTTGAATGATCTGGGAGTTGAGCCATGTTCTTACACAAATTTTGCGGAACAAATCCCAGAGCTCCCATAAGTATCGAGACGACCTATGCTATTACGCCCCACATTCCGCTGATTTCGATTTCCAAACTCTTGTATTTAAGATGTTTGCCTCCTTGGATACGTTTTGATCACATGGCAGAACATTTACAAGTAGACTCGTGTTTTTCTCCATATCCTTGATAACAATATCCGTTTGTTAGGTTAGCCGCTAGCGTGCGATCAGTTCGAATTTGTTGGTCGTACTGTATTGTACACAGTCCAACGTTACCTTCACTGTCACCGTTTTGGTCAGTATTCGTACCACTTGGAGCATGTGTTTGGAACTTTGAGTGTGGTACAGATCTCCCAGTGGGTGTAACTACACACTCGGTCGTGTTTTTTCACATATTCGGTCTTTGTTAGAATTGGAGATGCTGAGAGAATACAGTCAATGATTTGTACTTGTTCCTGGCATTTATCATCTTGGGAAATTTTGAGAACCACTTTATTATAATATCGCGTTCATAACTCCTGATCTTGGGCAGCTAATACAACTGTTTTCGATACATTCTACCCCTTTTAACCCACATAAATGATTGATCTTTTTTTGATCTGCACCTTCTTCATTCTTTTGAGATATTGTCCATAGAGTGGTCTCTCCACGATTTCTTTAATATTTTGGTGTCTTACATTGCATGTTAAGAAGCATCAGAATTCAGAATATGTGTTATTCTCTGGGTCTTGCATAGTTTTCTTCCCAATGCTTCTTGCTACACTTACAATGCCTTTGTTTCCCATTCTCCGGTCAGATTTAATTACCTACCTCATTAGTGGCTCATCATGATGGCTGACTACATACTTTCCCATCCTGACTGTTGCATTGTGCCAGAGGGCTTCAATTTGTCTAAGGTCTCTTCCTCTTTCCTTACATGACACATAAAGTCTATGTACATCAGCTCAAGGGTGAGCGACCAGATGCATTGTAAGCAGTTTTCTGGTTTTCGATCCATGATTTGAATTTCTTGCTCAGTCCAGACCACTAGTTCAAAACTGTATTTAGTTACAGATACTGCTAAACTACCTTTTGAAGATATTTTATCCCTGGAGTTCAGAGTGAACTCCAGAACAAGTCTCGCACTTCTGTAATACTCCCTGCGAATTCTCTCTTTCATTCCCGACGGTCTCACATTCTTTAATGTCAAAATATTTGTAAGTAATACCTGGCTGAAGATCTTTAATCACAATGTACATATCAACTTCAGTGTTCTCTGATGTCATTTTACCTCTCTTTAAATTGATTTTTGCACACTTGTCAGGAGCAAACTTCATGCACATATCATAGCTAAAATCACTGATGACACAGCATTTGGAAGAGAATCGCTTCATTCTTAGCAAACACTTTTAAGATCACCCATGTAAAACAAATATGATACTTATACAGCATTGTAGGTTTTCACGGCCGGAGTCAATATTCTTCAAGTCTTCCGGGCTGATGGGCCGTGGTCCAATTGGCTCTGAGATGCCAAACGTTTCGCCCACGACTGCGGTGGGCATCTTTAGTGATCCTCCTGAAGATGCCCACCACAGTCGTGGGCGAAACGTTTGGCATCTCAGAGCCAATTGGACCACGGCCCATCAGCCCGGAAGACTTGAAAAATATGATACTTGTCGTTCATCACCATGGAGCTTGTAACCAAAGTCAGTGGGCAACAACTGTCTAGATAATGGGATCAAACTAATGCAAAACAGCAGAGGGGATATCGAATCTCCTTGGAAAATTCCCTTCGTAATCTGAATACTGCTTGTGTCTACTAATTCCTTTGCACTGTGTATTAGTAACCTGGCACTCCATTACTTCATACTAGTCCTGCAAAACTTTGAAAGTCTAGGATGAAATCAATAGAACTCAAAATCCTATCATCTGGTTCTCCTCCTCCCCCCTTCTTCCTCTTCCTCTGAAGTGTATAACACAATCAAAATCTTTGCCATGTCAATAGTTTTAAAACAATCAAACAAATAAGTTAAAATAAATTTCTAAACCTTGGATAAATTCACAAATTAACTGACTAATTAAACAGAAAAAAACTCTTTAAAAGATGAACAAGAACTTCAGAGAAAAATAAAGAATTAAAAGGAATACCAGAAAAGGATTATAAAAAAAAATTAGAAAAGAAATAACTATTCTGATTTATATACATGAAAGAAAAACATTTTAGGATATTATTTGAAAATAATAGATATGAAATTAAAATGGAATACAATTAATAAATTGGTAGGTGTGCCAGAAAGAAAATCGTTAATTGGAATTATTATAAAAAACTTAAGGAATAACAATGCAATAGAAAAAGTAGTAGAAAATTTTGCAAATACATTTCAGTAGCAAACCAGAAAAGTAGTACATAAAAGTAATTTAATAGTTTTCAAGCTAAAACAGGATTGACAAAATGTAACTCGTTCTTCCTACCAGAAATAAGTACATTGGATGAAATAAACTTATTAATCAATGAAATGAATAGTCAGTAAGTTCCAAGAATAGACAAAATTATAAGGAGATTATGAGCTTAATGGCACTGATAATTAAGAGACTTAAAAATTACAGCATTAATTTAGGCATTTTCCCGGAAAACACAAATCAATAATCAGACCAAACTATAAAGGTGACTGTCTCAAAGTTTCCAAAAACTATAGGCCAATTTCCATTTTGAACATGATAAGCAAATTATTTGAGAACATATTTCACAAATTTTCCAATTTTGTAGAAAAATATTGAATAATACATAGATATCAATTTGCGTACCAAAACACCAAAAGGTAGCAGTGAATTTTTAGGAAATTTAGGTATCTCAGTTTTAAAATTATTGTTTTATTCATAATTAAATATTCATTTTATCGAATTATTCTCAAAACATTTTAAAAAAATGGCCACTGGATGATTCTTTATGAATAGAATTTAATGGCATAACTGTTTTTTATTTACATCCGAGGACTGACTAATCTAAACTCCTGTCAGTACCGCAAAAGCTGTAAGATTAATTTTGTTTACAACTTAATTTTGTTTACAACACTGGCATTTTATCAACTTAAATTATTGATTTATTTTTGTCCATGGAACAAAAATATATGTTGATCGCCAATGATTATTTTTTAGAAATGGAATAATTTTATTGATTTCCATGAGTTTGAAAAATTTCCTGGAAATTAAAATGATTTAACATGAATGATGAATATTAATGAGCTCCTGAAATGTATTCTTTTGAAATTTATAGGGTTCCTGATATACTAATCTTGTAAATTGACTTAATCCACAGGTGCACATAGTAATCAATTTTCCTTTAATCATGGGGCAATATATTGACTTATCGACTTAATTGTGCTGACGAAAATATTAATGGACATTTTCAGGTATAATTTATGAAGTATATAATTTTTTTTATTTATTGAATGGATTTGGCCAAGGCCACAGGTTTACATAGACAGTTTATAAAAAAAGAACAATAAATTTTTAAAATCACATTACAAAAAGTTTATTATGCTTAATCTATGCCGTTTTGGACACAGCAAATCATAGTTGATTCATAATAAATATTTTGCTTGTGATTTTAAAATTTTGATGTTTTTTATAAACTGTCTGTCAAAGTAAACCCTGTGGCAAAATGCATTTGATACATATGATAGTGACACGTCAGCCAATTTTGTTTTTGATTTTTTTTTCTTTTTGAAGCAGCATGAGCATTGAATTTGGTGCAGAAGAGAAAGAGCCATTTACACACAGTATTTGCTCTTATCCTTTGAAATAATGTATATCATTGAGGCCCCTAAGTATATTAGATCAATTTTAATTAAAAAGTCATGCGAAAGTGCTTTTAATAAGAATGTGGTCAAATCTTTCATCACTGAATTTGTTGTATTAAATATAAAATCATTTGAAAATGCTTTAAAAATATTTAAAAATAAAATTCTAGTTAAAAAATATATTTTTACACAACTCTTACTTTTTTCCACCTTATCATTTTTATTTGAGTATTACATTGTATGTTCTAATACAGCATGGTAATAATTTATGGAAGTAATGTATTTTTAATTGAAATTTTTCGTATTGTTTTGTACTCATTTGCCTCTAAGTCGTATTTTTGATTCGCTATTTTTGGTTATGTAGGAATATATTCTTATAAAATAAAAGGGTTGTGATAAAAGATAAAAAATAAATAAAATAGTACCAAAAGACAACATATGTATTATCCAAATTTCCAAATTTCTGTATTCTTTCATCCTTTCTGACACAAATTCGGATATTTAGATCTTCTGAGCTATTTCAGTTTCCAATATAAATATCTTTAATTAGTACTATTCTTGGTTATTTTGTGTTTCCTTTGTTCTCCCATTCTCTCTCTCTCTTTGCTAACATCAAGTTACCTCTAAATATGTAAGTTTGGCACAGATCTAATCACTTTGCATTTTCTTTGTTAATAAGTGTATTTTATTATCTCTTTCAAATATCTCTTCAATATTAAGCTCAAGAATCCTTATTGTTTACCATCAAATCATCATGAGTCAGACATAAATTTTGATCCTCCTTGCCATAAGTCCCAGAAATACTTTCAATTTCTTAATTCCCTTCCCTACTATTTGTGTGAGACCCATAGAGGGAAAGAAACAATGATAAAAATAAATAGTTATGTATTTTGCATTTTGGGTTGATTGTCTGACTTTGCCGGCCAGTATATCTACCATGCCTGTGCCTACTTCACATATAATTCCCACAATTGGGCGATAAGAGTGACATTGACGAACATGACATATTCCCTTTGCCATCACTAGCAAACTCCACCTGCCTGAAGTTTTCTTCATCACCCAGCTATAGAAATTGAAATATTTTTTTAAAGGAAAACTACAACTCTATTTTTGCGCTGATAGGATATGGAACCTAGGGATAAAAATATTAACCTGATAAAATTCAATGTTTCTTGAAATTTTAATTGTACATTGATAATTCTTTCTCCAGTCATCATCAGAGTGCATCAGTTATACAATCTTCTTGGGAGAGTTCAAAAAAGAAAACATTTAACTTTTTTCGTATTTTCTTTCTTTTGTTTATTTAGATTTATTTAGTCAAAAACAGTAAAAAGTGTCTGTGACATATGGGGAAGAAAATAATCTGTGCATGTTTTCTTGAGTTCCAGAATCCCTTCCCATAATTTTAACTATAAATAGTTGAAAGATGAGTAAAAGTTAAGGATAAATAAATAAATAAAAATAAAATTAAAAAAAGCGCAATATTAGCAACATTTGAAAAACTAGACATTTTCGTTCCCGAGTTATAGAAAACTTATTTGCAATGGTAAATGAACTGCAGATTTTATTTTCTGTATTACTAACAAAATAGTAACTCGCCCTTACCTCTACTCCTACCACTTCAAGCAATAGGAGAGTTCAACAAAACGTGCACATGGTGAAGCTATACGCTATGAGCTATAAGCTATACTATTACGTCCAGAATGAAAACAAGGGTCCTTCTCAGCATTTGCTCAATGTATCAGGAAACCTGGACAAAATCTGATCGAGATGGGCTGTTTAGCTTGAATTTGTGGTTTTAGTTTATTTTCATTTCTGTGATTTTCCTGAATTTGACAAATATCAGCAGTTTTATATGAATTTAGTTCCTTCTTGTACAGTATTATTGTTTGGAATTAATTTTTTTTGTTTTTTCTTCAAAGATAGTCAATAGCATTCATGATTTGAAATCTATGATGAATGTTCTATGTATGATGAACTCTAAGTGAAAGTAGCTCACTTCAATATAGATAAAAATCTATAAATAATTTGATAATGAACAAAGTTTAGAACCACTCGATATTTTATATTCAGTAAAGTACTGGATGTAATGAAAATTGGAATTCTTAAAGTTTTTTTAAAAATCCATTGGGAAAGAACAGTTGGAGAAATATTTAATAGTAGTAGTTAATTTAGTAATTGGTAGGTAATATTAAGTACAGAATAGTAACTAAATATTACTAAGTACATTGCTAATTTAGTTAGGCAAACAATTTTGTCTTTCATGTTAAAAAAGTTACTTCAGAGAATAGAGCTATATGAATGAAGTTGAGCTCAAATGTTAGGAACAGTGGCAATGGTTGTACTAAGCTGCAAGCGAATTAGCAACCCCTTGTTGACATTGGATAAATAAGCCAAAGAAACAATTTCTTTTTATTTCAGTGGCCAAGACCAAAGATTTTCTCACTTTAAAATGATTGCAACCTTCATACACAACCAAAAGTTAAATGTATACTCGTACAATGAAATTTGCTTATGTCACATTTTAAATGTTATTGTCAAGGTAAATTATTATGGAACTTTTAATAGAATATATACCTTTAAATTTATGTTGTAGGAGTTACAAGATCGAGAAGGAAGAGCAATTTGGGAAAAAAAACAATCCTTTAAATTCAATTACAAATAAATACAAGATATACAAAGAAACTCAATTTCATAACCCACCACAACAATGTAAGAAAATATTTATGTCGATATTGTTATTAAAATATCTTGAACATTCAGAATACACATTGACTCTTTAGCCAAATCATAAGCATCTTCTACAAATCCTTACATGGAAGTCTATCAATCACCTACCCTTATCATGCCCACCACGTTCTCCTGAGGGGACACATTCACTAGTTTGAAAAGCTCTCACCTAGACATTAATTACAAGTTTTCGACCCTGCTGAGACTGAATTCAGAGTCCAAATTACTCCTGCATCTTTATCAAATTTTACAATTTTGTGTAGCCTTTAAAAATTATTAGAATTCAATAACTTAATGTATTTCATCTTCATGTACCTGGTAAAAATCTGGTCTCTGAATTACTTCAAAACATACTCCTATGAAATCCCAGTAAGAGAGAACCTGATCCTATCTGGAGATAAACTATTTTGAAAAAGAAGGAATGCCTTGACCAAATATTATCTGAAATTGAAATCCAAGGATGCCTCATACACCAGATTTAAGCTAAGTACATCAAGGTATTTAAGGATATGTGTTGTAACTTTCATATAAAAGTTACAACACATATCCTAAAATAATTAGGACAGGGGGTTGCTAATTCGGTTGCAGCTTAATACAACCATTGCCACTGTTCCTAATTTATAATCTTCTACTTTGAAAAGAAAAGGAAAAGAGAAAAGAAAGAAAAAAAAAGAAGAAAAAAGAAAGAAAAAAACGAAAAGAAAAAAGAAAAGTAAAAAGAAAAGAAAAAATAGAAAAGAAAAAAGAAAAGAAGAAAAGAAGAAAAGGAAAAAAAGAAATGAAAAAAGAAAAAAGAAAAGGAAAAAAAAGGAAAAAAGAAAGAAAAAAAATTGAAACCTTTTGTTACTAATATTCCCATTCTCCTTACAATTAATGTCTGTACAATTAATGTATTAAATGTCTGATGATCATGACAGTCACTGAAACGATAGTGATTCCAATTTTAAGCAATTAACAAGATATTAATATTTATTTTCAAAGAAAGAAAATTGAATATTGTAAACATGAATAATTAGAATTATAAAATAGTGGAAAATTATCTGAAAGTGAAAATTAGAAAGAAAAGAAGAATATAAGTCAGTTATATCTCCAATAGATCAATAAAAAATATAATTATTCATTTTCTGGAGATAATTCCTGGTGGCTATTCAAAAACAGGTATTAAACTCGAAAATAAATTAATTCATTATTCAAGTAAAGTACTTAGTTCTTGGGTTATGGTTTATCAATTCAATAAGCGGATGCTCTTCAATGAATTAATTTCACAATTTTATTATAATGTCTGTGATTCTGAGCTGAAATAAAACATCAACCAGATGCACATCTACGAGGAGGAAAATGAGGGAAATTTCCCTTCCCAAAATTTTTCAGTAACTATTAATTTTAACTTGTCACAAAAATTTCACACAAAAATATTATTGTATAAACATTAAAACGAATAAAATTGTATCATAATATGAGTTGAGTTTAGCCTGAGTCATTTAACATAATCTGTAATACTACACATTTGATAAAAATATTATGAATAAAAAAATTTCCTCTCCCGAAATTCATCTTTGGATCCACCCCTGGCTTAACACATCAGTGTGTAATATTTAGAAGAACACTTGAAAGTAAATAACATTGGAAACTGGAAGTTAATACTAAAAATAGAAGAAAATGAGATATTTGCATTTATTCATCAGAGCTCATAAAATAATTGGTTAATACTAAAGAATTACAAAAAGAGAAGAAATTTTGATTAAGTGATAGAAACAATAAGTAATCTTATTTTCTGCAAACTTTTGACTAAAAACAAATAAACAACTGATTGAATGAAACCTTTAAATACAGCTAAAAATGAGTCTGCACATTTTCGTAATTGTATTTTTTAAACATTTTTGAATGTATTATATTTCATAAGTAGTACTCTCAGATGATTTGTGAGATTCACATCCACATATCCATCAAGTAGCCTGAAACCTTTGGGATTTATTAACTTCCTAATGTGATATGATTGCCGCTGTTACTAGTACTACAAAGTATTTAAATGATAAAAGCCTGTGTGTCAGTAGAAAAGGGAAAAAACCAATATTGGAGAAATTGATATAGGCTATTATTTTAAATAAATGAATAAAATATAATTATTTCTCCAGCAGCATTTTTATTCAACAGTCCGTTTGAATCTTCCTAGTCTTTTGTTCCTGCCAAGGAAATTTGCAGTCGTGCTTGTATTCACGGGCCTTTCCTAAGCTTCGTCACCAACTCAAGAGGTGCTCTGTGAGGGCCTCTATGATCTATCTATGCAGTTTGCAGTGCTTATAAACTTCGTACCAGTCTACCGGGTCTGAGCGTAGTGGCTCAGAGCATCACTAAATATCACTGTAGTGTGCAGTGCCTTAGGCCCTAGGTTTGAGTTCCGACGGTGGCAGGAGTTTTTGACACTAGCTACATAGCGAGGTCGAATTCAGCCTCAGTGTGGAGCATCCGGCTACTCTGATTGGCATTTTAGTGTGGTTTCTCCGATCAACACCAGGCGAATGCTGGAGGAATGCCCTAAGAAACGAGCCACGGAGCGCGCGCGATCTTTCCTCCCTCTTCCTTGTCCTTTCCTCACCCTTACTTAAACACACTTACATTTCCACGTATTACACTATCAAACATGCCGGGAGACCAGAGGAGCTTAGAGTTTATCCCTGCTGGGTCGGTGCCCCGCTCTTGAGAGATACCTGGTTGGAAAAAAAACACAAGCGGTTGAGTAGGTCGGCGCCGGAACTGGCCATCCTGCGGGGGTAGATCACCGCCACACACACACACTTACGGGACTAATGACGCGACCGGAATCACTAAACAATCGAACAATCGTACTGGTCTGTGCGTATTCGATGCCCGTTAGCTGATTTGAGTATCATCTTTATCATTCATCGTATATTATCATTTGTATTTTGCGACACATTCTACACCGTGGGGACAATAATCATGGGCTACTTCCTAATATCGTGTCGGACATCCTTTTGTATAGTACGTGCATCCTTTTGTCCAGAAGTGCAGCAACTCGACGTGGCATGGACTCTTCAAGTTGTTGGTAGTTCCCTGCAGACATATTCAGCCTTGCTGCCTCTGTAGCGGTTCATTATTGCGAAAGTGTTGCCGGTACAGGATTTTGTGCAGAACTGACCTCTCTAACATGTCCCATAGAAGTTCGATAGGGCGAACTGTGTGGTAAAAAAAAATCGGTCAAATTGACCAGAGTGTGTTTCAAACCAATGGCGAACAATTATAGCCCGGTGACATGACGCATTGTTACCCATAAAAATTCAATCGTTGTTTGGGAACATGAAGGCCATGAATGGCTGCAAATGGTCTCTAAGTACCTGAATATAACCATTTCCAGTCAATGATCGAGTTGGACCAGAGGACGCAGACCATCCATGTTAAAACCAGGCCACACCATTATGGAGTCATCTTCAGATTCCACAGAGCCTTATTGACAACTTGGGTCGTTCGCAATATGGCATTCCGGCCCTCGCGACACGCTGCCGCCGGGTGACCCAGTTGTCACTAGACGTCAGCGGTCCGACGTTACAAGAAGGCGAGGGTTGCACACCTCGCCCCTCTGGATGTGTTACCACCAGTTATACCGGAGACACCCATCGCGCCGCCACCCACGCTCGGGCCGATGGGTTTACTGCCTGGGTAAGTTTAATGAACTATATTAACGATGCTCTATTTCTTTTTCCCTTGCACGAGTTGCTAGGGTCCTCCCTCTCCCCCGCATCTCGCGACGGTCAATGGCATCATGGGGTCTGCGCCACACTCAAATCCTACCCTCAGCTCTTACCAACTGAAATCGAAATTCATCTGACCATGCTACGGTTTTCCAGTGGTCGGGTGGTCACGAGCCCAGGAGAGGCGCAGCAGGCGATGACATGCTGCTAACAAACGCACTCGCGTCGAACTTCTGCTACCACAGCCCATTAAAGCCAAATTTAGCCGCACTGTCCTTATGCGTTTGTCGCTCGTCCCACATTGATTTCTGCGATAATGTCGCGCGTTCTTGCTTTCTGCTGGCACTGACAAATCTGCGCAAATGCCACTGCTTTCCGTCATTAAGCGACGGCGTCTTCGTTGTCCGTGGTGAGAGGTTATGCTTGAAATTAGGTATACTCGGCACACTCTTCAAATGAATCACTTGAGTACAAAATATAGCTCTACCAATGCATTGTCCTTTTGTACCTCTTGTAAGCTATACTTTGAGATATTTTTCCACTATTTTATAATTGTAATAAATCATTATTTACAACTTTGAGTTTTCTTTCTTCAAAAATAAATCTTAATTATCTTGGTAACTGCTTGCTTAATTGTCGTTTCAGTTACTGTTATGATCATCAGACACTTAATACATTGTAAGGAGGATGGGAGTATTAGTAACAAGAGGTTTCAAAATGTAATTGTTTTCCTTTTTCATTTCAAAGTAGATTAATATGAAAGTTACAACACAATAACCTAAAATATCTTGACGTTCTTAGCATAAATCTGTTGGTAAATGTATTTTTGAATATCGTTATCCCTTAGAATTAGCCACCGCATTGTAAAACTGGCTCGAATTCAGCCGCTATCTGAAAGAGAATTCTCGCAGCCGGCTGCTCTGATAGGTAGTTTTCCGTGTTTTCTCCTATCAGTATCAGGCGATTGACGGAGCAGTATCCCAACAAACAGGCCACGGAGCCCGCGGGCGTTTCCTTCCTTCTCATTATCAACATATCCTCTCCCCTTACTCACACACACACGCATTACATTACCACTCACGTCGGGAGGCCAGTCGGGAGCTTAGAGATTGTCCCGTTTCTGGCGGTGACCCGCTGGGAGGAGATACCTGGAGTGGAAAATCTCCTGCAAATCAGCGTGTAGATCGGCGGCGTATCCCACAATAAGCGGGGAGGGACACTCCCATCTCCTGGGATAAAACACTCACTGCATTATTAGTACTAATGACCATAGTAGTTGACGTGCCCTGAAACATTAATGACTCAGCGGGAGAGGTGGCTCAGGACATCAACTAATGTTACTGCAGTGCCTCTACTGGAAGGTTCTAGATTCGAGTTCGGACGGTGACAGGATTTTCGACACTAGGTCTATAGCTGGATCGAATTCTGTCTGGAGGGGAATTCTAGCCGCCGGCTCCTCTGATCGCTAGTTTTCCGTGGTTTCTCCGATCAATACCTGGCGAATGCCGGAGCAGTACCTTAACAAATGGGCTACGGACCACGTGCAATCTTTCCTTCCCCTTCTTTGCCCTATCCTCACCCCTTACCTACATACACCTACATGCACTACACTACCACACGCCTATGCAATGCCAACAACACCTCACCAGCAGACAAGATGCGCGTAATCCAGTTCCAGTGGATTCGCACGGCCTGGGACCGGCTTCTTCCGTGGATGCGTTAAGGCGATATTGAACGCAGCTTTGCGGGGAGGCAGTACTTTTCGGAAGCTTCCAGGAATTCGCGACGAAGAAAAAAAACCCGTTTCAGGGCGCCCGCTGCGGAGAGGCAGTTGTCGATCGCTGTAATCCTTGTGGGAGTCCGCGCGGATCGCTGGGCGCTTTGCGAGCGCTTTTCTGAAAGAGCGCCACTTCCCGCGCGGTCTGGAAGACGACCGGAAGCCAGAACATTCGACCCATTGGATACCACC
>BOPP01000050.1:3793752-3810832 GCA_017312745.1 Gryllus bimaculatus | reverse complement strand
AGTTGGACTGCAGAGAGATTGAAGAAAAGGAATGACGAACGTAGAGGACTGTTGTACTTGAGTAGGTAGATTCGAACGCCATTGAGGCACAGTTTTTGAAGGCGAACAAATCTTCGTTTGCCTTTTTGCGGAAAGAAAGGAAACCTTTTATCTCGTGTCACAGTTTTCGCCATGGAAAATATTTTCAAACTTTAGTCCTCTGAGCCAAATCCTTAACTCATTAGGATTAGTGGTTATATTACATATTTCGTCATATTTGCAAAGGCCTCATTGCGTTATCTTTACCCTTCCCCCCTCTCTCTCTCCTATTTCTTGATCTCATTCTCTGCCTTGTCTTTTTTCTTCTCTGTCTTGTCTTCGCCTTTGTCTCCGTCGCCGTCTTCATTTCTTCTAATCCTCCTCCTTCCGTCCCACCTTCGGGCGTAGAAGACTTTTACAGTCCCTTTTTCCTTAATGGACGTGCAGGTGAAGATGATTATGATAACTAGAGACCTGATTTTTATGTAATTACATATTTTTTGTCTTCTTACTTATAATTGTCAAAACTGTAATTTTGGCGTATCGTCACCGTCCTAACACAATATCCAACTTTTTCTTTACATATTTTTACATATTTAGTACTATATTACATATTTTGCTATTTTCATAAAATATTTTTTTATTTTATCAATTTTCTTCTGTTATACATACAATTTTTATGAAAAGAAGTATTTAGAAAAACATCAGTGTTTTTACCTACATTATTACTGAGTGCTGTCGAATCGAGATGCGCTTCGTTAAGATGCGGTCGGATGCAGAATCTCTGGTCGGATGCATACTCTCTGGCTGGATGTTATTAAAGTCCGGCGCGTCTGCATCAGTTATCTCAGTGGCGGGAAGTGCGCGTCAGTGATTGACAATTTTTTACCGTTAGACTGGGAAGTATCATGACGCCAGGTGTCGTAAAAGTATCGCTGTCGCCTTAATTTCCGAGGATCTTTGGCGGTCGCCGACATTTAACACTTCGATGACAATGCTGCGTCCTGCAGTGATTGTTTGCTGGTCGAAGTTCGCACGAGGGATTATATTGCGCCTAATCTGGCTGCTAAACTACCGTCCTGGATAGCAATACACGAAAAGTTTATTAGTGATGGGAAAGTTGTATGGTGCAAAACGTGCTTATGCTTCTGATCTCCAACTGACTTTAAAAACGTTTGTATTATTTTTACAATTTGTTTCGGAATTTTTTGATAGAAGTAATTTTGTATTAGGTAAATGTGTTCTATAATTGTGTAAGCTCATTTATTTCCGTCAAATTCAACGTTCGAAGCACGTGGTACAGTTGCGCCGCTACTCGCTTCAATTCCTTTCATTGCCTTTTTTTATAAGGCGAGACTCAGTCCATCAGGCCTACTCTTCCGGCAAATTTCTTTACGTTTCTTTCGCGGAGATGAAGGGAGCGACTAATCGGGATATTTTGAATTTAGCCCAGAAGCTTCTTTTAGGCTTGGGGATCTTTTATATTCAGTAAATCTACAACATAGGCCGACCGGCTTTAGTTCCTCTCCGGAGGAAGGCGTATGAAGGGTTTAAAACCCACGGCTTCGATCGGGTTTGAACGTGCAAAATTGGATATAAGAACCCAATACGCTAACCGTTATACCACGGAAGTCACGTACCCACCCTCTCCACTCCCACTCTAGCCACTTTACTCATTCTATCGCGCCAAATAATTTTGTGCAATTTGATCAAGAGGAGGGATTTACAGCAGCGAATTTCAGTGATGGTCCATCGAGCGATGAAATAAGCAGTTATTCTCTCTTTCATATATTGCCGGTGATAATGAGTCAATGTCTCTGTCTCAGGAAGGAAAACAAGGCATGGAGAGACAGCTGCCAATGCAACGTTGAGGGCGCACAAGCGATGGGATTCTTTTTCGTGAGCTGGCAAGGAAAGTTAGGACATGGAGAAAAAGCTTTGTCTCTGGTACGGACAAAATCTGTTCTGAGAAATGTGATGAATTTTCAACACAATTCCTCCAGTCACCAAGACACGCCCGGATGTAAGGTGAAATAAATTTCAAGCGAGCAGGCTCGAATTGATGAATTAAGCCAGGGGCGAATCCAGAGACAAATTTTGGGATGGGAAATTAAAAATGTTTTTGTCGAATGTGTCATTACAGATTTTGTCAAATGTCGCAGGATACACTCAGCTCATGCTGCAATACGATTTTATTAGTTTTAATGGTTATCCGAAAATATTTTAGCTTGAAAGTTTCGTGACAAGATAAAATTCGTAATTACAGAAAACTTTTAGTGTGTGTGTGGGGGGGAGGGGAATTTCCCTCATTTCCCTCCCCGTGGATCCGCGCCCGCGTAAGACTGCCAAACAGTGTCCGATTGCGGATATCTGAGAAAACGGACCCCGCACGATAGTGCGCGTAGGAAGGAAAGTTTCTATCAGTATTATCTGCTTGCATTTAGGATCTCTTACGCAATTACGCGAATATCGGAAATTACATGAATATCGAGTCGTCTGTAACTCGACCGTGTTCTCGACGCAAGGGATGTTCGTAGACCGGGTCTCGTGTAGCGTTCTCCATGGTGTAAGAAATATCTTATATCTATGAAATATCTTACACCGTACCTTCTCGCATACGAGAACGAAAGTAATCTTAAACAATTTTTTCCACCCTTTTTCTTCAAACTTTTGTTTTCGAGAAACTTCATAGGAAATCATTTAAAACACTTGTACTCACAAACACAATAAATTGAAGAAAAAAAACTAATTTCAAGTGCAAATCACACAAAAACTACTCGTTTTTTTTTCAAAAAATTGTACATGATCGTTTTTAAAAAGCTAATTTTGTGCAACAGTCTTTGTCTGAAGCAAAAATCTCTATATTCAATTTTGTAGTTTCCATATTTTTTGGCAATTTTAGAAAAATCGGGAATTATAACGAAAATTAAACCTGCACCATTCTCTTAAACGAAATATCAATGTTGGAGAAAATCGGCTGAACAGTTTTTGCGCTAGCATTGTGCACTGACAGACGGACAGAGACGTTTTGCCGTCAATTGATTTTTCGGTATTAAGGACGCACTAAATATGGATTCTGACTACAGCACGCGTTAGCAACAGGATTTATCCACTTTTTCGTTACCAGGGTCCGGCAACAAGACGATTTATGTCGAAAATTGTCCGTTTTTCGGCGCACGATTACAATGCTTTCTCTTACGTTACTAAGTGCGAGAAAGTAGTAGTAATTGAAGAGGAAAAATATTTGCAGAAAATATCTCTATCTTAATTATTGTAGTTGCTTAAGGGTGTCCCAAACATTTTATACTTTTGAAATTTTTGAAAATTCAAAGTTGCGGGGAAAATCGGTCCTCTCTGATCTTTATAAGTAAGTTTCATTATATTATAGCAAGAACTTGAAAGAAAACAAATTCGAGGATATTTTGAGCACTGTTTGAAAATGTCCTTGTTTTACATGAAGCACTCAAAAATTTCAAAGATTTAGTTTCAAATTCTCAGGCCTTCAGTCTGGCCAGATTGATCGGGGAATATTCATGTTCGAAAAAATCTACGAATGGTTTAGGAGCTAGTGATTATCACAGACGTACGGACACAGACGGACGTTAAAAAAATCTTCTTCGCTATCAAAGGGACACAAAAGGAAAATTGCCATTAAAAAACCAAATCGATTTTCCGCAATATTACATCATTTTCTTTCACCCTATATATCCGTATACGAGAAAGTAATTATGTAGTTGTAGTATGACGAGTTATATTATATCTTAGGGCGTCTATCTCTTCCCAGCCTCCACATCTCTCTATCGGTGTGGTCTTCATGACTCAATGTTCTTTTGACCATTGCTTTTTTTACTTCTTCTCCCCATGAAAGGTCTTCCTCTTTTTCGATGGGTAGCTGGTTGCCAATTGAGCAATGTTTTCGGCCAACGTTCTTCGTTCATTCTTTGTATGTGCCCATACCGTTTTAGTCTTATCACTTCTATGGTGTCAATTACACTAAAGGTAAGTATTATAAATTAAATATTATAATTAGAAATATATTAAGATTTTATAATTTTTAGTGGATAAAAATGCACTCCCCTCCCCGAAAGTAGCGTCCTAGCTGCCCCGCTCCAACTGTGCCTCTACTTCGTGATGAAAAATATGCCACATGGAGCTATAAGTTTTCAATGACAATTGGCATCACTGCAGATGCTATAATTACATTATTCAATTTATACCCAAGAAAGTTCTAATGACAATGACTTGCAACATATCCATATAGTAGAAGAAGCAATCCAGAAAACATTAACGACACATTGAAGCACATATAGTACCAGGCCCGGCGGATAATGTGGGTATGGTGGGTAGCTATACCCACACGAAAAAAATCGAATGGTTAAAATATCCACTCGGAATTTCGAACGAAAGAAATATTCTATAAGCGTCAAATTCACAATTGAACGAAGTCTGTCAGAATTGCATCAGGTTAACACTTATATGCGATCAATTATATTGGAAGATAGGCTCAACAGTATTGCCATTTGACAAGTTTATAGCAACATGACCGACAAAATCGATTTGGAAAAATTGTTAAATGAGTGTATACAAAATATGCAAAGCGCAGAGCTATTTTTGCATTATAGAAATGAACTCCGCTGAACTTACATGAAATAAATGTGCAAACAACTTTATGGCAAAATAATGATAAACATCATAGGTTGAAAAAAAATCTGTTTTGTATTTTCCCCTTCGTGTACATTTTTGGTGGGAGATGAAGGGGAGGGTGACCCACACCCGGGTCAACTATTCACTTGGACTTAACACCAACCGATGGCCCAGTATAGTACTGGAATATATTGTTACTTATGGATTGATAGTAGCAAATTCTTCCGATGTTGCGTACCGTAATGTATCAAAAGAAAAAAAGTCGGCGAGAATATGTGACCCGCACGAAGGCCTGGTTCCGGTATCCGTGTAAAACTAATCAGCAGAAATTGCGGATCTACCGACCAATTTGTCCGTTACAATTTCCCACCAGACATTCTTCTTTGAAGACTATGACTAAGAAAATGTAATGCATTACTCAGTGAGTTTTCCAACGAACGATTGCACTTTATTTTTCTACTCGGTTCAGAATGCCTGAAGCCCGTAACCATCCGTTACGTATATATAAATCCGGTATGCGCATGGAATCTATGAGTAGATACCACAAAGAAATCCATCAATCAACCAAACTCTAGAATTCCCTTATGGGTTCTTATATTTTTCTTCGAATCCTGAGACCAAGAAAATACACAACTGTCTCTTGATGTTTTCTAAAGAACTGACTCACTTTCTTTACTTTTTGCTGCGCAACCACGTTAATCGTCTGTAACATAGTTGTCGACCTTCCGCAATTAATTGAAGACACTTCAACTCGCCCTGAAAACAATCAGGAAAATGAACACGGTTGCGGTGATTAAACCAGCTGACCTCTGGAATCCCAATAAGGCATTTTCCTTCAAAGTATACAATATTCTGATTGCATTTTGTCTGTAATTGGCGCACTATCGTCCATTGAATACTAATTAAGAAAATCTCTATATCTATCTGTATCTATCTATCTATCTATCTATCTATCTATCTATCTATCTATCTATCTATCTATCTATCTATCAATCTATCTTTTTCTAACGAGGGGAACTGTGGAAATCTACAAAAGACGAAGAGGAGCCTGCACTCCTCAACAGTGTGAGATTTTTACCCACTAAAACCACAAACCCTTTATGTTCCTGGCGTTATCCACCCAGGAACCGCAATTATGCATTACTTCAGGATGGTACTGTATTACTTCCAAGTACTATTCAGGTTCAGCTATGACTGGGTTCTTTCGTCTTCTTCCTTCTTCTTGAGAACGGCGGTGATATATCTCTCTATTGCTATCCACTTCTTCTTGTTACAGATCATTAGTGTAACCATGTTCTCTGGTGAGTCATTACACCCGACCTCCCATATCATGCGATGCCTTAGCGTATCCCATCTCGGACAATGGAACAGCGTATGTTCGGCGTTGTCCACTTCATTGCTGCAGTTGAAGCATACCGCGTCTTCTGTCTTTCTGAATCTTCTAAGGTATGCAGGAAAGCATCCATGCCATGTGAATACCTGAGTTAAATGGAATGTCACGGACGCTTGTTTGCGGACTGCATTTTCCTTCTCAAATTATTGTTTTGAAGAGATTTACCCAGATCGGGGCTGCATAGAGCATTTTCGAGTGCATCACACTTATAAGAAGTCGTATCTTCTTGTCGTTGGTTTTCGGCATCAATCTTAAAAATGATGCAGCTATTCCTAGTGCTTTTTCCGTCGTCTCGGTAACGTGTGGTCCAAAACTTAGCGACCTGTCAATTTCCATTCCTAAGTAGCGAAGACTCTTGCGACATTGTATTTTTTCCTTGCCTTTTAGGAATGTTGGGTTGGGAAAGGATCGTCTCTCTGTGGTGAGTAATGCTTCCGTTTTTTTGGCTGCCACTTCCAGCCCTTTGGACGTCAACCATCTCGGCACTCTTTACAGGTGTCGTTCACGATGACCTCTAGTGGGGTCGATGTTTCCACCTTTGCCACTATTATTGCATCGTTTGCGTAGCCCACTTTTGAGACATTTTGCGGGGGTTTTATGCTCTGAAGACTGTCGTACATATTATTCCCTAAGACAGGACCAAGATTCGAACCTTGTGGGACACCACAGGACATCTCGATTTCAATAGGTTCTCCTTCGCATTCGTAAATTGTCTTTCAGTCGCGTAGGTAGCTCCTTATCATATTGGTGAGGTAGTCTGGGGTATTCTTCTCTATCAGAGCCTTGATAATCTCCTCCCATTTGGCCGAGTTAAAGACGTTCCTGATATCGAGCGTTACGAGGGCACATAATTCCTTTTTGCTTCCTCTTTGGCTTCTCTGGCCTTTTCTACGGCTGTTTTCATGGCGTCGACTGTCTTTTCGAAGGCCATATTGCGTTTTCGACAGACCGTGTGTTTCCTCTAGCCATGTCTGTAGCCTTTGCAGTATCAGGCCCTCGACTACCTTTCCCATCGTGTCTAGTAGGCAGATTGGTCTGTAAGATCGTCGTCCTATCTACTTATCTCTCTCTCTGTATATATATATATATATATATATATATATATATATATATATATATATATATATATATATAGCCCAGACGCGACGGTCATATAGCTTTATCGTTCCTATTTCGTGCGGGTCAGGAACCCATCTCGTCATTGCCTTTTGGAAGCAGTCCGTACGCTCAATCTGTTTCCTCTGCCTGATATCTTAGCTAGGCTAGCGATTAGATTTAATTTTTCTTCGGTCAAAAAGTAGTAAAAACTGTATGTGACGTATGGAGGAGAATTACCATCTGTGCACATTTTCTTGAGCTCCAGAATACATTCTCAAAATTTTACCTATGAACAATGAATAAATGTTGCAAAAAACTCGAGAGTAGCAACATTTGAAAAGGACATTTTCGCTCCCGAGTTATAGAAAACTTATTTGCATCGGTAAACAAAACTGCAGATTTCATATTTTGGAGTAGTATTGCTTACAAAATCGTAAGATACCCCCAGCTCCCCTCGTACTATGAGCAAAATTAGAGCCCAACAAAACGTGCGCTACATTTATTTACAGAAGCAAAACAAGGGACCATTTCATAATTTGCTCAATGGCCCAAGGAAACTGGAAAGAAAACTGATCGGGATGGGGGTCATTAACCGAGAAGCTGAAGTACATTACTTGTTTCAGTCATAAAGGCATTTATAAAATTATAGAACGTAAATGTAAATAAATGCATTGTATGTCATTATTAAAATAAATATTTTGATGGCTAAGTAAACTATCTAATTGTGTACTGGAAACATTTTTGCAGAAGACAATATTTTACATATAATTTAAACTTGTGAATGGTTTTTAATTTTTTAATGTCATCTGGCAATGTGTTCTAAAGTAACGTACATGTATTATATGTAGATGCCTTGTAGGGTGTAGTTGATACTGACACTTGATGAATGTGATTTCTACGACGTGTGTTGTAATTATAAATATGAAAATAGCAAGAAAATATGTTCTCACCGTTATGTAAGTCAGTTTTGAGAAAAATTACACTTTCGTAAATAAATAGGCAAGGCAGTGGTAAGATTCCAATCTCAGTGAAGAGAGACTTGCAGGGATCACGCGGATGGCATTTTTTCATTATTCGAATAAGTCTCTTTGGCAATAGAAAGGTCTGGTTACTACATGATGAACTTCCCCGGAATATTATGCCATATGTCAAGCGGGAATGCACTTTTGCAAAAAAAACGCAACGAGCTGCATGACGGTTGGCAGAATTTGAAAGAATTCTGAATGTGTAACATAATGAACTTAATTAGTGTTTAATTCTGTTATATGTACATTCCAATTAAGATTTGACTGAACTGAGTGACCTAGAAATTTAATTACCTTATTATCAACTAATTGCATATTGTTCATTTTCATTGGAGCATGCGACTGCTGATTTCAATTCCAAAAATTCATTGAAACTGTTTTTCGTTCGTTAACTATTAATATGTTATAACAAAACCGATTTGAAACATCTGAAATCTTACTGTTTATTTTTCGTTTTTGCAAAGAGCACTCGTGTCATCTGCAAACAGAACCGTTTTTCCGTTTTTAATAGACGAGTGCTTATCGTTTATGTACAACAGAAATAGGATAGGACCTAAGATCGGATATTGTGGGACCCCATATTCAATTGGTAAAGAATTGGAAAGAAAAAATAATGTTCTTTCGTGCCAGTATGGTATTTCTACTCTTTGAAATCGATGTTTAAGGTACGAAGTTATTCAATCTAGGGCGATACAACGAATTCCGTAAGGGTTATTTTGATAGCAAGATGTTATAGTCAATAACGTCAAAAGCTTTCGAAAGATCTAAGAATATTCCATTGGGTGTTTCCGTTTGGTCCATTATTGAAGCAACATCTTTATGGAAAGAACAATATGCCAGTTTCCGTATATTTTGATATTCTAAAACCGTGTTGTGAGTCTGAAAATGCTTCGTTTTTCCTGAGAAGTTTCCATTTGCATATAGAAAAGTCTCTCTAATATTTTTGAGAAAACTGAAAAGAGAGAAATTGGCCGGTAATTTTGAATTTCTTTTTTGTTCTCTTTTTTAACAAGTGGCAATTTTTCCTGTTTTGAAAATATGTGGAAATATTGCCGTACATAAAGAAGTATTGAAAATGTGAGTTTACGGGTGTATAAACTCAGGTACACAAGTTTTAATAAACAGTCCGGAAATTCATTTTAACCAGATTAATATTTATTTTTTAGTTTACTGACTATTCTCAGGATTTCGTTAGAAGAAATTTCGGAAATAAACATCGAATCGAAAATTTTTTGGGAAGGGAATGATGTTGAATTTTGTGATTTTAGTCTCTTTGTGAGTTCAGCCGCAATTCTAGAATAGTGTTGGTTGAAGATATTTGCCACTTTTCTCGGTTTACTTGCTTCTCTTTCATTATCCTTTAACACATCATCCTCTACTAAGTATCGAGATGATATCGTCGGGTCTCGCATGTACATCGGTGTTTATGATTTGGGTTACTCTCTTGCAGTTACACACGCTAAAGCATTCGATGCGATTAAAGTCATTCAAATTATAACACTTCCTACCTGTCACAAAAAATTCATTTTTTACTTGTTAGCGGTAAAAATTATCAGAAATTTGCAAACAAGTTTGAATACATCTCGAGATACATTCAATACAAAATACTTCTTAAGGTTGTTTGCAGGAATATGATTTCTTCATCCACCACATGCCAAAATGTGGACATAAAGAACAACTCGCAACTTGTAGGACAACTCATGGTTGTTTTTTAAAGACTCATCAACCTTGAACGTTGCAAACGGCCACATCACCGCTACCTCCTGAAGGTCGAATTCCGATTTCCTCGTCGATGTCCTAACCCGGACCTGGAGTATGCAAAACAGCAGTCAATGTTTCATGCTCGAATTTGAAAAATGTACTTCCGAGAACCGGCCGTTGATGACGCTGTGCATTCCCCAATGGATGCCCCACAAAAACGCGGCTTTTGTTTCAGCGAAGCGACTTCGGTGTTGGGAAAGTCACGGGGGTGATGACCGCCTCTGAAAACATTTGATGATCGTACTGAAGTAATATTGAAGCGGGATTGTAAATAGCATCATATTTGCCTTCCCTTGGAAGTCTAGAAAGTAAAAGTATGGAATAAGATGACAAAAATACAAAGCCCCCAAAATAATTTATTATTATTGTAATTAAAATTTAATTACACATTAAGAATAATTATAATTAATTTATTGATTCTTAATACTTAGCAATACCACATATTATTATTCCAAAATTTGAGCTACAGCTTCCAATTCTCAGGAAAGCTGATATTAAGCTAACAACTGGTTTTCTAAATGTAGTCAAAGCTCAAAGAAATGAATTCTAAACTAAATTAAGTTCATTATGCTACGTATTCAGAATTATTTCAGTTCCATTCTGCCTTCATGCAGCTCGTTGCGTGCATCTTGTAAATGCACATACCCGTTTGAAATATGGCATAAAAGTCTGGGGAAGCAAATCCTATCCTACAGTACCCAGAATTTTAGATTTCAGAAAAAAGAAGCACGAATAATCTACAAATCACATCTACCTGATTCATGTAAAACTCTTCACGGAGCGTCTGATATCACCATTGCATTGCCTATTTATTTTACTTTTGGTCAAAACGGATCTACTTAGAGGTAGGTACATTTTTCATGCAATGCAGATACACTGAGGTGACAAAGTTTTGGGACCTCCTTTGCACAGCGAACTGCAGCAACTCGGTGTGACGTGGATTCACGAAGTCGTTGGAAGTCCCTTACAGAACTCTTAAGCCATGCTGTCTGTTTGACTCTAATTAAGACCCATAAAAGTTCGATGGAATCCATGTTGGGCAATCTGGGTGGCCAAGTCATTCGCTCGAATTGTCAACAATGTTCTTCGAATCAATCGCGAACAATTGAGACATGACGCTTTGTTCTCTCTAAATATCCCAGATGTTTGGGAACACGAAGTCCATGAATGGCTGTAAATGATCTCCGCGTAATCATTTTCAGTCGTTGATTCGTTCAGTTGTACCAGAGGACCCAGGCCATTCCATGTTAAAATAGCCCACACCATTATAGAGCCAGCACTAGCTTGCACAGTGGCTTACTGACAATTTGAGTCCATGGCTTCGTGGGGTATGCTCGGTTTTCCAGTCATCATGGGTCTAATCGATATGGTCACAAGCCCAGGAGAGGCGCTGCAGGTGATGTCGAGCTGCTAAAATATATAATACGTATGTGACTTTACAGCACTCTGCCAGGTGGCTTTAAACAGTGAAAATAGATACACTAGTTGATGTGACAAGGAAGACGTTTTCCACTGAATAAATATTTCCACATAACTAAACTCTCTATCATAACTAAACTATCAAAAAGGAAATATTATTTATTGTAACAATGATATTTAATGAATTAGAAAAAATTGACAGGAATAATTTTAAAAGACTACATAAACCCTTATGAATTAAAAATAAAACAAATCAAGTCAGAAAAAAGTTCTTGTTTACCACCAATTCTTCTCATATTTTTTGAGGTTATAATTATGTTAATACAATGTCCACTCAAGTTCTCAACAAATAAATCTCTTATCTATTTTTGTGGACCACATAACCATTTTCTCTTGCATTCATGTAATAATTGCAACAAGCTAACGAAAAGTTGGGACCTGGAGCTGATTACGTCGTTAATAAAAATTGGATTTACAAAATTGTATCCTATTTATTTTGATTTTTAATTATTCCTTACGACTTCTACAAACAGCTTAACATATTCATTTTTCATTCCTATCAAAACCAAGGTAGGCCGTAAAGAAGTTTCCATGTACTGAAAAGAGGAGGGTACGCCGTGTCCAGAGTTCAATTTAAATTTTATTGATCCCATAGACAATTTATTTATCGGTGTTAAAGAAATTAAAAACGTTTTCATGTACTATGTGTGAGAATGAATGAACGTATGAATGAATGAATAAATAAATAAATAAATAAATAAATAAATAAATAAATAAATAAATAAATAAATAATAATGAAATAAATAATAAATAAATAAATAAATAAATAACATAAATAAATAAATATAAAGAAATAATAAATAAATAAATAAATAAATAATAAATCAATAATAAATAATATAATAAATAATAAATAATATAAATAATAAATAATAAATAAATAATAAATAAATAAACTAAATAAATAATAAATAAATAAAATAAATAATAAAATAAATAATAAATAAATAAATAAATAAATAAATACATTAAATAAAAAATAATAAATAAATAAATAAAATAAATAAAATAATAAATCAAGTGTAATTCGTGATATGATGAAATTACAATAATAATAAATAAATAAATATGTATAAGTATAACACAATACTTTATTTTGATGCGAAGCTATTCCAAAGCAGCACCTCACCACTAAACCCCAAGATTCTGACAAAGATTTTTGACTGACTGCCATGACTCATTAAAATAACAGAACTGTAACATACCAATCCCAAATGTTGTCATTTTGACTGCTGACGTGTGTTTGGTCTGATGGTAAATGTTCTCCGAGAGCCGCATCTCTGTACTTGCGCGGTGAGACGAAAGTTCCACGAAGGGGATGCATCATGACTGCCTCGGTCTAGTAGTAGAAGCAAGTCGCTTTCATACCCGCCGCTGGGCGCATCGACGGTGTTATAAACTCGAAAAACACAAGCCATGTTTCGTAAGAAAGCTTTACAATATTTATGATAACTGCAAAACAAATGGTCTTGAGGTCAAAGAGAGCTTATGGTACATAATAATGCTTATCAATGTCAGGGAGAACATGAAGAATATGCTGCAACAGATGTGCGGGTACTTCAGATTTTACCCGACGCAAAGGGAAAAGCTTACCGTTTTTCTTCGCCCGATATTTATAGGAATGAACACAATTTCTTGGTTGAAGACTGCCGTACGGTGTTCTAAACGTCTTGATTTTATAGCTTGGAATTGATGTAGGCATGCATCAAAATTTACCTTTTTAATGCTAAACCCAAAACGGAACGGACATAAAAAAACTTTCAAATTTATTAATGTTGAATCATAGATGCTAAATTTCAGTTAATTAATAGATAATGTCGGATCTGGAAATATTATGCAAGTATTCAAACGATTTGAAAAAAATTCCACCCAGCTCCATACTTCGTATTAGGTAGATCAATTAAATGCCAGTGTTTACTTAGCGCCTCATTTGTGCAATTACTATGTTTTCTATCATTGGCAAGTCTCCGTCATCGAAGTCTTATTTCCACAGTGTCAAATCGTGTAAAAAATTGAATAAGAAAAGGGATTTTACGCTGTGTAAGTAACTCTTTTCTTAGGACACTTGAAGAACGGACAATACTGCTGAAAAAAGGTGAAGTACGTCTACTGTGAAATAATTCGTTCCAGTTTGCTTTCGATTTTTCCGAAGTTCTGGTGTCTAACGAATCAAATCGACATATTTTACCATGCGGAAAGCCGCAAGTTTTCGTCAAAATTTCTGGGCCGCATTGGATTTAGTGATATAGAAAAAAGAAGGTAGCTGAAATTTAAAGAAGAATCTATGATTCACTAGTTACATGGATAAGTTATTACATGGAATTATTTGAATTTGTTTTATTATATTGAAAGTCCAATTGCAAACAGTAAAGGGAAATAAGTGAAATACAAATATATAAATAAAATTGGAGATGAAATGCAACATATTTATGCAAAGAATGGTAGTTGCAAAGAAAATTTTTTCATAACTTGAAAACAAAAAAAAAAAAAAAAAATAATTTTGCAATGAATTTGTTGGAATGAATTTAACTAAGTAAGGTTATTTTTCATATAATACTTAAAGGGCTTCTAACAAATCAATTTAATAGGATACAAGAAGGGATTTTAAGACACGTATAAATTGTAATGATAAATATAGGAATGAACTTCAATTAGTTTAGCTTTAGCTTTTTAAAATCCTGTTCGATGTGGCAATCTTACACTCAGGTAGCGGTGTGAACCGGTGACCGGGCTGGACGTGGCGGAGGGGGACGTACTCGTCACGGTCACGCACAGACGGGAAACGCGTCGAACCGCGCTGGTGGTCTTGGGCGCCGTCGGATTTCGCTCCGCGAGCGGCTGCCACGGCGGGCGAATTGTTTTTATTATTTTTATTTATTTATTTATTTATTTATTTATTATTTTTTTATTTTTTATTTATTTATTTAGTTTATTTATTTATTATTTATTTATTTATTTATTTATTTACTTTATTTATTATTCTATTTACTTTTTTATTTATTTATTTATTTATTTATTATTTATTTATTATTTATTTTATATTTATTTATTCTATTTTTTTATTTAATTTATTTATTTATTTATTTATTTATTTATTTATTTTATTTATTTTATTTATTTATTTATTTATTTATTTATTTATTATTTATTTATTTATCTTATTTCTTATTTATTTATTTATTTATTATTTTATTTTTTTTTATTTATTGATTTATTATTTATTTATTTTATTTATTTATTTATTTATTTATTTATTTATTATTTATTATATTTATTTATTATTTATTTATTTATTTTATTTATTTAATTTATTTTTTATTATTTATTTATTTATTTATTTATTTATTTATTTATTTATTTATTTATTTATTTATTTATTTATATTAATTTGATTATCAGCTTTCGCCGCTTGTCTGTCTTCCAAGTGGCAGATCTGAAGACCTCACCTCATCTTAACTGCCAACTCATCACCCCTCTCGGTGAAGGGACGACGAAAAGACCACGGGATGGAGGAAGGGCTGCGCTGGGGAGTATAGCTGAATAGTAATGGACGAACCCGACCTTATTGCGAGGAAGGTGGGGAGAGGTATACCGTTGCGTTTTACGCTTGCTCAAGTTGGAAAGCGCTGCAAACAACTGCAACATGTAAAATGCAAGGTATGCAAAACCAGATAAAGACAACCAATGCACCGTAGAAGGTTACTAGTGACTAAGTGCTTATTCTATTTCTCACCACATCACATTCTTTTCTTTATATTTCTATTCTATGAGTTTGTGAAGGGTTAGGGTCCGTATTTAAAGGCAGACGATATTTTTTATTCTAATTTCTGTTCAAGTTTACTTCAAATCTCCTCTCTAGCGGCACTCAAACTTTGCAAAAACCTTACGTACGCAACAAATATACAAAATAAATTTCCCCTTCAAGCATTCCTGAAAACGTTTGCAGAACCTGACCCTAATTACAGATACTATTAAGGATTCTTGAAGCGGTAGAATTAAGTGTAGGAAAGGAAAATCGAATCCAAGTGAACAGTGCTTTGTAGTTACAGAAAAATTCTGTCTACTACATGTGAACAAAATTGTAATAAATAAACAACGGGGAAAAATGAAGGGTAAGCTTGTGATTGGCAGAAATCATCATCGACCCAATTCACGCACACTCTGAATATCTTGCTCATGTTCTCGCTGAAATACCTTGAATATGACGCCCTTCACAGAGTTTCTCGTTCATAAGTCAACGAAAAAAAGTTGTTCATGTCCAGTTTCAATGGCTCAGTTCAGTGCAATAATTCAAGTTCATGTCATGCCGTTTTGTTAACTTGGTAGTTTGGCCATTTTTGTAAGTGAGAGTTCAGTTACGAAAACCGCATAAGTTGAATATAATGTCAGGAAGCACAAGTTTTTTAAGTGTCAGGAATGCCTAGTATGGCTGTTAAAGTTCTGGTGTAGCGGTAAAGTGCTTTGCGTGTTGACTCTTAAGGATCTGAGTTCGAATCTCAGCGCGGGGAAAATTCTGTTGGTTGAAACTTTTGCAGGTTCATAAAGTAGTATAATATTGCATAGCCGTTACAAATAAATCAAGAAAGTATGTGGTGATGTGGAACCACTAGTTTGAAGTTGGCAGTGCAGTTTTCAAGTCATTGTTGACAATACTAACAACAAGTAGGTACAAAATTTGACATAATAAAAATGATTGTCTTAAAGAAATGTGGATTTTAGACTACAGTTTTTCTTACAGATCGTCGAAAGAAGGAAAACCACTACATAAGTTGGCGGAAAACTGCCAAGATCTTATGAAGCAAGTTCAATCTCTGGGTAGCAAAAAGGCTTCCACAAATTTCCGTAAGAATGTAAAGGCATATAAAACGATCAACCAAATAATATAAAACGAATTCATGTTAATAGATATTAATGAATTTAGAAAACGTTTGACGGTAATGAAACGGTAGAGAAACCCATGCCAGCAGAATTGTTCCATTTTGACTCTACAAGCTGGCCTAGTTGAAAACTAGTATTATTAACAAAACTGTGATTTGAGGATTATCTTTGTTTCAAAGGACAGAAAGGATATAAATCAATAGAATTAACCAGGAGGAAGAAAACATGCTCGAATACATTAAGAGTTTCAACTGAATCTCGGTAAGTGAACACGGTTCGCAGCCAAACATGAATTTAAATTCACAAGGCAGGAAAAAGGAGAGGGAAAGTTGGGGAAGAAAGAGGAGAAAGTTAATGATGAGGAAAAAATAATGAGAAGCAGGTAAAGGAAAATTAATAATTAAGAGAGGAAGAAGAAAGAAAAGAGATAGGGGAAGAAAGAGAGGAGGTGAAAGGAGACAACCATAACGAAGATCAAGGGAAAAAGAAAAGAAAAATAAAGCAAGAGAAGGGGAATAAACCAGACAAGAAAAAGCTGAGGAAAATAAACAAGAACTAGAGAGAAAGGCGAGAAATAAGAGACAATTGGCAGGGGCGAGGATGAGGAGGAGGAGAGGACGGGAAATGAGAAGTGGGAGTTGAAGGAAGAAGAGGAGGACGAAGACTGGTCAAACTGCGCCCTATAATGGTCCGCGGCGGGCTGCAAGCGCGTGTCGCCTCGGGCCTCCTCGGCCGGCGATGAGTGTGCCCGGTGGCCGCGGCGCCGTGTGGAGGGAGGGGGGG
>BOPP01000050.1:3766634-3784345 GCA_017312745.1 Gryllus bimaculatus | reverse complement strand
TATATATATATATATATATATATATATATATATATATATATATATACATAATTTAATACTTTATTTTGTTACAAATATGGAAAGAAATATTTCTATAAAAAGCATTCAAAAGTTCGCCTTATGAAATTTTGATTCCGCTGAAATTCGTCCGCCCCCAAAAAATTACGCGCTTCAAACTGCAGCCTGTTCTGTAATTTGGCACTGGACATTGTTCTTAAAACCGCTCATTTAATCACTCATCACGCCGAAATCATTGTCTCTCTAGCAGATTGTAATAAACTGTTGTCGATCTGTTCTCGTGTACAGAATTTTTATTGAATTGGGCTAATAAGTAAACCTCGGATTAAAGGCAATTACCCGTTTTACTCATTTGACGTAGATAATCGAAATTGATTATAAATTCCGTCAAAAATTTTACGATATTGCAGGAACTACTTTCATAGTTCATGAAATGCCTATTTTGACATTGGGGTCAAAAGATGGATATTTGCCCGTTAATTATTTATTTAACGGATTTCTTTTATTACCTTCACTACTTTCCAACTTATATACTTGGCTTCGGTCGCGACCGAAACGTCGGCACCTTCGCCATGGACGCGGCGTCACCCGGACAGCCAAGTACGAAATACTGACTCCGGCCGCGGAAGCCAAAACGGAAGCCAATTCTGTAGTGGCAATGCTGGGAACATAATAGAAAATGGGTTTAGAGCTTCTTATTGTTAGCAATTGTCTCAAATTTCCTGAAATAAGCTTTTCAGGCAAAGACGCTTCGTAGAAATACTTTCAACGCCAACGGTCCGTGCGCGATCTTTCATTCCCATCCCTTGTCCTATCCTGATCCCTTACTTTCACACTTTTACACTAACATGAACTACATCAAACGCCGGGAGACCGGTCTGAAATTTAAAGCTTGGCCTGGATGGAGAGGTGCTTGGCTGGCGAGAGATACCTTGTTAGAGAAACCTCTAGCTGACGGTAGGTCGGCGCCGGATTTTGTCATCCAGCGAGCAAGATCACAGTCACCTCCTGAGCAAAAACATGCACTGCACTTCTGGGACAAATGATCTGAGCCGTTGACGCGCTCAGAATCACAAGTAATGAATCAACAAATTTTAAATGAATAAATAAATATTTTTAACGGAATAAAGAAAAACTAGCGGCCTGCAAGAGCTAAGTGCTGTATACAGTACAACAACAATTCTTTACATACCAAGAACATCAAAAAACGTTTCTGTTCTATAACGCAAAATGAGAATAGCCAAATATTTAACGACGGACGGCGTCTTTCTTGGCATTGTTTTGGGATGTTTCCCGAGTTCCGTGGTATCAAACGAAAGCGTAGTCACCAATCAATTGGCCGGGGGCTGCGTATTTTCCTTACAGTTCCGACGCTCATCGGAAATTAGACCACGTAGACGTCGGCGGCGGCGGCGGCGGCGGCGGCGGGGGCAGGCCGAAGGCGCCGCCGCCAGATGATTCAGTGGGAGTGCCCGCTGCACGCGCATCGCGGCTTCGCCGCGCCGTGCCGCGCCGTGCGCAGTGTGTGGCGCAGGCAGGCGGTCCGGAAGTGCGATCGCGACGCGTGAATCACGTTCCTCGAAGCCCCCTGCTCGACCTCCCGCCGACCTCCGCAGGACCTCCCGCCTGAAGGTCGCGCCCGCTGGTCGGCCGATGCCGCGCGCCGCGCAGGCGACGCTCAGCAAACGCTGTGCGGCGGAAGGGAGCTCGGTGTTGCCCCCCTCCCCCGGGCACGTCCCCCCCAATATTTTCAGGTACACCCAGAAGTGTAATTTTATTTTTTTCTTTCTTTTTTTCTTTTTCTCTCTTTTTTACTGATGGCAGTTCAATTATAACGATGATAATTATTCCTTGAAACACATTAGACTGTGAACCGGTAAGAAAATGTATCCGGACATCTTTTACCGTTCCCCAATAATCAAAAAGCATGCATAGGGATATATTATTAAGACGCTTTCGAACTGGCGAGTAGTGGGAGGAATTGTCCGTGAGCCTACATTTCACATTTAACGAAGAGGATCAATAACAAAAATACGTGCTAGTATTAGTGCTCTAATTGCCACCGCCATCATCTTTGTGCCTACAGTCTTTTCGGAGTACGTCATTGTGTACTGTTGGTGAATACAGGAAGAGCTGACACATAATTCGACACATTAATGTACTGCTTTCACCGTGTTAACTTCAATTCTCGGAAATCAATGGAAATATTACAGTAGTTTTAATTAAAATTTCGGGGTGGTTCACACTTCTTTAGATACGTTACCCCCACCCCCACCCAAAGTTTCGTTCCACAGACACGCAAACCCAGAGTCGGCTCAAAGTATGTGCCCGATCTATACTCACACGGACTACCATTATTATTATTTTGAACGTTTGTTGAGTAAGGAATTCTGATCTTATTTCAATTGTACACATACCAAGTTGCAAGGTGCTCGGTTCCTCGTCCGCGAATGCACTGACGTGGTTCATTCATAAAAGACTGATAACGCCGTTATCGCCCTGCTGGACGGGAGCCGCCAGTAAACTTCTAAACAAAAATATATGTTAGTTAAAATCAAGTTTTGAAACCACAAAAATTACATTTTATTTTAATATTCCATTTAAATAAACATCTTCACTATTTCAGTAATATTTTGGGACTTCGTAATTGAGGCAATTATCAAACTCTGCTCTGCATTGATAGTGGAAGCTTGGCCATGCCTTGGCCATTCTTGGATGCGCTTCAGTCATCTGCGACGCCCGTTCCTCTGTTGGACCCTCTTCTATGAGCTTCAACGGAAGAGTTGTTTTACGCTTGATCAGTGCTCCACTTGCGTTCTTGTGGTTACGTAAAATGGATGTGCCGAGTGAGTTTGGCTTAACGGTAAAGTGCACTTACGTTATTTGATTCACACGTGGGGTTTAGAAGAAACGCTGCGTAGTCATCACTGGCGCAATGATCTTAGGCGCTTGCGAGATTGTGGAGTGAGATACGTTGGGTAATCGCGGCGGGAAGTTTCCCTTCTCTCTCGCACAACTCGCCGTCAACGTTGCAACGGACTGAATGAAAGGTAGCTCCAGAAAGACGACCATGGAGACCACTCCCAATTGAAAATATACAGGATTAACAAGTACTTTTTTACAATTAGAATTTTGCTGCCGTTTTTTTTGCTTAAGCATACTTCAATTTAAATGTAACAACACGTGTAATAAGGAACATCTGCTCACACGTGCTATTAATTGCTAGTGATTCGCAAGTAGATGGATTTATATAGATTCGCGTGTAGCTGAAATTAGTACAAAGTTACGAGAGTTAATGGAACAAATGCATTATAACAAACAGATAAAACTCAAAGAAACAACTCATGAAAAGCAAAAAGACAAAAATAATTGCATATTTCCACACTTTTATCTGTCATAATTAATTACGATTTTGTGCAGGGTTAGGGTCCAAGAAATTTCATTTAGCTATGTAGCTACGTAAGCAAGCGACAAATCCATGCAAAATCATGGAAATCCGCTCTCTAGTAATTACTTTGGTCGTTGTACGAAATAGTAGTTCAAAAGCGATCTTCAAAAATACTAACGAATATGGATGTTATCTTGTGAGTTGAAGATGCCAACAAACCACCATTGATTAGGACATCCACAGTAGCGTGCGTGCGCGTCGCAAGTTTCAGAGGAGGGAACACCACCTCTCATTCCACATCCGATACGACTTGGATGTTCTCTGCTTTGGACTCTTCGTTACTGGTTCCCTTCCACGTGTTGTGAAAGTAACGTTCCTAACACCGGTAGGTAGCGTTCTTCCCCGGAAGGCAGGAAGCAAACGTTAGCGCGTGCGGGCGTGGGTGGGAGGCGATGACGCGTCCTCCCACGCGCAGCCGCGCGGAACAAAGGCGCCAAGTCCACTGGCTCACGCAAAGGCGAGGACCCGGTCCGGTTCCGCTAGCGCGGCCAGGTGAATGCCACGGAACCGGTTCGACGCGTCCTGCGAACTTCACTCCAGCCGAGAGCGCGCACTCGTCTCTAAGGATGCGACTCCGCCAACGAGGTCGATGTTTCAAATCATCGGTGTTCACAATGAAAACATCGTAATTATAAAACATCGCCCCCGACATAACCATAATGATTTTAAAGCTGGTTTAATAGCCTTTAATGTGAACGATCGCGCTTGGAGGGGGTAATCTGAGAGAACGTGTTTATTAATTTGTAATTGAGATTTAACGAACAAAATTGTCAAAGTATGATCAAGCAATTAACAAAACTTTCGTTATTGGATTGGATGAAACAAAAATAATTATTTATCGACGTAAAATAGAACAAGTCATTTTTCATCCTTTGTTACTTTAGTCTGAGGAATGTTCAGTATGGATATCTGAAAATTATTATAGTTTTTTGCTATTGTGGTAGTACTGTTTTATGAAAATGAAATACCGATCATGCAAAAACTTTTGACCACAACGTATAAGTCACCAAAACATGTCCATTAATGGGTTAAATACTTGAATTGGTGATTCCGGGCGCGTCAACTGCTAAGTTCATTAGTCCCTTAAGTGTCCTGCATGTTTCCCCTTCGAAAGGTAATTGTGATGTTTCCCCCTGGATGGTGACATTCAGCGCCGACCTTCATGTTGGGTAACGGAGTTTTTCTCAATCAGGTATCTCCCACCAAGAGGTCCCACGGAGTGTGTGGTAGTGTAGAGCATATAAATGTGCGTGTAAATAAGGCTAAGTATTGGATAAGAAAGGGACGGAAAGATCGCGCGTGGTATGTTAGGGTACTGCTCCGGCATTCGGCTGATATGAATCGGAGAAACCACTGGAAACTTCCGATCAGAGCAGCCTAACATTCTCCCCAAACAGCGAGTGAATTCGACATAGCTATCTAGCTAGTGTCGAAAATCCTGCCCCCATCGGGGCTGGAACGTAGGCCAGAGGCACTGCAGTGACATCAGTTGATGCAATTAGCCATTTATCCCTGTAAAATACATTGATATTTTTATGTAAATATTAATGTTTTCAAAACATCAAAATAGAAGTCGCATCGCTAATTGAGATGCTCTTCCCATGGAGTTTATGTTGGTTTTTAATTAGTTTTTTATTTAATAAGTCAGTGATGATGCAACGTTAGAATTCATGATGCTACCTGATTGTTCGTCATATAGTAAAAGCCCCAAACCCAGGTGCTACTCGGTGTGACGTGTCAAATCTTAAAACAAAATTTACTTGCGAATCAAGTCTTTAAATAATAATAATAATAATAATAATAATAATAATAATAATAATAATAATAATAATAATAATAAACCTATGGAATTAACCATTCCGCCCAATACACACTGCACTTCGTGTTAAGTGTTTTAAGATTATGCAGAGAAAAACTGGAGGTAAACTAACCGCAGGGCTCTTTTCCCAAATTGAATGCATATGAAAGGTATTGAAGCTTGCGATTCCCCAAATCAGTTTTGCTACCATTGTTTGATAAAATCTCCCCGGCACCTGCGAGGTACGTGACGGACGACATGTACTGTCAGGCACTAGGGAGACAAATGAAAATGTGTTCTTATTTTGCCGCATTTCAAAAAACAAAAGAAAACAACGTTTAACATCTGAATTAAATTTATTAAGTAGTTTTATATCGTTTGTAAACAGCTAAACTTATTTTTATATATTTATGAACTAATTTCTAATATTGTTTTGAAATTATTGGTGACTTATATCCATCGGTGGCCCTATGCACATGCTTTGCTTGTGTATTAAGCCAGTCTTCAAGGTAAGTTTCTACTGCAAATCGTGGTAGGTCAGCTATTCTGCACGTGGAGAATAGCCATGAACGCCTGTGACACGTACAGTCGTAAAGAATTTGCGTCCACTTGCGATTAGCAGTTAAATTTATAGTTCAATAAAAATGAGGATACGATGGGATTGCGATCGGTCCCAGATAATTGCAAAAATGACGACTTGGCTTGCTGTTACGGACTGTTTTATGGCTGACACTGCGTATTCGTAAACAGTCGAGAGCAACATCCTAGTAACCCGTGCTGTTACGTCGCGGGGGTGGGGTGATGTTGGGTGCATTCCTTCCCTGTGTAGCAAGAAAAACTCTTGCTCGAAAGCAAAATTTCCTGTGAAATTCTATTTTTCGCCTCATAACTTATTTAATATTTTAATTAAATTAATTATTTAAATAAATAAAAGGTTAATTAAAATATACCATTCACTAGCCTAAAGGTTAGGGACGAGCGAGTTTCAAGATGGCTATGATATGGATCTTGATAAAGTATGTAACAGGTTTATTGGGAGGGTACTATTCTATTGAGATATTTATTGTTAGCGAGATGTAGGGAGAGTATGGCCTGAGTGAAAATAATTTTGCTGTTGTCTTGGCGTTTAACGTTGTCTCACCTTTCCACAAGAGCGCCTGAAGCGATCAGACGTTTCTCACACAAATTATATTCCCGGCCGACCTAAAGACCCTGCAAATTTGAAACGGATATTTCTATTTTTAAAAAGTTCTTTACATTAAGCTTTAATATGTTCAAATATACTCACAAATGACTCGAAATTTTTGTATTCAGTAGTCAATTCAATTCGTATAGAGCAAAGTAATAATAAATTGGCGCAGATCTCATTTTCGTTGAAGTCTCAGGAATTTCGGAAATGCACAAATCCTAAAATCACTGGTGTTTGTGAAAATTGCAACACCCGCAATAAATGGTCGGAATCGCGGAGTATCCAAAAGAAGTGAATAAATTTATATATGCACGTTGGCCTAGCAGCGTTCTCATTGGGCGTCAGGTCAGGTCAGGTCAGGTCAGGTCAGTGTTACGTCACATTCAGTCGGTGTAGAGTCGTCAAATAACGAGGAAACGTGCCAGCGTGTGCGGGTGTGCCTCGTCGACGCCAAAGGGCGCAATTTCGACATCAGGGTGAGCTCGAGGACTGATCGGCCTCCGGGAAGCGGGTTTGTCGTACCGTGGCACTGCGGCTCGAACAGTCCGCGCTGCTACTCCAGTGTTGCGTATATGGAACCAGTGGGTAGTGGAGGGTCGTACTCAGCGACGAGCGCGTACTGACCCACACAATGTGAGCACAGCGCGAGATGACCGCCATCTTGTCCGCATGGCCGTAACCGACAGAAAGGCGGTGTCCACAGTGTCGGCTCGACTTTGGAGCACTGCAACGGATGTGGTTATGTCTGCGTCGACGGTGCGACGCCGTCTGCTGAAGGCTGGACTGGTGTTACTCATACCACTGCGTCGGGTTCCGTTGACCAGAAACCACCAAGGCCTCACAGCAATGGGCACGTAGACATAAATTCTCGGCTATCCGGGAGACTCCGCGTCGTTGTCTGCGAGGCCGATGGTGATCTGAATATCAGGGTGGTTTTTGGCTTCCCAGCCAACGACGCGGCATCTCCCGGATAGCCGAGAATTTATGGATTCGAGCCGCGGAAGCTTACGTGTGCGGCACTTAGACATGTTCATTGGTGTGCTGATTGACAAAATGTAGTGTTTTCGGACGAGTCCCGATTCCATTTGTTCTACAGCGATGGCCGCGTACATGTTCGACGCAACCGTGGTGATCGCAATCTGCCGGCCTGCATTGTTCCACACTATACTGGACAAACGCCAAGTTTGGCCGTGTTGTCGGGCGCCAATGGCTACAACATGCGATCTTCTCGGACGTATTGATGGTGATCTTAGTCAGGGTGGTCTTAGGTGGATCTTAGGTCGTCTTAGGTGGTCAGGGTGGTTTTAGAGCCCGAGGTACTGATCCTCCTGCAAGCAGCTATACATGCCTTATTTCAGCAGGACAATGCCCTGCAGCGACTTCGTTCTGGTCCGCTTGCAGCCACTGTTGATGCTTTGTGGTCACGCATAGAAACCGCGTGGAGGTGTATATTCCGGCTGTATATGCAGGCTCTTTAAATCCATGCTACGATGTGTAGAGGTTCGGATGACAGCGCGTGGCGGCTTCACACCGTACTAAATTCTCAAGATCAGAATGTAGGTAGTACGACAATTCTAATCATTTGTATATTGGGATATTCTTAATCTGTGGATTAATTTCATTGTAATGTATGTCTCCTTCTTGATGTTTATTATGCAATTGATGTTGCAGTTTTCACAAACACCAGCGCACAATATGGAGGACAGATAGTTTTCTAGTAAAATGTTTTCTTCGAAAGTGGATCTTTAAATAAGGTTTTTTTTCAATTTTTCAATTTTTCGAAATCATCACTATTATGCGTAATAATTCCTGAAACAAAATTTCAAACAATTGTTCTCTAAAAAGAAAGGCTTCAATTTTTTCTTCACTTTAAGAGTAGAGTAATGTACGCTTATAAAAATAGCTCTTCGCTAATTTTCTTTGAATTTTCTGCACTTTCGAAAATAGCACAAAATACAAATAGTACGAGAAAGTAAGTGCTGTGCAACACTAGATCTGAAAAGAAAAAGGTTAATTTACAGTTTTAGTACTACTACGAAAAATCGTCATCCAAGACTGTTAGTAGGTTTCTCTGAAACATTTAAGATATTCGAAAAACGTCAAATCAGTCATATCAAAATACTTGTTCTATGCATTTTAACGAGCTGTTGGTAAATGGAACAAAAGTAGACGTTATTATGAACGACCGTTAAAAATTCAAAGATATATTTTTTTTTTTTTGTGGAGAAAACTTTGTGGAGATTATTTCCTTTACAATACCATGGATTACCACAAGATATCCGCTACCACCACGGAATTTATTCAAAGATATTTTTTAATTGTGATAATAATTTTCTCACATTTTGAGTACGCTATGTATCCTAGATTTCTATCAAAGCTTTAGTTCCGGCAAATGTTGGCTGGGTTAGTCAGTTGTGTTTACCATTAATTTTTAGTAGTTACAGTTTTAGTAGTTACACATCTAAATGCATTCACGTGATGAACATCCAGGAACGGATATTCAAGGTTACACACATTTAACCGTAATTTCTCCTAAAAATTAATGAATTGTCTGTTCTGCTTGTTCTGTAGTGTTATTTAAATTTTTAATTAGAGAGAACGCATATCTTCTTCCTGTATTTCACACAGAATTTGCATTTGGGGGAATATTATTCTTATTATTTTTCAAGCCAATTACTTCCTTATATCGTTTTACTTGCATGTGGCTGCATATATTCTGAAATTACACAAACTTTTTGAATTAATGCTTGTACATGGATAATTTTAAATTCTTGTTTACGAGTATAACCTTCACTATAGGCAAGTGCACAGATGGTTGGGAGGTCTTGGGTTGGATCCCTGTAAGAAGGCAAACATTTTCTTGCTGTTCTAAAACCTAAACACTAACGAGTTCGTGGTGTCTGGCTTGGTGTGGATCGTGGATAGACTGTAGACTTCCCTGGTGGTGGTGGTTTCCCTCATTTTTTGATTTTTTTTTGTTTTGTTTTTTGTTTTGCGTCTGAAAGTGACGCAACGCGTCACCAAGGAGGGCGTTGAGCGCTTGCTGGGAGAAATCCTCCATTCGCTTTCTTATTACTAATTGGAGTAATCCTCCGTTAATTTGTTGGTCTGCTGTACAGTGTAGTCGAAGTCAATCGTTTAGAGGACCGCCAGGCATCCTCTCCGCGTACGAGCCGAGGCTGAAAAAGATATAACACCGGAGGCGGAGCTTTACTGTGTCACTACCCTGAAGAAGCCTGCGACATGACAGGCGAAACGTCGGCCCCTCTGCCAATGACGCGGCGTCACCCGGACAGCCAAGAAGTCATGAACTCGAACCGCAGAAGCCTACGTGTAAATTGTGGTTGAATTGTCTTTAATATTGTTATGAATTGTTATTTATCACGTGATGACGTTCCGGTATTTTGTTTTCCTTTCCTGTAGCCACGAATTTACATAAATAATATTTTTCGCAAATTAAACATTATTACACGAACCTCAATCATCGGCTGCGCACATCACACTAGGCAATTGACAATAAAACAAATATACCGATCATTTTCTGCTGTAACTATTATTGTGTTAGTCTTGATTGACACCCCACAAAATATCATCACTCTTGGTCCATTATGCTTACATTGACCAACAATGGAAATACAAAATGATGATTAAAAATATGTAACAGTACGTCATACATAATTAGCCGATCCTGGCAAGTAGCCGAGATCGCTAAACCAGTAGTACCTTGGCGGTCTTGGACCAAAAGATCGCGGGTTCGCATCCCGCTTCGGGCATGGTGGTGTTTGTGTGTCTCTGTATGTTTTATAATTCTCTATTTCATTCTTCATCATCACTTCACCTCATCCCTCAGGGATAACCACCCCGTGTGTAAAAACGAATTCAATATGAAAATGGCGTCCCCCTTAAAAGTCACGTGCACCTACACTTGATAAATATTGCTGAACCCCGGTGGGTTGCACGTTCGCGTGGTCCCAAGATGCCGAATTCGCGACCAAAACCAAAACATCAGAGCACAATATTGCACATAAATAGTAATAATAGAGATAACAATCATACAACTTAGTCTCTAGAAAATACTATAGTATGCCGAGATGATTGCTGGTTTTGAATCTGCATATTAAATTTCCCCTCTCTCCCACTACCTATACTCAGCATATATTTATTTAAGAACATTTTCACCTTGGAATAAAAAAAGTGTGAATGTCTTGAAACAGAATGGTCTCAATACGTCGGCATGTCGTAAAGGAACAATTTCTTTCTTTTCATTTTGGATCAAATACCAAGAAAATGTTTTACGATATAATTCAATTTATCGACTAGCTGCCATTTATTATCGAAACACTTCGTCATGAACGGCGCAATTGATTGAGCATTCCTAGAATGTACCTTTATGCGACAAGATTGGAGTTCCTTTCCGTATGCACATACACTTCGAGTTTATTGGATAGCTGCACCAAAACACGGTGCGAATTGTGCGAGGGTGGGGATGTAGTCGACCACACCCTCCTAGAGAGTGATGTCCTCTATTGGAAAATATTTCTTTCCCCTCGACAGAGGTAAAATTAACTCGCAGTAGGGGTCTTGTTTACAGTGGTGTATCCACAATTTTTCTAGGGTGGGCAATAGGTGTAGTGTCCACCCAAATGTATGTTTTCTTGCGAAAGGCTTGTGTGTCTCTCTCCCCCCATGAGGGGGGCAACATCGACGAATGTCCGGGAGGATAATGATTTTGGGGGCCCATGGAAAAAACTTTATTTTTTCTTCCTTATTAAAGCGTGATATTTTTGAAGTTCGAATCAATATTTTTTGTTATTAAAAAAACCTATGGGATGAGAAAGTTGTTGGAGCGGTATAGAAGTTTCTCGATGTCCATGATGTCTATGGGCAAGCCCTGCTCCCCCCCCCCCGCGTACACGCACTGGGCACCAAGCTTTCCGCACTTTGAAATCTTCAAATCAACGAATTCGAATGAACATGAGAAAAAATCCCCAAATTATTCATTCGGATTGCATTTCGTAAGCGAAGGTCGTCATTGTCAAATCAATTAAAGTGCTTTGAACAGAAACAGGATTGGCCACCCCAGCTATAACAAGTCTCCCATTATTAAAAAGTGTCAATATACTATTCATTTTGGTCTAAGTATGTTTCACTTGTTACTGCCCCAAGTACTTCATAAATATTAACATGACATGTGTGGTGACAAGATAAGCCTCAATTCCACCAAAATGGATATACAGTCGACTGCGGTTACAGTCAACTTTTAGGGACTAACATTTTTGGTTTACTATATCAGAGATTCCCTATATATCAGAGATTCCCTATATCTCATGAACTCAAAATTAAATAGAATTTCTCCATAACGATTGCTATTATTAATATTGAGCGAAATAGTACATTAAGAGCACGAATTGAAAATTTCAATATCTTTATTTGACCTTAAAAATCAATTATTTTCAATTGTTTTCTTCGTAGTAATTTTTTCATTAGTAATTTCTCTAGATCCTTCTCCAGAGTTCGTGCTCTTTCTATACTTGATTCTGCACTGTTTTGAGAGTGTAAGTATCGTATAGTAGTCTTCACACTCTTCAATTCCTCTTGCACTGATGGAACACCGTGCCACCCTCCGAAGGCCCATTTACCCGTCTAATAACATGCGAGATCTTCTATTATGTCATTTGGCCGACGATATTTGTTTCAAGCAGTTTAGTGTTGTAATTTGTGGCATTGAGGCGATATTTTCTTTTCCAGGAGGGAATTTTGCAGGTTGTTTTATTATCTACATTCACTATAGCCGAGGTTCGGGTTCACTATAACCGAATCTTCTTATACTTATTTTTAATGTAAGTGAAACGGGACCAGTTACGTAAGTTCACTATAATCTGACACGACTGTATTCACATTTACGAATAGCTGGAGGTTTGTTGTGGCTGGTGAGCTGGTGTATTCTTGTTATTGCCACTTGCCCTTCGGTTCCTCGATTCTTCTCCTCCTATAGTTTTGTGTGTCCCATTCCCGAGAAAATTGCCAATACGCACCCAGGCAATACGCGCCAATACGCACCAAGGCACACCGAAGCACTACAGTTCACACACGCCGGTCAGCAGCACTCGGCACGTCATATCCAGTACATACTTATTTAGCGCTTGTACTGTATACTATTTTATTATTAGCGCTGGTAGCCGAATTGCTTACAAGGGTTTGTAAGCAAGTTTGAGACCCCGTAGTTCTTGGATGCCTGGGAACACAGGACATTTGGAATTTCTGGCCGCAAGGTTAAAATGGAAATAAACAAAATGCAATAAAACTGTATGCCTGTTCGAATTTCAGTTACATAATGAGTAGTGGCCTGTTATGGCAGAATTCTGCATTCATCACACGGAAGGTTTCCCAGTTTATCAATGGCAATTTCGTTAATCTTAAAATTGAATCGAAATAATTTTTCCCTTACTGCCAGGAAACAGAAGGTTCTTGTTCCTTTAAATTAATCTCTGAACAGATCGATCACTGAATTGATCAAACGTTAGCATAATGTGGACAATAACGATAATGCGTAAGCTAATTTTTTCTTGGCTAAATTGATTCACGAGGTAGTACTTTCATAAAAATATTACGCATTTTCCAATCTCTGGTCTGGGAACCACGCGCAAATTCGTGGCCCTGTACATCACGTCTCCATTACTGAAGTTTTTAAGAGTACGTCTCCAAGACTTTTCTACAACCGCACCGGGATTTTATTATTTTCTTTTTTCTTTTTCCCCATCCCCCCGCCATCTTTCTCTCCCCTTTCTTGAGGGCTGGGAGGGGACGGGTGGGATAGACTCTCTGATTTAATATATTTTAAATCTCTCGGAAAGCAAGAGACGGGAAATGATAAAACGCCTGAGTTCATCAGACTCGGGGAGTCTACCTGATAAAACGGCTCGTAATTTCAGCGAGAGCGCAGCCGTCGTAGCGCGGCCTGGCGTGCGTGGGAGGGCGGTGGGAGTGGGGGAAAGGGAGGAGCAGCATAATTCCTTCGCGTGACCTTGGATCATGTCCGGATGCGTCTGGCGTGAGTTGCGGCATCTTAAACTCGGCGGCTGGATGATGCATTTGTTTTTCCCCTCGCCCTGTTCACGGAGTTGCGTAAGTGTCTGGAATCTCTGATATGCAACGTTCGCGAACTGAACACTTGAGTCCTGAATATAGAGCGTTAAACTTAGAAGACCTAGACCCAGTATTATGTATATTACCAAACGACTCATGTTCTTGGTACATGACAATATTTCTCGACTGTACTTGATTTATACTGCCAGTGACCTTCAATTCAAAATACACACACACACACATACATATACATTCTCCTTTTGGCAATGCGTATACATGCATCTTAAAAGAGAATCCCAAATCTATGAGCGTGTGAATTGTGCTTTTAAAAAATGAATGAATAAAAAATGTTTCGTATTTGTCGGTTTACAGACGCATCCCATTTTCAAATATAGTTTTCCGAAAAAGAAAAAAAAAAAAAATTAAATTTCGCTTCTGAAAATGTACTTTCCGACTGAACTTCTAAACTATGTAATTTTCTTAAGAAGCAAAATATTCGTAAATTCACACAAAATATAGGCATTTTAATACCAACACAAACATTACAGGAGTAGTATGGTAGCTGAACTCGTGCAGAGTTCCGGCACATTGTAAATAATTTTTTTTAAAGTGAAAATAGCTTCATATTGGATTCTAACTTCATACAGCCTGCCCCTGACCCGTTCGTTATGTAGCTCGGTATTGTGTAGGAGTAAACATTTTGATAATGCAAAGCGTTAGGAATAAATCCCATAGCCGTTAGGAACCCAATAGGAAAGCACATAGCCATTTCAATTTTACCGTATAATATTGTTCCTGTCTCTCTTTTTTCAATTCCATTGCATAGAGATGTCGAGTTGCTGCTCATATTATATAACATAATATGAAGTAGAGGTCTCTAGACCAACTTAGCCCCCATAAATGTAATAAATATTCAAAGGGTCATTTTGTAGAATATTGTATCATAAACATAGCTCGGGCCTCACCAGTCTTGGGCATGTCCACACCATGTCGCCAAAAAATACTGTCCACGCAAAGCTCACGTCCTCTCAAACTTTGTCCCTTCGCGAAAACCTTGTTTTAACGGTTTAGGATAAATATATTATGTTATCCGTGATTTTATATATCTTGCAGTAATCTGTTTTGGATGTCATTAGCTGCGTACTTTAGTTAATAATTTGTGAATTTAACACTCCTGGTTACAACACTCGTTCAATCTAATTTATTCTCCAATGCCAATTAATACCAAATTATGGTTATTTAGTAAACGTGTTTACTAATTATTGATTCAACATATTTATTACTGCATCTTATCGTTTTCAATTCCAGGATGTAACATTTTTGGGGGGAATTTAGGAAGTATTGGCAGTTGCATTTATATTATTATTATTATTATTATTATTATTATTATTATTATGTGGAAAAGTGAATTTAGTGTTCTGTTAATATTATTTAATTATCCAAAAAGTAAAAGATAGAAAATTATTAACTTTATTAATTACCATTGCAAAATGAATATATAAATGAAATAATGGATTTTATTGCTAGTTTACGTACATTCACTTCATCAATCAACTGATCGGCTTCTGGGGCTGCTTTTGAAGGACCCCCCACACTTTTTATGGAACTTCGTACAAAAGAGCAATTAATAGCTCATAATTACGAGGGACATCCAGAACGAAAGAATACAGGGGCTGTGTAGAACACTGGGGAATATTTTTTTCAACATTGGCACCCATTTCGTATAGATAGTTTCTTGACGGTCATAACGAGATATCGAGCGCCTCAGTTCGGTACAAATTGCAGCTTATCACGTCATTCATTTCGTCGCCCGTTTGCTCCACGTACCTCAGAAGAGTATTTCTCTCAGTCGTTTGTTTCGCGTTGCGCAACGAATGGGCGACCAGTATCCATCCCCAGTTTGTGTAAACCTACGGTTCCGAGGAAATGAATCGTCAGTGTTACCAAATGGTGTATTGGCGTAGTGGCGCCGTACCTATCCGCCAACCAAAAAAATCAACATTCACGGAGAAAATTCATGGCATCGGTCTTTTGGGACCGGAACGAAATCTTGTTGGTCAATTTCACGCCCAAAGGAACCACCACTAATGCTGCTGCATGTTGTGAGTACTGAAGTTGAAACAAAAAAGTGAAGACAAAAGAAGATGGATGTTGACTCGTGGAATGCTGACAACGCCAGGCCCCATACCGCTCGGCTTTCTCAGGACCTGCTCGCCTCGTTTGGATGGGACATTGTGACTCAACCATCCTACTCCCGGACCTGGCACCCGTGGATTACCTTCGTTACACCAAACTAAAGGAGTTCTTGTGTGAACAGCAATTTTCTAATGATGAAGAGGTCATGGAGACTGTGAAAAAGTTGCTTAAAGAGGTGGAGCACAAGGTATACCACGAAGGCACACAAACGTTGGTGCCCAGGCTTCAAAAGTGCAATGACCTCAACGGTGATCATGTGGAGAAATTATATCATGTTTTGGCACTTATCGAGTAAATTTCAATAAAATACGTTCATTTTTCGATTTTTAACAACTTTTGTATTCTCACTTTCTGGATGTCTTTCGTAGAGCTCAGAAGTTCAGCGAAATGCTTTTTTTTTATTGTTACGATTTTATGACTTTTTAACAATAGGAATCACTTAAGTTGTGTTTCTGGAGTTCTTGAAGGTATCTTTTCATTTTGCCTATTTTGGCTTCTGATGCACATTTTTGGCATTTTGCCTTATTTGGGCATTGGTCTGCCTTATTCCTGCCCTATTTATTATTGTCCCCTTAACCCTCCTTCTGGCACCGATCTCTGTCAAGCTCGAAACGTTACTGCAAGTCTGAACAAATGAAGGAACGGTCGTGTATTGTCTTTCTGTGGACGAAAAGGATCCAGTGTCAGATTGTGTTAAAACACTAACCAGGAAAGGAATAGGATACCAGTGAATATTTTTGATATTTTTTATTGTTGCTTAGTCTTTTTCGCTCACAAAAAATCTCATTCTATGTTTGTGGATGCCTCTGATCCCTTTTGAGGACAGTGCTGCCCGTGATATACAAGTACCCTTCTCAGTTTCTTCTTGTTCTCTTTCCTTCCGGAGATTACACAAGTGCGAAGAACGAAATATATAATTCCGTTTTCACTTACACCATTTCAAGATTAAAAAGTGTCCACATTTTGCAGAGATAGTGGCGCGAGTAAAATAAATTCGTAGTTGTCGTACCCGATGGTCATGTGCGATCAATATTACAAAAAAAAGGTACTTGCCTTCCACGCGAGTGCTAATGTAAATTTAAGTGTTAGAATAAAAATGTGAATCATTTTTATTAATACTTTTTTACAATTATTATTAAGTAGTCATTTTTAAAGTTTCCTGTGCTTTTTACTCCTTACTTTAGCCAGAATAAATGTCTTTTTTGCCTGCCTATTTTAGTGTGGTAGTGTAAGTAAGCAAGGTGTGAAAATAGGCCAAAGAAGAGGAAGGAAATATGGCGCGCGGTCCGTGGCTCGTTTGTTAGGGTACCGCTTCAGGATTCGCCTGGTGTTGATGGACAATCCATAGAAAACTACCGATCAGAGCTGCCAGCCACCACAATCCTCCTCCAGAAGCCGGCGTTATTTTGTGGCTAGCGGGAGCCTGGCTCTGACGCGGCAGAACCGCGAGGAGGATTCGGAAGTGCTAAGCAGCATCCCGCAAATCGTTAGCCCGGGAGTTGGCGACTGCTCGCCGATTTCGTTTCCGTCGATTAGCGGCCCCGCCGCCGCTCCATTTGCAGTGTCTAGGCTTCAGACGCCAGGCTTCCAGACCTCCCCCCTCCCCCGCCGCCCTGCCCGACTTCCTCTGCTGGGACAGGGCTGAGATCCCTTGCTGCTTTGAACATTTCAAGGCCAGAAATCTTAGAATTCTGTAAAGATTCCGGATGCTGCAATAAAGGTCTAGGGATATTTCATCGTTCATATTCTTTAAGTCTATTCTACTTAGATAATCGATATTTAAATAAGTACAAAGCCTGTAACGTTATTTCAGTTGCCACATCAAACAAATGAGTACTCATTTTGCTTTTTTGTCAAAGGACTGCTCCATTCGTTTAAACATCATTACTATCTCAGAACCTTAAAATCAAATATATAGCTCCTTTGTCCTCGCAAATAGTGTCTACTAATAGACTGCGCAAGCGAAAGGGCTGCTA
>BOPP01000050.1:3733652-3766621 GCA_017312745.1 Gryllus bimaculatus | reverse complement strand
TATATTACAACAGTTCTTTACAAAGCGAGAGTAACAAAAGAGTTGCTGTTCCTGAAAGAAACAAAGAATAGCAAATGGCGGGCGACCTCTTCCTTGGACCGTTACTGTCGCACGACGTCACATTTGTCACGAGGAGTGGCGCACTGACTATGAGATTTCAGTAGCTTCATTCACAATGAGAAGAACACAATCAAATGTTTGCATCGTTTAATGAAAATCGAAACTCTTTCATTGTTTTTTTAATTTTACCCCGAGTTCTTGGGAATCTAACAAAACCATATATTTCTTTTACATGGTCGGAGGGTGCAGAGTTTTCTTTCAATTTCTGCGCGCATTCGAAATTAGTAATATAGATTACACAGGAGCGAAAATCTTTTAATCTAATTTTTCACAAACGCCCTTGGAACTTTCATTACTAATTCAGCTACGTGAAATTAAAAATAGTGGTGATTCCGCAACTGAACAAGCAGTGCGCAGCTTGTCCTGTGGTATTGCACTGCCGATTTCCTCTTCCTTCAAAGCCTTATAATTTTTATAGCATATCAAAGGAATTTAATACGTTACTTTATTATCATTGTGATCTCTGCACGTGAGAACTGCTCTAACTTACGTTACTATGGAAACGTGTTCTCCTTCTCAAGTTGTTAAGCCCTTAACCAGAAGTTCAAAAAAAAAAGGAAAAGATAATGAAAATAAAAAAATAAATTGAAGACTGTTATTTCAAATGTTAGTTTAAAAAGAATTGTTCAAAAAACTTAAATCCATTTTTAATTGCATTTCTACAGGCAATTCAGCCTAATTCTAACATTTAACTCATAGTATTAGCGGAATGTGTTCGTGTAAGAACTATACCCCGTCTGTCTCTCGGTCTTGCCCACTCACAAGCGTTCATTTTGAAGTAGTAACTATTAACTATTAAAATTATAATTGTTATTTTGTCCCATTGGTTTGTTGGGGGGACGGAGGTCTGAAATCGCATGAGCCGCCCCCGTCCGCCGTTACGCCACTGGGCGCGGTTGATGCATTGGAGCCCCCCCCCCTCCCCCGGGCGAGGGCGCCTGTGTAGGAGAGAAGCGCCAAAGGTAGCCCCAGGCACTCAGTGCACCGCGTGATGACCGTTGTGCCCGCCTCCACCCCACTGCCACTACAGCACTGCCGTCACCCCCTCCGCCTCCGCCCTAGTGATGGATTCGGTCATCTTTCTCCCCAGTCCTCCCGGAGAGCGACAGATCACACGGCGCTATTGCAGGCTTTATGACTGTGAGAGGTGGCTCAGGGCATCAACTGATGACACTGTCGTGCCTCTGGCCGGGAGGTCCTGGGTTCCAGTTTGCAGGATTTGCTCGATACGACGGTTGCAGGATTTTCGACACTAGCCTGTCAGCTACGACGAGTTCAGTTGCAAAATCTAAAGGAAAATTCTAGCGACCGGCTGCTCTGATTAGTCGTTTCCCGTGGTTTCGCCGATCAACTCCTGGGGAATACCGGAGCACGTCCCTAACAAACGGGCCACGGATCGCGAACGATCCTTCCTTCGTCTTATTTGTGGTATCCTCACTCCTTATTTAAACACTCTAACATACATGCACTACACTACAACACATACTGGAAGACACTTCCCGGCGCTCCAACTGAATACACTGCGGTCCACACCAAGGGCCTGAGGGAAGCGCTGCGCCAGGGTTGGCCAACCAAATTTGCCGCCCACCTGACCAGTCCTGCGTTACATCATCGCTCATGGGGCCTCAATCGCCGTAGAGTCCAAAAACGTTCCCGAACCTCCTCCAATAAATAGTATTTCTCTCTCGCCTTCTCCCCCTCTCTGTCTCTCTCTCTCTCCCTCCCTGAGAGCGGCAGATCTCACACGGCGCCCCGCTTGACGTGACACCCTGGGGCTGCAGGTGTCTCGGAGGACGTGTTGTGGTGGAGGTCGAGACGCTGGTGAGAGAGGAGGATTACACCTTTATTTCCTTCTCTTTCCACAACAGACGTTCGCGCTGGTGATCTACCTTTCTCTTCTACTCTACGCGTGATCATTAGAAGGAAAAATAGTGGGAGGGCTTGAGATGTAATGGTTACCCCGAAAGACTTTAATCGCTGAGACCCGGGTTCTGTTCCCGACCAATTACGTACAATTTTTGGCGCATGTTGGCATAGGCAGCCAAATTGATTCGACTTTGGCGCCACGCTTCAAACATTGGTTCGCCGCTCTTTAAAGGTATTTAAGAAGGAAAGATCATACATTTCAAACTTCCCGCGTTCGAGATTAATTAATTTTGCCCCAAAATCCCGCTAACTCCTTCACAATTGACAAACAATGCATTTTTTGTATGAAGTTCCTTGCATTATAGCTTCGACTGCTTCGAAAAGTCACCGATAGAACGCGCCTGCTCCTGGGCACTGCTCGGAAGCCTGTATATTGTCGACGAATTCCCGACATCAAATGCTTTTCCAATAAGACGCCAGCGGCCGTTTTCAAAACCAGAGGAGCCGCGAGCAGTTTCGCAGCGATCGTGCAGAGAATCTAAGTAAGACGTGCATTGGCTGCATGGAAAGTTTGCTTCGGTACGTTGACAAACAATTCCCAGCATATTAAATGCCGTCTCCGTGACGCGCTCTTTGAGACGCAGCAAAGACGCAGCCCGAGACATGATTAACGGATAGAATTCGTAAGTAGAACGTTATTTTCGTCCAGACAAAGGTAACCATGACAATTTCTACAATACTTATTGATCCTTACGACAAAGTAATAATCTTTGTCTCTTATGTGTCCCTTATTCTAAATTCCTAGTCTGATAACACGGAAGGCGATGCATGAAACGTCTTTCTTCGCAGTTCCTGCAAATGCTCTCCCAATTATCTAAGCAATTTTTCGCTGCCTCAACAGCAAATAAAGCGCTTCCGGCATTTTTTTCATTTGCTGTCTTTCACTTCATTATATCGTTACGTTTAATGGCAGTTATTTAGGAGAGAGAGATTTATTTTGAGAGACGTACTAATGGAAAATAAAATAAACTATGTACGACATTTGCATGTTATTTGTAGTATATTATGTGGGATATTAATACTTATTCGGTATAGGATAAATTTTTTAGTAATGAATACTACAATAATTTACAATTCAATGGAACAAGTGGTGACGAAATATAGCATACGAATGTAAACAAACATTCAATCAGGCATTTTGATATTCAAAGGATCTGGAGCCTTGGGGATTACAAAGCCCTCTTCTACTAATAATAAAAGGCATTTCTCACAATTTTTGAAAATTATCTCATAAAATCTTAAGCTGAATTAACTTATGTTGATGTAAATGTCACTAAAGACGATAGTGAAGACAATCTGGAATCTCCCAATGAAACAATATTTCGCCCAACCGTGGTGTTAGGAAACTACAGTAAAATTGAAAAAAACAAAAACAAAAAACAGTCGAGTTGTTCTGCGTGACGTCAGAACAGACGGTCTTCCCTGTACTTCCCTCGAGCGCAGGCAAGTTCAGGGAAGGATGAGAGACGTCTGCAAAACGTGGAGCATTGCTGCTGTTAGGGACTCCTGCGAGACCACTATCAGTTTTTTTCATCTCTTTGTAATATACTTCGCTTCGTATGACTAAGTTGCGTAACAGATGACTGCAAATTAATGAGCTAGAAAATCGTGGAAGCTATGAAGACACAACCAGAAGTTGTAGCATAATACCAACGAATTAGAATGATAAACTAGCTTCCATTGGTAATGCGTATTAAATTGTTTTGTTTGATATTATTTTTGACAGGCAAATGAGCATCAACAATAATTTACATTTAATAATCCGTGATCCATTTCTTTAGAGGCTTCTTTAATGGCTAGCAAGAGCGACCAAAATGTTTCAAACTGATATTCTTTAAGTTTGTGATTTTAAAGAAGTTAATAGAGTTCATTTTAAACGATTTTCAATGCGTACATGTTTGTTTTACATTCTTAGGCCCAGTTGTAGCTTTTGAAGAAGACAAGTAAGGTTCGAAACGGAATGTAAATTGTTAACGATTCCATTTTCTCTTAATAATCAGATCAAACAACCAATCCAATTCGAAGTTAGGTAACAGACGCATAAATAATTACTTCCTTATTTGATTGGAAATCTGAAAGTAGAAAAGGAGCCAACAAATATTATAATTGTTACCATTCCCGTCACCTTCTTGGACGCAATTATGCACGGAGAATATATTTCGCTGTCGTCAAGAAATCCAAACTGTGACCATGTTAACAAGTAAAAGTGCATTTTAATAATTAGATTTGTTCAAAGAATAGGTCCGAGCAACCAGTTCCTTGAACAAATTTAATTATCAAAAGATTATGTTAGGTACCCTCGAAATTAACAATTGAAATTTAAACTGTTGATTGGAAGATGATTAGTTTTGAGTACACGATAACATTTCGTACGCCTAGTGTATGATGTTATTTCAATAACAGTGGTGAATCAAGTATTTTCAATATCGCGAACGTTCCAAAAACTAAAAGTGTTAAGGGATGTTAATTAATATCTACGAGATTTTTTTTTTTTTGCGGACGTCACCTAGTAAAGGAAGGATGAAAAGAAAACCTCATTAAAAACCATTAAAACCTCCTCTTTAAAACATTAAAAAAAATCCCGTCGTTGTTTTGAAACACGTAAAGGTGTGTATTAACAAAACACATCTAAAAATTCAAAAGCATTCATTTCTAGAAAGATTAAAAAATCATATTTAATAAAATTTGAATTAAAAGATCATATTTTTCTGTTAACTTTCGAAATATAAAGTTGGGATTACTATAATTAAGGGGGCAGGTTCCAATTCATAGAATTTACATGAATTAAAATTAAAATTTTAGTTCAGAGCAATTTTCACCAAATTCAGCTAAGCTGGGTCGTTATGACACGGACAGACGGGACTGGACAGCAGCTTTTCTGTAGGACGCGCGCACTATACCGGGACGACACGTACGAATGTGATGGAACAGACACTTCGCATAGATAGTCAGTTTCACTCCTCGCTCCGTCTATTGTATTGGGCGCGACGGCTTCATAATGTTGTAAAAGTAAATATAATGGTGTAGAGAAGCAAACGCGTTGTGTTCATTTTTAATAACAGAAGATATCACAGGAGGCAAGGAGTTGAAGAAAGCCCTGATTCTGGGAATATTTTAAATAGAACTAGAATGACAAAGGGAATTTGATGTCTTATATATCGATCTAATGGATGATGAAACATTATTTTCGTATTTTAGGATGTCTCATGGTAAATTCGAAAATAAATTGCATATTTTAAAAAAATGCATACACAAATATTTTTGTAAATTTTGTAACTGCATTACCTATACTTGACTAAAGGACCCAATTATAATTGCATTAATTTAATTGGATATATAAAAATAATCGGTAGCAATAATAATTTACAAAAATCAGACACAAATAATTTACTAACCTAATTTAAGATTTTAAAATGTGATATAATTAAATTCACAGGGGACAAATGTACCTGGTTTCACGAATACACCACAACTTCTTATAATATCTAGAATCTTTAATTTAGCAAATGTTACTCTTTGGTACAGATATTTCCCTAATCATCCAAATTTCACTTCTGGGTGTTAAATAAAACTTAATCATGTAGGAAACGGGATAATTTTGTATCAACGTAATAAAATTGGACACGTCCATGTTTTGCTCTCCACGTAACCTCACGAAGCGCAGGAAAAGGCGGTCCCATCCTGATGCAAGTGCCGATGACGTCATTGGTACGGACGGAAAGGCACGCCAGGATATCCAGAAGATCTTTCCTTTGAACTTTCTGCAAACAGCAGGTGCGGATCGTTTCGTCCCGTCCCGACCGAGACAGCCTAGTGCGCGCGCCCTCACGGGACAAAATGTAATGCGTTTTAAATAATGCCCCCCCCCCCAACGGTCCATCCGTGTGATACCGAACCCACCCACGGCGTGCTAGGCCTTGTCCCACTATGGACTGTATTTTTTAAATTTCATTTTTTAGTTAGGTTGATCTAATGAACTGTACTTCCGCGTCCGAAGTATCGCTGAAAGCACTTGTTAACAAAATCTCCGAACTAGAAGGTTTTGTTGGTATTTGATGAAAATATGTTACAAGACTTAATAATTACTTCAAATGTTGTTTATAAGGAAATGTTAATTGTTCCAAGAACATCTGGCTCTAATACTGAATAAACCTTCATCGAAAATTTGCTTCAAATGTTATTTGGATTGTTTTTATATTTTTTACTTTATATTCCGTCAGCACATTGCAAGTTTCCGTTGTACATTTTTATACAAATAAACACGTTTCGTTAATAACTTTCCTACTTAATGTGGAAATGGAAACGGAAGTGTGGTGGAGTGTAACATGCGAGAATTTTCGCACGAGTACGCCAGTACGCTGTTAATTTATAGATCTTTTGAAATGGTGGTGTATTTGACAGGCGACTAGCACGAACATTCTATTTAAGGCCGCGAAATCTCACACAACCTCTTTCCGCGGAAAACAAATCTCTGAGCCTGTGGCGGCACCGTCGCTGCGTATGGTCCCGTGGCAGGGTGCGGGGAGGAGTGGGGGAGGGGGAGGGGTGCAAGGCGATCGTGGAAGGAAGCGAAGAGTGGGAACGTGAAAGGCTGCACGTCCTTAGTCTTGGTAGGTCGGCCTTTCGGTATGGGGAACAACCTGAAAGCAACGCGACAGGAAGTGCACACAGCAGTTTCTCAACTTGTGTACCTATCGCGATACCCTTCCCTTCATCTTCAGGCTCAGCGTGCCCTAGTCTCGACCTTCAGACAACGCCTGATTTTACCAGATTGCAAGTTGATATTTTGTTTCTGCCTTCATATATATTGAACTAATAATCGAAATTTCACGCTCGAAGATACAAACGCTCCATTTACAGTATGGGAGTGAGATAAAGTGTATAATTGTACTTAAAAAATGAATTCACTAACAGGTAAATTATTCAATAGGCGAGTGCATTCGGTTTACTTAGAACCGTCAGATTTGGCATTTGTTATCTAAGCAAAAACGCTGCATTAAATGTTTTTCTTTTGCCTAAGCAAAGGCAGAACCTAAAAAATGTAAGATCTACAATAGCGCTAGAAGAGATCCCCCGAGTGCGCAAATCAAACTTTCGTGTCATTTTGAATGTGATGAAACTGCTACTTCAATCTTGTCGGAATTAACGTGTGTCCGAGCATCATTATAATATTCTTAACATAAATACGTACTTCGAAATATCGCTATATCGGGATGTTGCCTTCAAGCATTGAATAAGTACAATAATGATACACATATTTATAATATTTTTATACTATTAAAATAGATTTACGTACTATTAAAATAGTGTGCATGAAATATATTGGACACATCATCACTTTCCAATCATTCATCCGTTAGCATAAGTTTTCTTTACAATTTTCAACTTCAATGTCAATTTCTTTTTTTTGTAAAACGAATCCTCATTTTCAAGCATCTTAAACACAACTTAAATCATGCGTGCCATGAAATATACTTTCTTTAGTCTATAAACGAACTACCTACTGTACTACCTACAACTACCATAGAATACTTTCTGAATTAGCAAGTGAGTTGTACAGCATTTTTGTATTGAAATTTTAACGAAAAAATAAACATACTAGTCTAGGAATTGTTACTTGTAGTTCTACATGTTAAGGGATGTATCTATGTTATTCACTCGAGAGAACCATGCATAAATATCTGAGTAATTGTTTTTCTTTTGTTCCTTGAGAGTACGATAAACTTGTTACAAAACAAGAGAGCATTTAAAAAACTTAAAGAATTAATAACAGCTCGAGTAACACAGTAATATGTAACACATAGTGATTTATTTGTCTCCATATACTCTGAGGGTAAAAATCATCTTTAATTTATGAATACCCTTGGGTGCTTTTGTGTTTAAGTTTTCGCGACGCAAGTGTCTAAACATACGTCACAGATATTCATCAATGAATCTCAAACTTCTTAAATGTTTTTCTCGATTCTCGAACTTCTATATATACTTAATAGTTGGAGCTTTCTGATTTGTTTCGACTGCGAGATGTGACAGAAAGCATTAGTTAAAGTAACTACAGTGCCTCTGACTGGGAGGTTCTAGGTTCGAGTCACGACGGTGACAGGATTTTCGAGCAAGGTCGAATTCAGTCGCTGTCTGGATGAGAATACTAGCGGTCGGCTGCTCTGATTGGTAGTTTTCCGTGGTTTATCCGGTCAATACCCGGCTAATGCCGGGGCAATACCCTAAAAAACGGGTCACGGAACGCGCGCGCTCTTTCGTTCCTCTTCCTTGTCATATCTTTACACACTTACCCTTACATGCACTACACTACCACACATGCCGGGAGACCAGTTGGGAGCTTAGAGCTTCTCCCGGCTGGGGCGGTGCCCCGCTCGTGGGAGAAACCTGGTCGGGGAAAACACCGCTAGCCGACGGTCCACCACCAGCTCCGGAGAAAAATGCACTACACTTACGGAACTAATGACCTTAGCCGTTCACGCGCTCGGAATCACCTATCAATCTTTCGTTTCGAGGTACCTACGTTTTTCTACAACAGTTTCATGGGCATATTAAGCATAATTATGCTGCCCCATTTGTCAATGAGTGAGCAAAGATTAATTAAGAATATTGGGACCGAAATAAACCACTTTCTGAAGTTTCCTCTGCTCTTTAATACCAAGGCATTTGGCCCGCTGGTAATCATACCAAATAAAATAAATCTACTAATATTTAAAAAAAACAACAAAAAAACACAACAAAAAACAAAAAACGAAAACGTTCTTTTGAACGTCGTACGTTCCTCAGTGAAGTTAATGAAATAGGCTATCTGCAATATCAGTTTAATATACACCCAGCCGCAAAAGTTGGTGGGGAAAAGCCACGATTAGCAAAACTATTTGACAAGAAATGACAGTGAGATTTTCTCAGAACGTTCAGAAGATTAATGTATGTTGTAGTAAATAGTATCTATTTTTTTCGAAATATTAATCGATTGTACGCAGGTTGTATGCTGGCAAGGCGAATCATGCTCTTCATCAAGAGATTAATTTAATTTGTATGTCGATGAATAATATGATTATTTTAATACCTACATGATGATAATGTAAATGTATTAACACTCTTGAAATACCGAAAGGTAGGACAAGAGGATAGAATAGTAAAAAAAGTAGGATATACGGTCGTTCCATGAATAGACAGCGTCACCTGTTGTTTCTGTATTTTTTTAAAAATTCTAATTCAATGCTCCGACTCCAATCTATTTGGGATGGTGTCCACGGCAAAGTCTCGTGGCCCCGGGGACTAAGGAGTGGGAAGCAGACCTAATGTCCTCTGTGCTTTCTGTGTCCCTTCACTCTTTCCCAGCCACTGCCGGCTCCTATCTACCCTTCACTCTCTGCTCCTCTCCTTCTACACAGCTCTCTCTGAGCCCGCTGTCCTCGCCGTCCGTCGCCTCGCCTGCCCCCTCCCCCGCTCGCCACCCTCCCCACGCCGCTGCTACTATTCCGCGGCCCGACGCGCACCTGGAGCCAGTTAATGCCATGGCGTAATTGCGCGCCATTGCTCTTCATTACGAAGATCCAAATCTCGGACAGCTGAACGAATGACGAACAGGCGAACGCCGCGGCGCGGCGAGGTTGACACGCCGCGCTACTCATCAGCGAAATGATTTGCAATGGACTGTATTATTGCTATGGGAACGTCGCGGCATCGTCAGATCTGTCATTTGCTGGGAGCAGCGCGCCGGCCGGCTGTGATGTGGCTTTCAAAGAGAAATTGGCGCGCGCTGCACAATCGGGAAATGACAGGCCGCTCCGCATTGTCCGCCATTCTTCGCGTCTCGCGCCGCGCGTCGCGTCGCGTCGCTTCGCGTGGGATGTGGGAGCTTGGTCGCGATGTGGGAGCGCTTTCCGGGAAAATGGACTCAGTTCGTGGAAGTGGCCAACATAATTTTTGGCGGAAAATAAATTTACACAAAGAGATTATTTATTAGGGTTTAGGGGACTTTCAACTGCTAGATTATTGAGGCCCATGAGTGATCTACCGAGATAATACAAATAATAACGATGAAAATAACGAGAAATGGAGTTTATTATTATTATTATTATTATTAATATTAATATTATTTCTAGTGCAATGGATTAACTACTTTCCAGAACAGTTATAGAGAATTTCACACATGGTACATATACTATGTTCCAAATATTACAAATCAGGAGGATGTCCTCTCTGGGATCCTCAACCATCTAGCAGAGCGGAATTGGATTCACTTTTTAGTTATTCAGGCGCCTTTTATTATACATGAATTGGAGTAGGCATGCAGGAGTTACGGAATTGGTTTAAGGTGGGTGAAGTTTGTCGTGGATAAGGCTGGAGCGGATTCTTGTTTGTAGATGGTTGGAAATTTTGCCTAGATGAAAAATGTTCTGGCTTGGAAAATTAGATAGTTTTGAGCAGAAACTATCTGAGATTCTGCAAGTATGTTGGGAGACTGAGAAATGGAAAGGAAAGGAAAGGAAAGGAAAGAAACGAAACGAAACGAAAATTTCGAAAAAGCTCTCTTCATTTACCTCATCCATAGAACATGGGGGGGGGGGGGCTTATCGGGGCTTCTTTAGTTGGGAGGCGCCATAGGCCATTCCCCCCGCATATTTTACTGATTAAATATCGGTTGTGTGTGTCCTGTTTCCATTGATTTTAACTTTTGCTGAAATTGCGATTACAGATATGAAATGAGGGCTTTGGTCTACCATTTTTGACGTGTCCTGCCTCTATGTTGCCATATCAAAATATAAACTTTCTGCGTTGAATGGGAACGTGAAACTAAGGGTTTTTATTTCATTCGAATTTTACTAAAATTGCGAAAAAGGTTTTTAGAATGTTGCACATGAATAAATACTTTACTTTGTCGTTGCCTAAACGTTATTTGACAGTTCCAAGTTTGTCCCTATTTTTACAATAATTATGATATGAATTTAGGATTTTTATGCGTGTGTATTAAATTAAGTTATTTTAAAGGTATGTTTAAATTCAAATAATAAATACATATAGTCATTGTTGTTTTATGGCTACGTGAATTATGTATTATAAAAATATTAGGAAGGACAATTAAGATGTGAAAAATCATTTTTTCGCGTTCCGGAAGTCTCAGTATAGTTTGTCAACTGAATTGCGAAGATAGGGAATGCAATACAGTAGGCCCAGGCGATACGTGGATCCTAAATTATGTTAAAAAATTCTGAAAACTCTTTTCAGATGAGTCTCTGATAATAGTGTTCACTTATATTCATTTTCCTTCTATTATCCAAGCATCATTGAAAAATGTTTCATATATAGAATTCTTTCATTTGTTAAGCTTATAGAAGTGCTTGTTAGAAATTATTACATCAATAATAGTTTTTGAATATGTTCATAAAATGTTCGAAAGCACCAACTAATGTTTTGCCTGTGAATAAACTCAACACCATACACTGCTAAGAACTTAATTTTCTTTTATTTCGAATTAGGAAATTTGTTAGTGCTATATCTTCCCTGCCTGTACTATCTTGCAGGGCAAGCATAGAACCATGAGCATATGCCGGAAGACTAAACATGTAACGTTTTCAATGATTAGATTTTATCTCCTTTGAATACAATTGATGTGTTTTGTTTCTTTCAGTGGCACAAATGTGAACATGCGAGCTGGGAGCTCGCTTCTATGTTAGTGTCTGATGATAGTCCTAGTTTTACTGTCGGTGAAAAAACGTTGCAAATGATTTTTTTAAACTAACGGGCTGCAAATTTGCATTCATGTCTTGTTTACAGTAATATTTGAATGTGAAAGGGACCTAAATCGTGTCTCTTGGACGGGATGAGATGGCGGTAACAGCCGTGGGCACTGAACCGGACGGACCGGTGTTGGACCAGTAGGTACCAGGGGTCAAGTCCGACCGTGGTGGATTTTCGACACTAGATACCTAGCTGTGGAGAATTCAACCGCTGTCGGGAGGAAAATTCAATTGGTCGGCTACTGTAATTCGTTGTGTACCGTGTTTTCTTCGACGAATACCAGGCGTAAAACTGACCCGGAACATAAAAGGGGCCACGAGCCTGCGATCTTATCTTTCTATCCATGCTCACGTATACATTTACTTACGTGTTGCGGATGTCAGTAAACCAACAGGGAGATTGGAAGTTTCTCGGCTGGCCGAAATCACAGCCGCTCCCTCGGCTGGCCGAAGGAGAACCTTTCGCAAGCGTGTCGGGCGGTCTCGGATCTCACGTTTCAGCAGAGGAGGAACATGGCCTCTTCCGGGAATATAGCATGCCCTACACTTCCAGGACTAATGATATAATAGCGGTTGATGTGTCCCCGAGCCGAATACTCACCGAATGCTCCGTGAATGTTTTAGTGGCCCCGTCTGCCGGGCAAGAGCGCGGGTTCCCGGCGGGGCCGGGGGACGGACCCTGGCGCTGGTTCCTCACGACGGACGAGCCGCCTCGCCGCCCGCGCCCTCGCCCGCGCCCGCGCCCCACGCCCGCCCGCCAGGCCACCACGTCGCCCGCCACGCCCGCCACCACCACCCGGCTGGTCGACGTGCAGGGCAGCCCCGTCAACTGCCCGTGCCCGGCCACCTCCGAGTACAACCCGGTGTGCGGCTCCAACGGCGCCACCTACAACAGCCCCGTCAAGCTGCGCTGCGCCCAGCGCTGCGGATACGGTGAGTCTGTCTGAACGCGAACGGGCCAGGCCCCACTCCTTACACTCTGCTCTTCTCAACCTGAGAATTGAGTTTTCTCATTGTCACACGGTAACATGCCGATCCGGTGGCCGAGATCGCTAAGGCAGTAGTGCCGTAGCGATCTCGGACCGAAGGATTGCGTGCTCGAGTCCCGCCTTGGGTAGGTTGTATTGTGTTCGTCCTTTCGACCCTTATCATCATCATCATCATCATCATATCGTGTCAACCTCACAGTTACCATACCGTTACATGCAATAGTGGTCGCTAATGTCAGTAACATATTCTGGGACATTGCAAGGCACACAATCTTGCCGCACCGGGAATCGAACCCGGCCAATGAGCTAAACCGCGAGGGCGTATATGGCGAGTAGTGGTGGCATGTTAGCAAAATGGTTTTTATTTTTTGAACTGCAGCCCAGAAGTTGAAAAAATCTATAATAATTTCACAACTATTTGTGTTTTGGGAGGAACTTTCTCGTGCCTGTTCCAGGGTTCTAAGACACTGTAAAAAAATTATATCCAAAAATATTTTTTGGGTTTGAATTTGGTACTGAGAAAATGTTTAAAAAAATGTTTTTCTCATTAGAATGAATAATTTTCTTATTTTTTATATTTTGTCAATCAGATAAAGTAGTGTTAAGTTGACGAAAAAATTAAAATGAAACAAAACACTTTTTTGTTTGTATAGGGATATGGGTGGTGGGACGGGGGTTAAGAAATCTGTCAGAAATATAATTTTTATGTTAAAGTTATAGTGTAACTACTCATACCCTTTTCAGTTAATATATTTTAGGGTTTCGGGGTACCGTTTTCAATTAATATATTTTATATTTTTACGGTTAGTCTACTGGTAATTAAATGGTAGCAGCTTAAGTGGATAACGAAGTTGAAGTCCCAAGCAATCCCTTTTCTGCTACATAACTGCTACAATTAGAGACTGCACTGAGCGTCAAAAAGGAAATTAATATTAATTTTAACAATGATTTTTAATGTATTATTTACCATTAGAACGGTATAATTCTGAACTACCTGTAACAAGTATTGTACCTCAGCTTCTAGATCAATGACCTCTATCTCAATTACGTTTTGCAACCAGTTTCCCTGATCCCTTGAGCAAATGCTGAGATGACCCCTTGTTTTGCATCTGTACATGTAACTTCATTATCTTCACATCTTCTAGAGTTCAGTGGGAAATTTAATTATAGAGTTTTTTTGTTGTCGGACTCCTGCTGCGGTTCTTTGACGACGCCGTGCCACAAGAATGCCTCTTTCCGCTTCCCAAAATCTGCCAGCAGCCTGATAGTGATCCGCAAACTCTGGGTTTTGATTATGTCTTCCGCGTTGTGCACGATTTTTTTAAATTCTTACGCAGTGGCCCCGATACCCTGTCCATTGCCATATACCGTAACCTATTGTAATTTCACAGTATCTCCATCCAATAGTTCCAAGCTGGACTGCGGATAGGACAGCAGGCCAGAGACAGAGAGGCGGAAAAGTAGCGGCTGGGAAGTGCGTGCACACTGAGCTAGGGCCATGGTAGTGGCGTGATGGTCGCAAGAGTGATTTCAATTCACGTCCACCGTTCGTGATCAGTTAATATTATTCACAAACAAAATTCATTCGTCGATTATAAATTTCAAAAATACCCTATGAGACCATTTCTCTAGTGGTGAAAATTACTATTATTCGAAGTTCAACAAATACTGTAAGTCCCGAAGGTGGAGAGAAATGAAATGTTGAATCACAGATATTTTGAAGTACTCGTACTCGCATGTTAGCTTTCTGTGTATTCCTCTCGCGTCTGTTAATGAGCTAGGAATGAGCGAGAACAGTGCACGCTGTTGGAATACCCAACCTGCTCGGTCACTTAAGGTCAAAGGTAAACAACGCACTCGGCTATTGCGAAGAGTGTGCGACCTTGACAATGACGAAGGTCACGCGCCGTCTGGTGCTGCAACTCCTGTTGCTCACGCCTTTACCATTTCGTCGATGGCTCTTCGGAACAGCCTTGTCCCGTATGCTGCGCCTTTCTCAGCGATTAGAAAATTGTTTTCTATTGCGCAAGCCATGTTAATCAGTTACTATTACTTTTGCAGTGTACAGCTTGACATTTTAAATATTTTAGCATGGTAATAAAACACATTTTTAGTAATATATAAACACACATTTTTTCGATAATTTAAAAAGTAGTAGTAGAAAAGTAATAACACATTTTAGAAATAGCCAAGAGAGAGAATGGAGAAATAGTCAAATTAAAGAGAAATGAGATACAATATGAATCATATGTAACAATTTCCTCAATGGCCTGGTATTCCGTTTACTTTCAAATTTAATAAAAAGCGTGAGTTCAATGTGAAAAAGTTTAATATTTCACAAGTTACGATAAACTTCGATGTACGATGTGAATCATATAACTCGTAAACCGTTCAGATTTCAAATTACTCGCCAGTCGGATGTCTTTATCACGAAAAAATTTAAAAAAATAAAATTTTCTGTTGCAAAGGGTTTTAAATAATTGTTTTGGTCACAAAACAACAAAATGGCAAACTTTCTTAACGTTTTTATACGATTTCTAATACGAAAGTAACATTAAAAGTAAAATTTTGCTTTCGCAGTTGGGAAGTTCTGTTTTTTAAAATACGTTATTTTGTATATATATTTTACGATGTGTACGATGTATTTTGTAAAATACATCGTAATAAACAACTGTTTTTATCTGTTAATGTCGATGAAGTGTCTTAATAAAATGATGCTGAAGTGTGGGACATGAAAATGCAAATTGTTATACGTTAATACAAGAAATTACTAGAAATATCTTAATGGCAAACTTTAATAACTTTCCCCAAACTTAAATAACATTTTAGAGAGGTTTTATTTACAATAAAAACTAAAAAAATTATTTGAATAATTTTTATGAATCTTTTTTATAAAAAATTTGTTAACAAAATTCGCACTTTAGAGCAAAAAAAAACTTTTTAACATATTTTCTTCTATCTTCGCATTTTCTTGCTAGAAATCGGATAGAAAAAAATGAAGGCAGTTACGCAAAAAAAAGCAAATTTTGATACATACTTCAATCTTGTTTTCGATAAGTTTCGTCATCTTGTGCTTTTAGCCTCTCATTTCGTAATGCACTCTAATTTTATATCCTTGTTCAGGTATTCTAAATACTTGTTTGGATCTGTCCACAGAGGTGACGCTGGAGCACTATGGCCAGTGCCCACGCACCACAGCCGCCCCGCGCAGATAGTCGCACCTCCCCAGCGCCGCAGCCATGGCCACCGCCCTCTCAAGTGGGAGGAAACCATCAGAAGCGATGGAAGACGCAATGCACTTGCAGTGTTTTCTGATTGTCTGAAGAAAGGACTTGAGGCATCCAGACTAGCCAGCGCTCGTGATACATGCAGATATCGAGTGACCCATCTCTTGCAACTTTTTTTTCCCTTTCGTGGAGACTGGCCTTTGGAAGAGCCCTACCTAGAAAGTGCGTATTGGCGCCCAGTTATTAGTACTAATTGTATTCATCCCGTTTATTAGTAGTAATTGTATATGAACATTTGGAAAACTTCCCCAAAAGCTTTAATGATAGCAGATTTACAGGAATTTGCGCCAATTTCGAAGTGTCAGTAGGTTAGATCCATCCAAATGGTCTTGTTGACTGCGAGTTGCCGATTCGTCATAATACATCACTATCTGAGCTGTGTCGTCTGCCTTTGTGTTCGCTTAACAAATAACTCGGCGAATCGGAATCCACCCTCTTAGCTCAGTCTACCTCGTTCTCTCGTCACCGCCTTTGGCTGCTCACTATGCGTGTACTCTTCGGCAGGAGGTTTTTATTACCCAATATTTTGGTTTCAGAATCTATCAATCCTGTCCGCTCTCAAAGTGTCGTTATTACAATATAGTCAGACATCATCAGGCTGCAAGTCAAATGTCAATACTGCTATGAAGGTCTCCCACTTGCACAACTACGTCCATTTACCATGTCTACGATGCTTCTCTCAAGTTCAATTCACACGAGCATAGACGACTGGGTTCTATTCTCTTTTCCCTTTCCGTCACTCCCTCCGTTTTCTCTCTTACCTCCCTTTCACTCCCTCCCTCCATTTCTCTCTCTCCCTTTCTCTCCCTCTCTCCCTCTCTCCCGTCCAATTCTTCCATTTGCGAGTTCCCAACTCTGCCACGTCCCGTCCTGTCTTCCCTTGAGATCGGGCACCATGACTTGCCTTCGGTATGAGGTGTTATTAACGTTTCGTGTTTTAATACACGCTTTCGAATATTTTCTACATTTGATCGTTTTTTTCGTTTTTATGAAAAGCAAATGTACGTTATGCGACAATTTCTTTGTGAATTTTCACTACGCTGTGGTTCACTAGTCGATAAAATATTGTATTATTTGCCGTCGGATAATTAGTTAAAAAACAGTAATTTCGATAGAAATTGCATTCAAAAATTAGTTTTAGTAATTTCTTGAGCAATAAAAGTCCACTGTGCGATTGTCGTAAACGGTACGTTTCATGATATGACCGTTGTCGTTATAATAATATTTATAAGCTGTGCCTATTAACTTTTCGTGAAAACTGTAATTCAGGCATGGACTGAATTTACAACGTATTACGAAAAAATCCATCAGTTAGGAGTCATACTGCTCAGTTATTTTCTTAATTAAACAAAGATTTTCATGAAAACATAAACCGTTATCGTGATTTTACAATGAAACGACAATGTTGACTGTTTTAATCAAAGTGACTTGAATTCCCCCCATTATAACATACTAAAGTGAAATTACCTATCGTTGTTACTAGCTGATACTCTATAATACATTGACACTTGAATAATTATTGTAAATATGTTTTTGTGGGAGTGTATATAAAACAACGATCGCGCTTTCTTGACAACGTGAAATAATCCACGTAGTAGTAGTATGTTGTAGTTGTAATCCACGTAGTAGTAGTAGTAGTAGTAGTAGTAGTAGTAGTAGTAGTAGTAGTTGTAGTTGAATGTTGTCAGTTGATCGTTTTATGTCATGAGGAAGATCATTTTTGAATTTAAACTACAGATCTACATTACTATTCTCCAACTGCAAAAAAAATTGGTTTGGAAAATTCTTATAGTGAAATGTATTTGAAGAAAAGGATGTTGAGTATGAATCTCACAAAAGCATCTATTTGAATACGTTCATTAAAATAATATTTTAGACTTAAAACGTGTAACAATTTCTTGATTGAAATAACACACATCCAATGTAATTTGCTCGATTGTATCCGACGTAGACACCATTATTTATACAATGCATGTTAGTCATAATTTAAGTGATCTCTATTTATCATTTATGCATTCTATTGTGCCATTTCACTCATTTGTTCACTTTAGTGTATTTTATATCCAAAATTGTATTATTGCAATAATAAAAAACAAACAATATACATTGTGAATGGTTATTCAGCTGTCATTGCAACCCGAGTTGTGCTTCAATGTTAATTTGCTCTCATCGTAAGGTTGTTACAACTCGAAATAAACAAAAAACTTGCAATGGATTTATCAAGTTTAACATCACGAGACAGGTATATGTAAATTTATTACATATCGTAACGTTGTTCTTGAAATCGCCATGAGCAATTTATCAGTTAAATATCGCCTCTGAATAGCCCATCGCTTTGGGAAAGAAAACGTGGTAATCGGAAATATTCATCTGGAAGACGTCATAAATGCCCATTTATGTTAGAATTCAGATCATGTTTTGACGAGGACTTTAAGTGTTCTAGGTTACATAATTACAACGGCAATGGTATTAAAGCACCACTGGTATTGCAACAGCGCATAATTTCTCATATTATTTTTAACAGTTGTGTAGTACAGTACACCGTATAATACTAGTTCAAACCGCGAAAGTATTTTCCCGGGCGTGAATTTTAACTTGTGCGCATTTAAAATGTATATCCTCTCCGGCAGTAGCTATTTTATGGTGTGAATGGTTTCTCATAAGTGATACAAAACCCTAATGTACCCATATATTATATGATGAGAGGGATTACAATATTTTGTACTGAATTAATTTATTATAATATACATCCCAACTGACTTCAGTTACATTTGTACTAATGTTATACTGAGTTTGTAGTATTATTTTGAAGTTATTATTGCGGTTATTTTTGGCCTTGATGGTATAATTTACATTAAAATTGTGAGCTGTGCTACTTCATTCCCTTTCCCTCCACCGTGCAAAACCTCACGAGTGGTCGAAAGCGTTTTTGAAATGCAAGTTATTTGTTTCCTTTAACGGACGGGAGACAGATCACGCACAAATAAACTGCCGATCACGTAAAGATGCTTTTTAACGGACTGTAAATGTGCTTCATGGGGTCAATACTTTGCTGCATGGGGTCATGTCTGCACCACTTACCGTTTAGCAATCAGTCCACACTCATTCGCAGATTCGAATGTTAACCTTTATTGAACTCTACATTTTTTAGGACCTATCACAAGCGAAATATTGACGGATAAGACAAATTGAATAACATTTGCAGAAATAATTTTTTGGTGTACGTGGTGTATGGATGTGATACTTTTTTCCATGCCAGTCCAGTTTCATATCAGTTACATGTCCAAATCTAATCTGTATTCACCTCCTTCAATTATATATAAATTTTTGTCGTTAGGCTAATTAATCTTTGAGATACCTTACCGTAAAAAGCAAGAGCTGAACAAAAGAAATTTCGCTTTCATTCCCAACCTGAACCTCTGATAAACTCGGAAATTGTAGTTGTAAGATCTTTGAGCTTTATGGTTACCGAAATTTCAGTTCCAACTTTTTGTACTCATTACATTAATCCAGTGTACAGTGGGAGTGTTGAAAACTAAGTTTCCACGTTAGGCAACTAATATCTATTATTTGATAAACTATACCGCATATACCAGGTAATTCAACTATAATGTGAAATGCATTCAATATTCTGTGATAAGGTGCAACCCAACATGGAATTAGGCGACAAACCTCTCCAATAAAATACAATGCAATAACAAAACTACAGATTGAGATAATAACAGCTGAGATAATAACAGATGAATGAAATAATAATCGAAAGCAGAAAATTAACGTTCGATCATTTCTATTGCTCTTCTCAGCCGTTTTCTTTGAAGTAAAGCTTATTTTTTTCGTCAAATATTTGTTTTGTTTTTATTAAATAATTTTATACATTATTCAATTCTCACAAAAGGTTTGTAAGAAGAAAATAACCAGTAGTAAATGTGGGAGGTTGGCAATTAATTAGAGCGGCTGAACAAAAAACAGGATAATTACTAGTTTCATTGCCACCGGGAAAACGTGAAAGCAGGACTTGAGCATCAACGGGAAAATGACGTGAGAAGTGTAATACGCCCAAGTTTTCTTGGGCTATAGAATCCCACTGCACTCTTACTAAACATAGTTGACTTATAAATAAAGGTGGCAAGTATGATAGGAGAGGCTGAAAACTAGATATTTTCGCTTCAGACTAGTAGACAATTTAGCAGATTAGTCAGAAAATTAAGTAGTAATTCCATCGACAAACTAGTGACACTAGATTTTTTGTTTTTCCTAACCCTACCTCCGACTCTCTTGCCCTCTGTCTTAAGTGTGTCAGGGCATTAATTGATGTCATTACGATGGCTCTCACTGGGAGGTCCTAGGGTTCGAGTCCCGACAGCGGTAGTATTTTCGTCTCTAGTTTCATAGCGAGGTCGAATTTAGCCGCGTCTGGGGGAGAATTTTGGCAGGCGGCTGCACTGATAGGTAGTTTTCGTGGTTTATCCAATCAATACCAGGCGTATGCCGGAGACGTAACCTAACGAACGCCCCACGGACCGCGCGCGATCATTTCTTCCTCTTCCTCGAACTATCCTCACTCCCTTACATCCTCACTTACATGCTCTTCACTATCACACATGTCCGGAGACTAGGCGGGATCTTGGAGCTTGCCCCGGGTGGGGCAGTGTGCGTTAGTGGGAGATGCCTGGAAGGGAAAACTCTGCTAGTAAATGTGTAGGGTGCCGTCCGATCTTGCAATCCAGCAGGGGAAGACCACCGCCACCTTCCGCGATCAACTACATTTACGGGACTAATGACCTTGGCTGTTGACGCGCCCGGAAAAACTAATCAACCAATCAATGAACTTCCTACCCTGACCGACTACTCCCGACTTCTACTCCTACCGCAACCTGCAGGAGATATCTCAACAAAACGTGCGGATGGTGAAATTACATTTTATGTCTATAAGCAAAACAAGGGTCCATCTCAGCGTTTTCTCAATGGATTAAGTGAAACTGGACAAAAAACGTGATTGAAGTATGTTCCGCAAAAGAGGGGCTAGGTAGCTCGTGATGTTTGAGTTAGCTGTGTTTAGTGGAACAAGGGATCATGTAGTATACAGTGGCGCCCTCCTCATTTGTTCCCTAAACGAATTTTTGATGGGATGTCATTTGTTTTTTTCTAACAATAAATATATACAGTAAGTTTCGTCATGTTATATGTGGTAAAAAATATTTTCAGTTAACATTAAAATCTTTCTGGCTGAATAAAGTTTAGTGAAACAACTGAACACGTGCACAGTTACATGTTAACAGTATTTAGTCTGTACAACATATCCCAAATTGTTTTTCATTTCCTCTCAAGCACAATCAGTTCAGTGGCTCGTAATCTGTTGTTAGGTCGCAGCTTAAATTATCTCCTGACATTACAAAATATGATTCAACATGGGCTCTTGAATTCCTTTACTGCTGTACACTTATTGGAAGCTAAACACGAATTGGAACGTTTTCTCGCATCTTTCTACCAATTGAGGAGTGTGCGTATTTCTTATTTACGTGTTTTCACATTCCAGTACTTCCAGACCACCGTCCTCTTGATTGAGACTGTTTCCTCGAGATCCAGCCATCATGAGCCACCATGTATTGCACTCATCGGTCATTGTACTACTGACAATACTGGACAAGCGTAACTTGTTAACCCAATGCGCTTAGCTCTGTATTAGAGGAACGGAACACCTGTACGCGTAGATGGCGCTGTCACTGGTGCCCGCATGTTGCTCAGCTGCTGTTATTTCCGTTCACACAATTTACCGGGAAAGGCAAATAAATTCAGGGAGGGATTATTAGGTTCACACTTGATACGATAGTAACATTCAAAACGCTACTAATTTGACGTTCTGGAACGAGCTGTAGCTGACTAGCCACGGAAGCTTGTGCGACCTGGAGATGGCCAGCTGGCGTTCCGTTGACGGAATTTCTGACGCTACTGAGAGTGTAATGTTCCCGCCATAAAGCAATTGTTTCTCGGATGACACCTTCCCCGGGCTGGATAAATATCTTATGAGACCCTAAGAATCATCAAGTTTCATCTCTTATCTTCTCTTCTCTCTACTCCAAGGATCGATGACGGTTTTTGACAATTTATAAGCAAGCATTTACACAAAATCCTGTGATTGAGTGACTATTGATTAGGGAATTTCTCCCCATTTCCGCATCCAACACGTTTAAGAGGAAAAGAATTGAAGTTTGCAGATGATGACGGAGGAAATACATTACTGCAACACATTAAAACCGCACGTAAGTTCAAAACAATGCGTCCCAGGCCATTAAAATAAAATTAGACGGGACAGATGAGTTGTGGGGGACAGGTGTTGGGGAGGAGTGGGGGCCGGTTAGGGAATGGCGGGGTACAGGAGGGGGTAGGTGGGTCGCAGGTTGTTTTTTAAGTTGTATTCTACAAAACGAGACTTTTTTAAACCTTATTTTACAGTTTTGGAGACATAGCTGTTCTGGGAATCCACTTTCATAGCATGGGTGTTCAGATACGCGGACTAGCTCAAAATTTACATAAAATTACAGTGCAAGAATCGAAACAGATAAAATATTCGACGATAAAATTAATGGAACTCTTTGATTTTCTTTTAAATGTAATCTCAAGCCTTAGCAGTATTAGAATGTTTACTCACAATAAGTTCACGAGTGTGTGCTATGAGTTACAGTTCAGGGCCGAGTCATGAATATTAAACTGGAATGTTTGCACGGTTGTAGCTAGGAGAGAAATGTTAAACATATTATGTAGACAAAATTAATATAAATATAACATTTTCTATTTTAAAATCTATACTATTATTGTCATAAATTGACAGGAAACCGAGTCATCTCTGACAATGTGGAAAGTGTCAAGTGTTTCGTTAGGTACACAGAACGACTAAAAAAATACAAAATCATGAACAAGTTTCAATTTTTACTGAAAAATGCCAATATTACATTATGATAATCAGTAATTTTTCATACTTTTTTCTAGATTCTCATTATCAATGCTTTGCTGCTAACGGCACCACTGACGTCATACAACGTAGACAGAAGCTTCAGTACACATATGTACCGTTTAAGAACAGCCAGGTTTTGCTGGTCTAAGTCCCCATATTCCACACACCAGACAGCAGCAATTTTGCCTGTGCAGTTCATTGGTGTAATATACATTTTTACGTATTTTTACACGAAACAAAATTATAAAATTAGTTTACATAATTATTCGGTTGCCCTAACCAGCGTATCGCTAAGCACGAGCCTCGTCTGCGTGTGCATTAACCCCTGCTGCTTCGCACCCCGTCGCTCGCTAGTGTTGACGGCGCTTGTGTTAAGTTAGTTTGAGGAGCGTTCCGCCTGCTAACAGCATCAGCGCTCTCCCAGGACGCGGATCTCCTTGCGCCCGCGGCCACCGCTGCACGGGGCGGCGATGGGGCTGGGGCCATGGAGCTGGAGGCAGATGGGGTTGGAGGCTATCTAGTGAAATTAGGATTTTTGACGCAGGTTTCCATTCTTTGCAAAGGAATTATGCTCAAGTTCGGATTTCAAGACTTGGAACCACTATGTAATCAATGGACTGGGACCTTCAGTAATTAAAGGCAAAAATGACAATTAGTATTTAATATAACAATATAAAAATTTAATTTATTATGTATGATTAGTTTCCGTTCAGTCAGCATTTCATCTTTTACTTGTAAAGAGTAACTTCAATGAATTTAAAAAAACTTTAAAATCTTTAAATTTAAAATAGGCTATTAAAAATTACTAATTTATTTCCGGCTGACGATTACAGTACATTCACTTCTTACGAAATAAGGCCGAGGAAGTAAAATGAGAGTATCTGTCCGTGATGTCAAATTATTCCTCCCTGTATAATATCATACGCGTATTGAGATGATATAAAAATCACTCGATTTTGTTACAATTTTTTTGCGGAATAACCTCTAAAAGATTTCTAAGTGGAGACGGAACGGCAAATCAGATTTCGAAGCGGTTCTCACTAAAAGGGAAAGTAGTTGGTCGGGAATAACTAAAGATACATTTATTCGAAATACATTATATTATGTAATTCATTTTATATTACATAATCTATGTTCTATCCTCTATATCAAAATATACATGTATAACCATTCACTGTTTCGTAAATGTTTCGAAAACAGTGAGTAAATCACCCAAAGTGAATTAAAACTTCCTGAAAGTCCACACAATGTCCTATAAAATTCATTCTGGTAGCGCAAATAGGTTTTGAATAATTGAATGTCAAAATTGTTACTGGAAGTTTATGGGCAGTACGCAGCCATGCTGTTTACAGCTTCCCACAGCAGCGATAATCGCAGCAAATCTGAAGGGACGGAGCCAGCCGCGGAAGGTAACGCAGAACGACATTAAACACCCCCCCCCCCGGCCGCAATCAGCCTATCGGATGCAGCCGCTCTTCGAGCTGCAGGTTTTCGCTTTAATTGTGATAAAAGTGTGCTAGAACCAACATCGCTCAAGTCTGCGTTATTTAGGTGTGTGGCTTGATTTACACACGAAAACTATTACTGCCGATTCAGAATACGCTGTAGCCGCTGTGCAGTAAAGTTGGCTACTTTTCCCAAGATTTTGTATGTCCCTCGCGGCCATGATAGGATGGCTGTCGCTCGCTGCGACAGCCTCATATCTTCTCGCCCAAAACCACTGTAATCCACCTTTTCTGTCGCTACCACTTATTCGGCGACTGCCTCCACACCCCTATTACAAGACGATGGGCGTGAGACACCAACAGTGACAGTGCACTCCGATGCAAGTATGTCGGCGTGTGCTTTTGTGTGAACAGCTTCACAAACAATGTATTTGGGAAACCTTTATATAATGTAAACATATATGAACGAGAGCTAGAAGCCGCTCAATTTACTGTTTTGAGTATTCCAGAATATCATGTTGATCTTTTTGTGGATAATAGTTCTGTATTTCATCTAATCGTAAGTTATCCAAACGTGTAAGCCATGTTAATAATGTTTTGTTATTTTTACTTCCACTTTGTGTTTTTGTAACGTGTCATTTCAATATATTTTCGATCCCATCAAATGAGTTGGGCGCGAGGGACGGGGCAGTGTGAAATGGAGCGGGTCGGGGTAGGTTCGAGCAGGGCAGGGTCGCGGTAAAGGAGAGATGAATTCATTCCATTTCCTCTAATAGATAATTGTGTTTAATGACTATTTAGTAAGCGAATCCGCGCGCGACAACTGCTAAAGTCATTAGTGCCGTCAGTGCAGTGCGTGTCTTAATCGCGGGAGGTGGCGGTGAGTCTTCTCCCGCCAGATGGCGACACCCGGCGCCGACCAGCGGTGCACCTGTTCTTGAAAGTTATGCCTGTAAGTGATGGCATGGGCAAATATTTCAAACTTTGAGATCTTCTTGAGGAATTGTGAGTTAAATCGTGGAAATTTTCCAAGTTACATACGGTCTTCAAAATTTTCTCGAAAATCAAGTTTTTTCCTATATTTCTTTCTTCGAATAGCTGAATGTCCGTTTATAAAAACAGCACTGATCCAATTTGTTTTAAATCTCTAAAACTTCGAAAATTGCAATACTGCCCTAAATGTTGAATATTGAAGTTGGAAGTCTATTTCGTAATACACTCTATTGCTCAATATTATATCTTTAAATAATTTCAAGTAAACAATTGTCAAAATATTAGTACTTTTCAAGTAATTTTGAATTAAATTCTGGGAATTTTGTTAGATGTCAATCAGTACATTAAGGCCCTGTTGTCGCCCTGAATTCAAACGTTAGGAAAATCTGAGTGTACAAGGTGCACATTGACACAAGGTGCAAAACTCATAAGCCTTGAGTGTTGACATTCAAATCGTAGTGAAATTGTATTTTTTTAAAATGTATATCAAGTTCATTGGCGGAAGTGCCATTTTCATTAAAACTTTTGAATTTCTAAGATTCTTTCGAGCTTGTTTCGTTAATAATTTTTGAAGAGATAGCTCAAACGTTTGTAGGATAAGAGTTGCAATATTATATTGTTATGTACTACCGTTGTAGCACCACTACTATGTTCTTGTGAAAAGTGTGACGTCATGGATACTCACAGCGACCACAGACACAGAGCTTTCGTATAACAATATATTTATTAACAAAGAAAACAAAACAAATATATACACTTAATGATTTACTTACACCCTAGCTCTGATAGACCTATTATCCCCTGATCGCGGGAGCGATCCAAACCCGATTGAAGATGGTTTTGATTGTGGCATTCGCCACTCCTACTTTTGAAGCGCGCACAAAGCCTAGCTTCCGTGACCGGATGTCACGCTGGGACACAAAGTCCGTTCTGGCGCACCAACGGCTGGTTTGCCTCGATCGCAGGAGCGATCTTATCCGATTGAGAATCGGCGTGAATCGTGGCACTCAACCACTCTTCACCTCGGAGCACGCACACAGCATCGCTCCCCCGTGACCGCAGTCACCCAAGGACATAAAATCCGCAGGCTTCGTCAACTAATGACTCCAGCCTCGCGAGCCTGGCTCGCATATGCACCGTCTTGGCGCCAAGTTTTGTGCACACGCACGAGGTTCTCCCACTGTCTCCAGAACCTGCCTACTGGCTCCGTACACTCTGTTATATAGGCGAGGCCCACGTGACCTCCTACGTCACGCCACCCCCTCGCTTGTTATAACAGTGAAAAGCTGCTATAAGCCGGAAGACACCCAAAGCCTTGTGTCTCCCGTCTCCGCGTTCTTCCCTTTACGGAAAAACCCTACTTCCTGTGGCGAGACTAATCCGCAACCAAGCGTCCCCAAATAGATGCCATGAGGCACGCTGGCTAATACGTTACAAAAGAATAGCTATATGATACCTGCAGCGATGCAACGATACCGACGTGTTTTTTTGCCAGTATGCATGCAGATAATATATGAATCAAGCCATTAAGAAGTCCAAAATAAGGGTCTTATTTTCAATAGTTTTATGATCACAAAGATTTTTTTTACCAAAAAGCAAAGGTTTGCAAAGGTAAGCAAATGTAATAAAATGGCGGGCCACAAGGAAGCATGAAAATCAGTTCCTTGATTCAGCCCTCGATCGTCAGACCCGCTACATACCACAGTAACATAATTTACTTCGTCGCATCAGTGCCTGTTGTGTGCTTCCACCAATAGGGTTTGTCTCAAAACAATTCTTTTCTGGTGCCTACGAAAAGAGGTAAGAAAGAATGAACTGGAGAAATGCAGAGCATTGAACGCGTTCAGAAACGAGCGACCAAGTTTATTGCAGGCAAAAACATTAAAAATATGAACATTAAATCTACTCTTCGATGGGAAACATTAGAGAATAGACGAAGCTAAAACTACTGGCAATGCATAGAATGTATTTTGGCAAAGGCAAAACGTGGGAAGAAATACGAAGAAGGCTAGAAATGGTATTGTACACTGGCAAAAATGACCACAGATATGAAATTCAGGAAAAAAAGCAACAGATGGAGGAAAGTTTTCATTTGTGAATAGAACGATACGAGATTAGAATAGATTAATAGCAGAATTATATCAACAATCTTCGTTTACTAACTTTAAAAATAATTTAAATAACTAGTTTTTTTTGGTTGTGCTATTGTTTAAAAGTAATATTGAAAAATATTAAAAAATATTTATTTGTCTTTGGCAATATTGTATAAGTACATAACCACGTGTACTAGCAGAAGAAAAGTATCTGTCTATAGTATAATATTTTGTATTATCTGTTATGTACTATTTACTTTGAACATTTTTTATTGTCACAAAATTGGGAGTACTATTGTATTACTGACAATATTATTATTACTATTATTATTAAAATTATCATCAGTTACTTTTTTCTATTGCATAGTTCTAAAAGACAAAACAGTTACTGGGTCAATGACCACATCTCGATCGGATTTTTTCGTTCAGTTTCCCTTTGATACTTTTTTCCTACTTTCCTTCTTAATTCTATAGCTTATCTCTCTATCTGTCGGCACATTTACTTTTTATTATTTTCTACGTTGGATAAATGATAAATAGATAAACAATTATATAAAATTAGGTTGGCAACGGATGCATATAGTCACCTAGTGCACGAAGTAATTTTCAATCGCCGTCTAAACAGCTATTATTTTTTCTCTCGTGAGTGCTGTGCCCAATTACGCGCTCATCCGGCTGCGCAATAATAATAATGGGCAACAGATCTCCCCTTTGGCTGCGGCGGCGTGTTCTGGTGGCGCGCGTGCATCTCGGGGACACGGAGATTCGCACTTCGATCGCTGACTTTATTTACGGCAGCTGACAAAGCGGGCCGGGCGTGTTGGCGGCCTCATTTGTAGTCGCATTATGAGAGTCTTTGTTCTCCGCACTCCTGTTACATGACCGACGATCGCAGTTGCGATCAATGGAAATGAAACAAGACTCTTGTGCTCTGTGAATTAGCTGTGTGTGCTGTAGCTGGGCGAGGGAACCAGCACCGCAAAATACGCCAGCAAAATGCTCGGGCGAGTGTTCCGCTGCTATCAGCACGTGCGTCTGAATGCCCGGCGGTAGCTGCAGTCGGGAGTGTGGGTCTTTGGCAGACTGAGTGACAAGGCGCGTTTTGGCCTTAAAAAGTAACTAGTTGCCCAGGCAACTAGTTACTATTGTTGTAACAAGTCTACGAGTTTTTATTAATATTAATTGAGAACAAATATGATTAATTTTCATCCAATTTTCATACAATGAAATTGAATCTTGAGGGAAAGCCAATAAAATAGTCATTTGGTACTAGAATGTCAATGTTTCGGCTATTTACTTCGCCTCTGTGAGGGCTAAAAGATACATATATTAAGGGAAAGAAGTAATTCAGTTAAAAAAAACGCACACACACACACACACACACACACAAACAATTACCTATAAAGTTAGTGCGTAAACGCACACCCAGAAATTCACAATTTGGGTAAAAAAACATCGAAAAACTCCATCATGTTTTCACATTTATGAGATGTCACCAAGTCGTGGTATTTTGACAACTCATTAAACCAGTAGTATCGGGACCATCGGGAGGGGCACTAAAGTAACAACTGCCCACTTTCTTGACATATCCTGACGACTCTTAATTTCAGTCAAACGGTGAGTTACGGGTATAATATTAAAATAAAATTTAAAAAAATATATTATATGTTGACTGTTTAATGTTCTATATTGACTGCTGGGCTAAGTGTATGTCCAAAAGGGTGATCTTACAAAACGAGCAAGTTTTCTATTATATTTGGATTGAACCGATTAACCGAAAATATGAAAAATTAAAAAGTTAGTTTGGACATCAACTTGTTTTGGTTTGATAATGCATTCCGAAAACTAGGGAAATACAATTCAAGGGGTAAAACACTATTATGATACAAATCATTTATCTTATGAATTAAATTCATGGAATGTCCTCGATTATTACAATGAATGTAAGTAGGAAAAATTTTCTGATTTTCGAAACTGAATTTGGGGGAAAATCCGCCTTTGTTGAAGTGAAAGTTCTTGAATAATGTGTGAAAAGATTCACGCAAGCAACTGCCACTTCCTCAGAATAAAACGAACAAAGATGACGATTTTGTGCAAATGGTAAGAAACTATTGACACAAAAGCCCTTGTTACTGCTGGATAGGGAAGGACCCCCAGTCCTGCATCAAACGCTTTAAAAAATAGTTCGCAGTTTGTGATGCAAGAGAAACAGCAGGAACCCTTCCAACCCGCAGCACACGTCCCGCTGCAACACACATTTCAATCGTCAGTACTATGATCTGATAAGGACCTTAAAACTGCAAGTAACTCGGGTTACTTTCATACTAGAAGCCTGTAGTAACAAAATGCTGTTGTTGACTGTGTAGAAAATGTGCCCCCAAAAATTCGACTGAAAAACTATTGCCAGATCTTGGTAACGAAAAAGTGGATACATATTACTTCTTCTAACACATTATGTAGTCGGAATCCATGAGTTTGAAACGGAAATTTGGTTTTGTGTAGAAATTTGGTAAGAGAATTGTAGGATTAAGGAATAAATACTAACAAGAATTGTGTAGGTCTCACTTTTGTTGAAATATCTAATTTTCCGAAAATTATTAAAGTTTAGTTTTTTCAAGGTTTTCCTGCATCTAAAAACAGATTTTGAAAAACAGATTTTGAAATAAAGTCATGTAAATTTTATCGAAATAATTTTGCATTAATTAATTTTTGCGAAATAATTGCGCATAATTTTGCATTAAATATAGACATTTAAAACATTAAACAATGTTTTTCTCCAAAACGGCTCCAAATGTTTTCTTTAAAATTTCTCTTCCTATGATCCAACGAATGGTACAATAATTGGTTCTAGTCCCATTTCTGGCGAATTCTGTATTACGTTTTACGTTTCGAACATACCATATTGAAGGTTTTTGCATTAAACAAAATATGTTCTAAAAAACAAGCTCTTTGAAAAAGGTCATACACAATATTTTGTAAAAAGAGATTCATATAAAAAAAGTGCTTGAAATTTAGCAATTTATAAAAAAAAACATTTTCTCAAATAACTCTTTATTTATTTTCTTGACTTTTTTTTCACAGATAGAACAAGGAACGCTTAAAATAATTGCGCAGTGCTCATTTTCATTGATCTATGTATTTTTGAAAATTGTTAATTTAGATATATGCGAGAACGTATGTGTAGTTATTGCCCAACTTTCCTGGCAAACTAATGAAATTATTGACACTTCTCATACAGCCAGTAGCTGATTAGTTTTCCTTCAAATTATGCAAACATTCGAAGTTAGTAATATTAAAACCATAATGTACAAAATCAAAACCGTTTGAGATGGCTCAGGGCAACGGCTGTCTCCACGGCAGCATCCCTGAACAGTTCGAGTCCTATCAATGGCGAATTTTCAGTTCTAGCTAAATAGCTAGAACGAATTCAGTCACTTTGTGGAGGAGGCAGTGACCGAAGCTGTATCTTAACAAATGAGTCACGAATCGTGCGCTCTCTTTCCTTCCTCATCCTTGTCCCCTCGACTCCTTTACACCCACACACTTACACATACGTGCACTACACTAACACACCAGTTGCGGAACCAGTTGGGAGCTTGGTGCGCGCTCGCTAGTGCGGTGCCCCCGCTGACGGAGATACCTAGAAAGGGAAATTCCGTAAGTTGACGAGAAGGTCGGCATCGCATCTTACATTCCAGCGAGAGAGTAACTCTGCCACATTACGCGATACACATACATTACACTTACGAGACTCTTGACTATAACAGCTGACGCTCTCGGAAACAAAATAATCGGGCAATGAATAAATTGAAACCCTTTTTAACTACTCTCGGCGGTTTTGCTCTTCTGGGTCAACTCTGTAGCAGCATGATCAGAAACGAGCATCATTCTATGTAAGAATAAATGGAGCGTTGGATATTCTAATCAATTTAGTCGCATTAGTATTAGTCTGTTTTTTAATGAAGTGGTAGCAATAATAATGTTTACCGACGCACAGAGTCTTTAATGTTGCAACAGCGGCTCGTGTTCCAGTATGGAGATATTTAATTTCCTTTTTATATTTCGGACTCGGTTTTGATTTTTTTAATTTTGTTTCTACATGTAGCCCGTAAAAATGAGGAAAGAAATTAAATTTCCATATTAATAATTTCCTGTAATTATAAGTAGAATTCAATTTCTCTAAAACTAAATTTATTTTTTATTTCAAACTTTCTTTAATTATCAGTAATGTGTTTTACCCACGGTCTTCTACGGGCAGGGCCACCAGGTGCAGTTTTGCACCATTTGCGATTGTTGCCACTGCTTGCCATACCCATGAAGGAATCGAATTTAGTTCCTCTGCTTTATTTGTTATAGTCGTTTAGACACACCGCGTTCTCGAAAATCGACCGTGTGTGTCGCAGTTCCCGCCCCTTGTGCTCCGAGAGATCGCATGTCACCCCTACGCGCAGCGCATAGTGTCCCTACGGGCATCTTCCAATCTTGTGCCGGAGCAGGGAGCTCGGTCGCATCTCGTCAGGCGTGCCTTCCAATTCGGTCGTATTTTTATTTTATTTTGTAACTATTCCTTTTGTTTGTTTTTACAAACTAATTTTGTACTATTATGTTCTTCGTAATAAATCAGTATTTTTGAATTATTTTAGTTGGATAGTGGATTTAGCTGAATCTGACAGAGCTTTTACAATCGATCTCCTGTAGTTTTTCCCAAATCACCAGCGATGTACGCGCACATCCCGGCCGAGAGGTTTGATCAATCTGCCTCCATAGATCTCGTGTTCCAAAGTGTGTGACTGCCTGGGCGAGCACGCGGCGCCAACGTTCTGCACAAAAGTCCGCGAGCGATTGTAGTCACTCAAACTGCAAAACCGAATTACGCACCGCGATAACAACCCAATTTTACCGGGGCAGTTGGGCAGCGGATCCTTACACAAAAGTAATAATGTGAAAAATACAAAGAAAAATCAAAACAAGTTTCCATCTTGGTTCAGTTGACCAAATTTTACGATACAATGTTAAGGGTGAAGGAAATTATGATATAGGTTGTCTAATTAAATAACTTAATGTACACATACATGCCATGAAAATTTAATGTTTTATGCTTCAATCACAAAAATATTTGATTGGTTCAAAGTGTGAAGATACCCACTTTCACAAGAAAAATACTACCCTCTTCCTCGCGCAGCCAGGTGTAAATGAGTTACTACTGGCCTAGAATGGCTGAGACTATTTCCGAGAAATGCTTTGTTCCTTATTTATACGCGCTTTAGCGCATCCCGCTCGCGCAGCCCACACAACTCCACAACTCGGGCGCCTAACGTCTCGTAATATTTTCCATTCGAAGAGGCGCCTTTCCGGGCCGGCTCCTCCTAGTTTATCTTCGGGAGCACGTTATTTCAACAACTCCCCTGACGCCGCCGCTCC
>BOPP01000050.1:3719390-3733262 GCA_017312745.1 Gryllus bimaculatus | reverse complement strand
GTCTGTGCCGAGGAGGCTGCAGGTTCGAGTTCTGCGTAGACATGGTCGTATTTGTGATTGTCCCTTCAGCTATCACCATCATCCTATCATCTCATAAGTCACACTACAAGGCGTATCAACCTTGTTGTAATCCAAGGATACAGCTGAACAGCTGATCCTGGAAGAATTACACACGTTAATCGTGTAGCGTGGTCAGTAATGGCCTTAACGTCAACAACAACAACAACAACAACAACAATAATAATAATAATAATAATAATAATAATAATAATAATAAAACGTCAGCAATTCATAAATTCTTGTCTATCCGGGAGACGCCGCGTCGTTGGCTGAGAGACCGACTTATCGCAGGCTTTCTCAGGGCAGTGAGGAAGGACGGGTGATTTAATCATTCGTCCCTGCCCTATTTTGGAATAATGAAAGAACTACAATTTTTAGGAAGTTATTCTATCTTAAATCTCTAGAGATTCTTACTTTCTTGAAGAAGATCGTTTGTTAGTAACAGCAGCAACAAGAACACTTACACAATAACTATGCCTTGAAATCTACATACACTCTCGTATACACAACGACGCGCGCAAAGTAACTGCCGGGAAGAGCATTGCACACACCGTGTGTTGAAGAGAGACGGAAAAACGTCTTTCTTTCAAAATGGCCAACTTTACACGAAACAAACTGCACTCACCAAATCTCATTTTGAGTTATTAAACCTCACACTAAACGAAAATAACATAATAAATAATGCATTCATAACCGTCAAGAATTGACTGAATATACGTTCGATAACACGCCAAATTCATAAAATAAGGTTGCAGGTACCTCCCGACGAAAACAGAAAATTGATATTCCCCTCTGACTCCACGGCCGGCGATCGCCTGTGCTCTGCGACGAGACATCCCCCCATCCCTGAGAGGCAGAGATTTGCGGAGTAAGGCGGTGGCTCTGTCGACTAGAGTAGCGGGGCGAAAGCGCACGGGGTACAATGTTGAGACATAGGGCCGCCCGACCTGTAAAAGCGTAAGTAGTACCTTGTAAAGAGTTTAAGAGCGTGTCATCTCTGTGCAGCTTGGAAGCGCCAAGAGAACACACGTCGGGCACTCTGCTTTCAAAATGATTTCACGAACATTGATATTGCTGCAATATTTTGAATATTGAATTCCATTAATCATCTTAACAATGTGTAATTATATCGATCATCTGGGGATTGTGCAACCGTGCAACCTGTGCACGAGCCGCCTATGTCGGCGGTGGGGCAGGACGGACGCACCAGCGAGCGTCGTTCACCCGTCGTGCAGATCTATGGGCGCTGGCGCGGACGCTGGCACAGACAATTTCCAGTACTTAGGGATCCTGCCAGTCCCGGTTTTTACTTTCTCGTTGCCGCTTCCGCAGTAGACGAAAAATTATATAATGCTGCGCGAAAAAACGGCGAATTTCCGGCAGAAAAATTCTTACTGGGCCCTGATGAAAAAATGGATACATCCAGTTCCTAAATTTAGGAAAAATATCTCTACATTGTCAGAATCCATGTGTCTGGCCGTCTGCGGGCAACGCTAGCTGGTAAACCGTTCAGCCGATTTTCTCCAAAATTGATCTGACTAATCGCTTCAATTCCCCAATCGATCTGATTAATGTTGGGGTACCTAGAATTTGAAACCGATATTTTAATTTTTGGGGTATGATTCCATGAAGCTCCTGGGACATTTTTCAAATTTTCAAAACAATTCGTCCATTTTTTCGTTAAATTTTGTTGTTGGATGGTATGACGGGCGTTTAAGAGTGGTGAAGGTCGTTAAAAATTCTGATTTTTTGAAATTTTCAAAAATTCAAAATTTAATAGAATGCAAACTTTAAAATACGGGCAAGAGAGTACGTGCTGTTTTGGCACCACTTGTTTAACCTTCATCCTGGTGTTTCAACAAATCAATTCCCGACGTTTAAATGTCCCGGGTTTTCACAAAAACAATGAAGTTATTTTCTGAAAGCATGCCTGGTTGTATTGAATTCTGACTTAATTGACTTCTGATTTACCGAGAATACCAATTCTGAGAAACATATTTCTTGTTTGTATGCTTTTTTCTGATGAGAAGTTGGTATTACGGAAAGTTTGGAACGAGACACAAATGTCCGTCATTTACACAGAGAACAATAATGGAAACAATTTTGACAATAATGGAAACAAATTCACATTGGAAATACATATACCCTCGTTTTGAGGCAAAAGAGGCAAGTTTATGAATATTCTCTTATTTTGAGATTTATCCAGTTTATTTCTTATATTTAAACACTTTTTCTTAGATTAACAATTTTTGGTAAATATTAGTACTAACATTTTCTCATAATTTCATTTCAGATAACTGTGTAATTTTATTTTAAATGTTTTATTCTAATCAATATCATCAACTTTTTAGTTTATTTTAAATCGCATCAACAACGTAGTTATTAGCGACTACTTCTGTTACAAATGCAATTCATCAGTAGAATAATACAACAGTATAACTTGCAATCATCTTTCAGTAGTTGTAGTAGTTCGTTCAGTACAATTCAAAATAATGACAATTGACAGGTGTTCATTGGAATTAAATGTGGATCAAAATTTGTTTTTAATTTTCAGACAAGAAATATATTAGTTATTACTCGTACTTGTGCGCACCTGATAATGTGAGATTACGCTCATCGTCGTGTTCCAGCATTACATGGACAATAAATTATTTTTATATATTCTATTGAATGGAATTCTATTGAACTAATGGCATACCATAATAATTATTAATTTTCTTTAAGATACATAGTATATCTTTATTACAGTGTAGAAAAACGAAAATAATGCAACATACTAAGTTTTTATGACGAAAGTTTACCATTTATATTAATTTATTTCAGTGGGAGTGTGTTAACTGATCGAAAATATGACTTTATACACAATTTTCATGTTTCATTGATATGTAGTTTCCTTATGGAATTGATAGGAGCTTTATGAATGTCGAGATACAAATGTAAAACGATATTCTTTGATGCAGGTCTTGAAAGATGTTAAAAAACTCTATTAAATCAATCACAAGAGCAAATAATGAACACCTGGTTAGTTGGAATTCAATCCACATCCATTCTGGTTCTGGCGCCCATTCTCTGTTCTTATTTGATTGGCCATTTTCTGCAATAAAACTTTTCACAAAGCACGCTCTACGCAGAGAACTGTCAGAATAAAATAGTTATAGGAGCCACAAACATTAACTTGCCATAAACGTCCGTACCTCCACCGACTTCACCGTCGCACAATCTATTCGACTGCCGAGGCGCATTGAAATAGCTGCTGGCCACTGAAAAAGCTTTCCGTAAACAGCGATTGGCAGAATCCATTGCGAAGGCGAAACCTGCGATTCAGTCGTGATTTGGGCTGCAATCCCGGAACCCGAAGCCTGGTTTACGTTCGCTATTCGTCGAGCGTCTGGTAACAGTCTTTCTGTTAGGAAGATCTCCGCCACAGGAAATGTGTATGAATCCAAAACAGAACACTGAGTACCAAAGGTCTCAAAACAAAAAGGAGAGTTAGTAAAAGCAGTACGACAGCAATAAGGATTTAAGGCACCTCTTTCTGTAACACGTATTCAAAAAAGTACATTATTAAGCTACGCACGCATTGGGTTGGTACGGTACGGAACGGACGGAGGGACGCGGAAAGATGGCATATTTGTGTGGTTCGCGCGCACTAGTGCGGGACGAGACACAAAGGAAGATTTATATATTGTATTCCGGCCTGGTGGGTGATGAAAAATTATTTCAATATTTTAGGACGTCTCACGATAAATTTCATTTTCAAATGGATATTTTGCAAAATTATATAAATGAAGTTTGTTAAATATTGTAATTTTATAATAAAAATGAACTAAACGACAGAATAATACGTAATTTTTATTTAGAAACTTGATAAAATATCGGTTCAGGTATGACAATAATTTACGCAAAACAAACATATATAAATAATTTTGAGAGTCTTTGATATCGAAAAATTGTCTCAAAACACCTGTATGTCCGTCCGACAGTGCATGGTCAACGCTAGCGTCTTAAACCGTTCAGACAGTCTTCTCCAAAATTGACTTCGTCTATAAAGAGACTACTTATGCTTTTATTGACCCTGTGGTCATTCACATTAATAACGATGTAAAACCAGATCCCTGATCAGCAAGTTCATATTATCAACATTAATCATTGATCTACTACAAGAGACCAATGATAAATTATTATCTTTTTCAACTGAAGACTATCTCAAGCACATTAGTAAAATAATGAAGAAGGGATGGTCAATTCAATGGACTGTAACCACCGACTCACCCGACTAGCTGATTCCTTCGGGGATTCAGCTTTGCCCGGCTGCTTCGTCGGCAAACTCCCTAGAGGGAGGCATGCGTGATTGCCTAACTACTAGAGAGAAAGATTTAGGCATTTTCTTAATACTACTTTAATCACTTTTGAAATCGGTGAGGGTGAAGCCCAGTAACATAAACAGACTGACAATTAACTTAAAACTAATCTTAACTTAGAAAAGGCCGGTATGGTCAGAGTTCATCTTAGCTCCGGTGTCTTCGCCCTCCCGGGCGGTCGTTATCCAGCTCGCAGGTGCGGCGTTCGGGCATCCCAGCACGCGGGAGGTCTGGCGGCGGGCAGCTACGGTCGTTGCTTACCTCAGGTCCCTTTGTGGTGGCCGCATGGCGGTCGCGGCGGCGGCCCCGGATTAGGCCAGCGGCGTGTGTCGACCCAGCGGCGTGTGGCGGCTCCTCAGTGTTGCTTGGCGCGGGCGGCGGCGGGAACGCGCCCGGGCGATGACAGGTCGCTTCGTGATATTGTCTTTCACGCCCCCGGCTCGTACTCACATGGCCCTTTTGGTCAGGCACTCACTCGTAGTGTCCCGTCCCATCGTTCGTCTTCCGTCACACGAGTCGGGCTGCGATGTGGCGAGGCGGTGTGGCATTCGGGGCGACCAGGCTCGGAAATAAGTGGCGTTGCTACTGCCTCAACAGCAAGTGTTCTCGCGGCTGCCTCACAAACAAGTCATGTCGCAGCTATCTCTGACACACGTCTCCCCCTGCCACCTCCGAAACAAGTGATCGATCCTTTCATCGTCGGCCCCTCAGGAAGGCTCGCGTGCCACGTTATTCCTCCCCCGCATCGTCTTTCCTACCTCTCCTTTGTCCTATCCTCACCCTTTACACGCATTTACACTTACACTTAGGCACACTTACATGCACTACACTACCACAAAGACCGGGAGATCGGTCAGGAACTCAGAGCTTGTCCCGGCTAGAACGGTAGCCTGCTGGGGGGCGTTACAAGGTTAGATAAATCCCCCTAGCCGACGGTAGGTCGGCGCCGTATCATCCAGCGGGGGACGACCACCGCAACCACAGAGCAAAAACATACATAGCCCCTACGGGATCTGTGACCTTATTGGTTAACGTGCTCGAAATCACTAATAATCAATCAATTTATCTCACGTTATAATGTTAAACATTCGTACATTTTAGGTAACCAATGTATTTACCAACATATACGTTATAACAAGTTTCCTACCCTTTTAAATCTTGAAGTGCCATTTTCTCGACATTATATTTCATCACAAACGCTCTCAATTCACCAAGTCTTCAAGTGAATGCGTTCCTCTCGTCCCGCTGCCGCTTGAGCGCGCGCAACGCACCGCGGTGGCGAGGTTCGCCGCTAGATGGCGCACGCAGTCTCCCGGCAGCTTATGCGCGGATCAGTTGTAATTAACTACGATACATTTTGGAGTAACATTTTCAATCGAAACGCCGCATTTCTTTTTCTCAGCTGCTCAAATTATACGTAGAAAATTTCAGCGTGATCAGTTACTTCAATAGTTTTAATCAGTTTATGTGAACACTTATTTAAGAACAGACGTTCACTTTTATGCATTAGATAATACCAATGGTAGCTCGTGCTTAGGTTGTAGGGTTGCACAACTACAGATAATTAAATAAAATTTGTATAAAAAGTTAGGTAATACATTTTTCATTTAATTTAATTCAATATGTTGCAGTAACATCGATATATTCGAAAATATTTGGAAATCAAAGAGCCCCGATCGAGAGCTCGCTTCGGAGTCTCGTTCTCTCCCAGGAAGTACACCATTCACGCTCTTAAGCTTTTCTACGAGAGACGTAAGGGTTTTCGTGTTGGAACGAGCTATAGTCTCTCACAACGAGCCACCCACTTATACCGCGCAGCATGCGGCCACCAAAGGGAATACAAATTTTCTGTCTCCGTCTTTCTACAACTTAATTTTATGAATTTCGCGTTTTATTGAAAGTACACGAGTTCAGTCAACACTTAACGATTACGGTTTGAGGAACTTATTTTCATTTGATGATATGTTTCTTTGTTGATTGAAAATGTGCATTTAATGAGCCATTTGTGTAAGGTTTGCCGTTTATTTAAGAAAACCACTATTCTTTCGCAGCTTTTCACACGGGCCTCCAGTGTCCGCGTCCATTGAGAACGGTCATGGCTAATTACACTAGTCGTGTATTAATCTGTTGAAGATCTTGAGAGACATTGATTGTGTAACTGTTGTTTGTCGTTGTTGATACTGGAGAAAAATAATATTCTTCTCACGGAAATATGAATCTCTAGCGATTTAAGAGAGAATACATTCCTGAAAAATTACTAATTATTACAGATTGTAGATAATTACAGATCATATTATTGCAGTAAGCACTAATGTGTATTATTGCATATTGCATATATAATATGTATTATTGCAGTATTATTGCAGTATCACATTATTACCATAGTAGTGAAAGTATCGAATAAAACAAATTTATTTCGATATCATCACTCCTAGCGGCAATAGAAGCTCAGATCATGAAATGAACTAGTGTAAAATGTGTACAAACAATAGTGCTTGTTACAAAATGCTGGAGTACGATCACTGTATTTTCGAAACCTGGTTCGTTTTTGTTTTGTATGAATTCTATCGCCTGCAATCGTTTCAATGAAGAACTAACACAAACAGTCGAGTGCCCTTTGCAAATCAAATCCTTGTAAAGTATTTGTGCTTTAGACAATCATAATAAACAGACATTTTAAATATAATAGATTTTTCCTTGTTCCAATATCCTTTGACGCCGAAAGTTACATGAAAAAGAATCTATGAAAATGCTTTTACCAAAATTGTCATGCTTAATTACAAATGAAGTTTAATTATCGTCGTAACGATTCATGTTATACTGGAAAGTCAGTATAGTAATTTACAGCATTCCAACTCGGCACGTTTGCCTTGAATTTTCTGGCGGGCATTTTTTATTTGCTCGCGTACGAGATATATTTTAAAATCCCCAAAATTACGGCTATTACGATGAATATATTGTAAACTAAACCAGATTTTCTAGATTACTAGAACGTCGATACATAGCTCCTCTCAAAATAGGCTGAACGGTTTAGAAGCAACGAATAATAATACACCGCTAGCGGTGATATGCTAATTAAGTGGAAGGCTATACACATTATTCTAAAAAAAAAAGAGTTGTAGGAACAGACGAAGGAACAGATTTCATTAAAGAAAAAATATCTACATTCGTAATTATATTTGTAGGAAGACACCAAAACAATTGATTTTGTGCAATTTTTGAAATATCATAGTTTTCAACGAACATGAGACCTGCACCGTTCTCTTAAACGTCCTCTATATTATTCAACAACACAATTTAATAAATATCGATGGTGCCATGTTGTTGAAAATTTGGAAAATGACCCCGAGGCTTCCTGTAAAGTACCTCCAAAATTGAAATATCTGTTCCAAATCCAAGGGCCCGCGACATCAGCCAGATCGATTGTGAGATATCATTTTTGGAGAATATCGGCTAATCAGTTTAGCCGCTATCGTCGTTTACAAACAGACGGACAGAATGGCGTTTTGCTGTAATTCGATATTTCAGAATCAAGGTCCCACAAAACTTGGATTCTGGATAAGCCACGTGTTAGAGGATTTTTTTCTAAATTTAACAACGATTTCGTTACCAGGGCCCTGTACGTAACAAAGTAAAGACTTCGTAGCGAGAAAGTAAAAATGGCATCTCTTTCCAGACGTTGTTGTAACGAAAAAGAATGTGGTCATGATGGACGCAGAAGACATTTCGCCTGGTGTCAAGAGTTTGTCACTTGTCGTCGCCTGGTTTGTTGCCCAGCTGCGTTTGGTTTCCCACGGAAACTGAACGTTGATAGAAAATAATTGTCAGGTAACATTTAATCTATTTCTTGATGTTTGTCCGAAACATTCTTTAAAATTCAATCTCCCAAAACTTGTAGAAAAATATTTCGATACTTTTAACATGAACAGTATGCGAATGCGTTTTGGCGTTAATAATTGTGATATCGTGTATAGTATTGGGCAGATGTCATTTTCGGATATCTTTCATACGATACAGTCAGCGTAGAAGAATTAAATTGCTGGAATGTACACGAATAGAGGGATATCCAATATTAAGACATTTTTTATTATTGTAATTATTATTTGTTATTTTATTAATTAAATATAAGAATCACCGTATATTATATTTTATTTCAGAACTATAACGACTTATCAATTCATATATTGGAATCAAATATTCTAAATGCTCGATTATTCTAAACCTCACAAATGTGTCATGATCTCACCTCAGTCTAGGATTTCTCCCCTCCAGTCATCCCCCCATTGTCACATACATTTTTTCCTTTTTTTGCTTTGTCGCCCTTTCTTTGCAAGGATAGGAAGTATTATAATCGAACGCCCGGAAACGGCGAAATTTTTTCAGAAAAACTTTCATATCTGGATCCTAGTAACAAAAAAGTTGATATGCCTTGTATCTATTTAAAGTTCTTCTTCCAACAAGTTGTGTCGTCAGAATCCATGTTTTGTGCGTCCTTGGTAACGAAAAGTAGATTGACTACAAAACGTCTGTCTGTCCATTCTTTCGACTGTCTGCGGTCAACACGCACGCCTAAATCGTTCAGACGATTTTCTCGAAAATTGATATTCCCCGATCGCTTTAACGGAACTCGAGACTCTGCGAATTTGAAACAGATATTTTACTTTTTGAAGCTACTTTTTCAAGAAGCTTCAAATAGTTTCAACATTTTCTCAAATTTAACTTAAAACTTTGCCCTCCGATAGCGTAAAGGAAGCTTAAGACAATGTCACATGTCTCATTTTCGTTGACCTCTCCGAATTTAGAATATTGGAAAAGTTTGTGATAATGAGAGGTGTGTTCACCTCCCCCCCAAAAAAATAACGCGCTGTTCGCGAGCGAAGAGCCTCAATTGATGGTCCCAGTATTAACAGGTTTGTTCTCTTGCGTTCTGTAAGATACGAGCAGCAAAATACTGACTTATTTCTAAAATATAATATATTCGTGCACAAATGAATGAAATTATGAAGAGCACAATCTATTGTTCTGGCTAGGTCATTTAGTTTATTATTACACATCCATACTATAATAAATAAAATTAAAAAAAGCCTTTTTTCTGATAAATGTCTTCAAAACAACAATCACTGCACAACCTCATCACCTCGCTTTCACTTTCTCGGCCACCACCTTTCCCTCCTCCCTCTGCTATTTCTACTCTAGCCGTCACCAACCTCTCTCCACCCTTCTCTTGCCCCATCCGCCTGGCACCTGCACCACTCCCGCCATGTCTTCTCACATCTACCTCTTCTGCTCCTGCCGTCGCGTCTCCTGTCTGCGCCTCCGCAGATCTCCACATGTTCTTTCCGGCTGAGGTGTCTCGCTAACACAAACTGTTGCAGCTATAGCGTCTTTGTAGGGACTTAGAGTGCAAGTTCGATGGTAGCTAGTGCTAGGTCGAATTCAACCGTTGTCTGGAGGAAAATAATAGGGACTGGCTACCGGTTTTCTGTGATTTCTCTTATCGATTCCACAATAAGGGAGGGGTACCTTAACATATGGGCATCGGGACTCAATGTGTGTAAAGGGCAATCGCACACGCACACACACTTACATGCACTACACTACCACGGATATCGTACACAGAGCAATCGGAAAGTTAGATATTATCGACGCTAGAGCTGTGCCCTTCCTTGCGCTCATCCAGATTCATAGAGAAGAAAATCCTGCAGTTTGATGTGTAGGTCGGCGCCGGATCACACGCTCCAGCAAGGGCATCGGAGCAAACACGTGGACCATACACATTGAACCAGTGACCAATGTAGTTGACGCACCCGGAGACAAGAAATACTCACTTATCGGCCGTCTCTTCTACCTGTTCTCCAGCCTCTGCTGTCTGATGTCCCCGAGGCCTCTGCCTCTTCTAGTTCTTGCCCCGCCCACCCCCATCTCCACCGCCGCCTCTTCCACCCGCTTCCCTGCTGTCTCCCTCGCCGCTTCCCGCACTGCCGATTCCGCCGCCCCACGGCCCCGCCGCCCCCGCCGCCCCGCGCCTCACGCTGCTCCTCCCCCTTCACTCTCCCCCAGCGGGGCGCTCTCTTATGGCGCGGAGTAGACGAGGGGCTTATCGGAGGGCGCGGCGCGAGTTCTTCAGGTCGTATAATTTTACGCTCGTAAAAGGGACCTCTACGTCGGCCCCGATGCCCGCGTTCGCGCCGCTCGCTCCCCTTCCCCCGCGTCCCCGCGGCTCCCACGGCCCCGCCAGCCCGCACCTGCTCCGCCCCGCTTCGTCCGGCGACGAATATTCATCCACAGCGCTGCGCCCTCCCACCGCCCCAGCCCGCCACACACCCGCTCCGCGCGGCGGCAACGTCCCACACCCCCGCCCCGTCTCGTCCGCCCGGCCATCTGCCCACGCCGCCGCGCCACGCGCTTTGCCTCTCCAGGTCGGCGCAGGCGCGGGCGACTTTGAGCGGTGGTTTACAGCTTCGTTACGGACCCACGAGCACCACAGCGGACCGCACAAGCGGCGACGGGCGCGTGGCAGGGCGGGTGCAGTGCCCCTGGGGCTGCGGCGTGGGGTGGCCGTGGTGCTGCGGCGCGGCGGGTGCGTGGCGGGGTGCGGCGGTTGGCGGGGCTGCGGGGGTGGCGGGGCGCGTGGCGGGTGCGTGGCGGGCGTGGCGAGTGGTGCGGGCGTGGCGGTGCGGGGGTGCGTGCGGTCGTGGCGGGCGTGGCGGTGCGTGGCGGAGGTGCGTTTGCGGGGCGCGTGGGGGCGCGTGGCGCGTACGGAGAACGTGGCGGAGGATGGGGGAGCCTCGGGAGTGGGCGTTGGGGGCGCGTGGGCGAGTGAGAAGTGGCGGGGCGAAGTGCGGGGCGAGTGGCGGGGCGATGCGGGGCAGTGGCGGGAGTGGGCGGGCGGGCGAGTGCGGGAGTGCGGGGCGAGTGGCCGGTGCGGGGCGAGTGCGGCGGTGGCGGCAGTGGTGCGGGGCGGGGCGGGGCGTGCTGGCGGCGTGCGGGCGTGCGGGCGGCGTGGCGGCGCGGCGGGCGCGTGGGCGGGGCGCGTGGACGTGGCGGGGCGCGCGGTGGGCGTGGCGGGGCGCGTGGCGGGCGCGTGGCGGGGGCGTCGGCGCGTGGACGGGGGGGGCCTGCGGGCGCGCTCGGCGACGCGGCAAAGTGAGTACCTCCGTTTCGTGGCGCGCCAGAGGACGTTAGCTGGCCAATGAAGAAACGATAAACAATTGATTCGCTTAGTAATTACTTTTTTCATTTTGTATTGTACTTTACCTCGACAAACAATTAAAAAACTATGTACCGTACGTGGGAAAGTGCTCTCTGTGCCCGTCTTCTTCCACCTCCACCTACAAAGGCGTAGTCAATTGGACGACGCGTGTTAAAATGGCTCATACCGGAAATAAGCACAGCCAACGATACATGTATTTCACTGGCTAGTCATGCAATGAAGGTACTAGAGGTGAGTGAGGGGAAGGGGGTTTCGGAAGCTTTCGACACTACACGTCCACGCTTTTGTAATCTAAGGGTAAACAGTCTGGTTCTTAGCCGTCGAAATATTGAATGGAGCCGCTTCTTCCTTGGAGCCTAAGTATCGCATGATGTCAGCTGTGCGGAAGTTGTGGCACAGTATTCAATCGGTAGGTTCAGTATGAGAATAGCCGGAATAACAAAGATTTGAGTATTCAACCAAAATCGAAATTATTTCATTATTTTTGTTCTCTTTTTCCAGTTCTTTGGTATCTAACATAACCATAGATACTTCTCGAAAAGGCCGGAGGCTGCATAGTTTTCGATGAATTTGAGCGCGCATTAGAAATGTAGTAATATAGGTTATGCCGTGCGGCAAACTTCAAAATAGTACTCCGAATTTTCGTGCAGAATGTCTTCAGGGAGAGTTTTATCATTTCGCACTACGTCGACTGCAAAGCCTCCAGTCCATTGTCAACTTCCTGAACTGTCATTCTGAGACGTGCTGCTGCTCGGACGGAGCCGCTATTTGACAGTAGCTTTGTTGCTAATTTGCTGCTGTGCCCCACCGTACGGACTCGTTCGTTTTACGGTCGACTTTTACGGTCTGCGAGCGAAATTGCCGCGTCTGCGCACTCCTCTCTGCGCTGCTTAAGCATTAACTCTAGACGCGAAGCCACTTGGACCAACTGGAATCGGCTTCACCATTGAAGGATTTTCTTGCAAGATGGTGAGGCAACAGGGCGCACGTAATATCAATGGTTTGGGTGAATCGTTTGTTTTCTGTGTATATTTTTCGCAAATTTGAATCCCCGTGGGGAAGATTACGTTATAAGTGAATTGAGAATATGCTGCGTATTAATGAACAGTCTTCGAAACATCAATTTCGGCGTCGAAACTGCCTTTTCCCGAAGAGGTTGATTGCGGTGGACATTCCTACTTGCCGTCAGCGCTATCTGATGTTTATTTTTCGAAACTACGTTCCATACGTTCGAAACTTACGTTCATAGAACTATGAAGATTAAATTTATTTTATTGAAGAGCGAACAAAATACTTTAAGGTTCATTGAGAGCTAAATAGTAGTAGTACAGAGGAAAAAGACTTTTGTGATTCCTGCCAGTGAAACGGAATTGACATTAATTTTGGTAAACGTAATGTTGCTTCAAGTTTCGTTAATACAAGTTATGCTAAGAAAAGAGTCAGTACTCGCCTGACCGCTGTGGTGTGCGGATCGTGCCGCAGCTCCGTAGTGTCTTACCTTGCTCGCCGCCGAGGGCGCCAAGATAAGGAAAAGTCTAGCGATAATAACCAGTGCGCACTAGCTCTAAGGAACAGTTTATTTTTGTAAAGTATAACAGTGTTTCATTCTTTTCATATTCAAAGTCAACCTAACAAAAGACAAACCTATACTAAACTCGTCGATTACCGAAGTACTTCGGGTAGGATCAGTAGCATGTATAGCGATTGCATGCTACTGACACCCGGGAAGCTGTTTACTTTCAAGAAATGTCATCCGAAGAATCAACAGGCAGCGACAGCAACGGCATGAATCATGATTCATCTGTTCCCGTCAACCTGACGCAGAATGTTATGGCAAATATACACACCAGCTCGGTCAAAAAGGCCGAACCCTGACGTCCTCGACCCTGACTGCTAATAGAAGGGGTAAGGCAAAAGACAGCGTCTTGCCGATAGTAATAACACGATATAATGGTTATTATCAGTTTCCCAACCAAGAGAAATCAATTCTAGCTGTCAATACCATCCTTGAGTATAGCACGGCAACAACATGAAAAGACAATGAGGAAACCTTTCCAAAAACCACACCTTGTTACAAACGACTAATCTACCAAAAAAAATTTTTTTTCTTCCATGTGTGGATTCAAGTCCAACATGTTGGTGAATGTTTTCATAAAATTATAAATCGAGTTAATCAAAGTGCTAATTGACCCTCTATAGTAAACTAATTAACGTAATTTCCAGGAATATAGTCCTTTA
>BOPP01000050.1:3693906-3716946 GCA_017312745.1 Gryllus bimaculatus | reverse complement strand
AAAAAGCCCTTCAATTTCAAAATAAGAAAACTATACCTGATAGCTAGGATAACCACTCCGAAAACTATCACTGGAAAATAAACTGTTGAATATTAAAGCTATCATAATCCCAATATGGACCTACGGCATCCAAATCTGGGGCACAGGCAAGCAAGAGTAATCTCCTCGATCATCCAGAGATTCAACCAAGACCTTAAGAATGATCGCGGCAGCGACCATGGTTCATCACAAATGCAGCACTGCACAGAGGACTTAAAAATGCCCACTGTCTTGGAAAGAATAGAATTTATCAGCTCAACTAATCACCAGCGTCTTGAAAACCATCCAAACCACTTAGCCCTCAACATCCTAGACAATAGGAGCAACGTCCATCGACTAACCAGAACCTCACCCCTACAACTCCCATATAGATTCTCAGACAATAACTGAAACATTACCTCAGCTACTAAACATCCCACTTGCAGTAACCCAAAATAATACTTGCTTTTTGTTTGGTATATATGAAGAGTAGTAGAAGAGTACCATGGATACCTTCACTGGGAATCAATCCATATGTCAGAATAATTCTACAACATCATATTTACTTATATTTTGTAAAAAAAATATTGTAAATTTTTTGTTATAAATAAAAAAAAAAAAAAAAAGAAAAGAGTCGGAGAGTGTTAGAATGGCTAATGTTAAAGTATTGTTCCAGAATTTATGAAGCAGGCAGGTTCGATTCCAGTCTCCGTAGATGTTTTATCCATTATACGAGTACCTTAAAATCCACTAAATTACAACATCCTACATGTGCTTGTCAAGTGATGCATAATTTAGCAAAATTCGCGATCGCGAATGAGGAATGCAAACAACAATTATAAAAAAGTGATAATATGAGTCTGGACGTCTGCATTGAGACAAAAATAATATAATCTTTTAAATCTTATAAGATAATCTTAAATCACGAATAAAAAGAATGTTAAAATATTGCACTATTATTTTAACTATTACTCAACCAAAAACTGTTTTTATACCGAAAAAACCCTATGAAATTGCACTAGTGAAAGCTCGGAATTATATTTCGTTTAACAAGTAATAATCACAAAAATACTAGTGATAGAAATACTAGTGATCAACAGAAATAATCCACTTACTTTTGTAATCTATAATTCATTATCTCCCGTTTTGACATCTCCTTTTGTCTTGAAATAATTATTTCTACATACTAGTATATAGAAATAAATAAAATAGTAATTGCGGCGTAGATTCCCGAATGCTATTGATAAATAATGTCAATAAAATGATGTTCTGCAATTACAATAATTTTTAATGTGACAGGCTTTGAATTTGCAAGGTTTGAAGTTTAAAAACGATGGTTTTGATTATGAATGGGTTTATTGGTTCTGTTGTTGAATATTTCTGAGATCCCTTGCCTTCATCTGGGAGTTTAGTATGTGGGTATTGACATTTCGTACTGTAAAGTGAAATAAAATAAAATAAATGTAAAAATACAATTTGTGAAAACAATATTCAGGACGAAAATGTTTCTAGATTTTGATTATAATATTGGAGGCCGGTCTAGAACATAATAAAACATCTTAAACATGAACCAAATTAGATTCTTTGCTTGCTACAATGTTCTAGTTCATAAGATGTGGAATAAACTCATTCTTATGTTGAGCAGATTGTCGATTTTCTCTTCTATGATTCCACGGACTACCGACTTGTAATCTGTCCTTCGCATATTCGCGGTTTTCGACTCCAGGTCAAAAAGATAAGGGCAGTGTTACTCCTTTCCCCTTCCTCCTTTCCCCCTTTTCCCTCTTTTCCCCTTTTCCCCTTTTCCTCCTTTCCTTCCCCCCCCTTTCCCTCCCTTCCCCCTTCCCCCTTTTCCCCCTTTTCCCCCTTTTCCCCCTTCCCTCTTCCCCTTTTCCCCCTTTTCCCACCTCCCCCTTTCCCCCTTCCCCTCCCTCTTCCCCCTTCCCACTTTCCCCCTCCTCCTTCCCCTTCCCTCCCTTTCCCCCCTTTTCCATGATTTTCCCCCTTTTCCCCTTCCCCATTTCCCCCCCCGTTCCCCCCCCTTTCCCCCCTTTCTCCACTTTCCCCCTTCTGTATCAGCCCATGTATTTTTAAATGTTTATGAGATATATTCACCTATTTTCAGTGAAGTATAAAGAACGTAACATTAGGACTAACCGTAACGAAATGGTGTAATTTATTAAGTAGCATTAGCGAATGTATTTGTAAAAATATTTTTTCATATGCCTACATTAATAAAATGATTTAGTATTATTCATTGTTATATTTATATTGCCGAAATTGCGTTTTATGAAAAAGCACGCATGTTTTTGCTGTCGCATTTTTTCAACTTCTTGTTAATCATACTTTAAATGAAATGAGAGAATATAAATAAATAGCAAAACCTTTTTCTCATACAGAATTTTTCTAGAGGTAAAAGTGGAGCCGTTCCTGAAACAATCGTTTTAGCGATTTTGAAAATGCGTAATTTTTAGCTATTTTCACATGAAAAGTTTTGAGATTTGAGTTACTTCACTATACTTTTTTGAACGTATTTGTGTTCATAAATTGCATTCAATTATAAAATACACTTGTATTCTTTTGGTATTATAAAGAATAAGGCAATTTAAATCACAATTGCTATAGTGTTTACAAATTGCTGGATATGTGGACATTAACCGCCTGAGAAATCGTTGAAAAAAAATACATTTGTGTATTTTTTGAAAAAACAAAACATACCCAAAATTAACTTTACCTCATATTAAAGAGTGCAAATTGGGAGAATCCGTAAAATAAATTTATCTTCGTAGTTCGATGTACAGAACGTAGTTTCAAAAATAAACGTTAGCTCTGTCGACAAGTAAGGATGTCCAGTGCCATCAACCTCTCGGGCCAAGGAATTTTGCCGTACCCCTACTATAATAGCCAATTATAATGTCACATATATATGACATTAATTATAGCAATCATCTTAAACGATGTGCTCACATGAATTTTGTAGGAAAACATTTCCATCGGTGTCACATCCGTGAATTATAATAAAATTTGAAAGACATTAATCTTCGAGAAATGCCAATGCTCCACATCAATTTTATACATGAATGCCAATTTTGCTGTACTTTGTCGCTTTTCTTCGTTTCAACTTGATCACATAATAAACTCGTGCCAAAATCGAAGTGGTTTTATTTACGTAATATTCCTCGAAATACTCAACTGGATAAATTAAACCTTGAATAGGGATGAGTAGAGGACTCATAAGATGACAAAGTCTTGGTAATAGGGTTCTAATGCCCAGCGAAGAAAGAGTGTAAATAGATTACTTTATTGATTTGCTAATTAATAAGTATATCTGAATCGAATGTGAGTAACGTAGAATTCTGGTCTCGTATTTCTGGGATGGGTGTGTTATTCTGAGCAAAGTTGGTGACCTTTCGACTTCATAACTATTCTCAGTATTACTTTCCTCCACAGAGAAGTCAAGGGTTGTTAATGTCGAACATTATCAGCACGGAAAGAAACTTAAAAACGACAATTTTGGTAAAAGAGAAAACATTTATCTGCGGAGGCAACTGGAATCTTTAAAAAAAGCGGAGTCGTAGTTATTTTGGCGTGTCTTCTCCGCTTCACAAGGGAAGTATTTTCTAACAAGATGAGTGAAAACGCACTAAATGGAAGTGCGTTATGGGGAAAACGTTCTTTGTATATTTCTCCGCAAGAGTGAATGCCGTTTGAACGATCATATGCTTAAAGATAATAAGAAAGTAAGTATACTAAAAGGGTGTGTACCTAACATGCAGATGAGTGGAAACAGTTAAGAAGACCAATGCAGAAAACTTTTAGTGCATGTTATTTGACACAAATTAATAGGGGAAAGGTAAATTTTCAGAATTCATGGAATTATGAAAAAGATACGAAATATTATTATTTCCTAAACAATTATAAGTTTATTGAACAAAGGTCGTTTTACTTGATTCGTAGTGAATTATGAGGGTTCCTCATATTTCGTCAAACATGGATGTTATCCATGTTTTCATCTCATGATTCATGCTCACGTCCATTATCCATGTTTCGACGTCAACATTTATATCAAACATTGATGTTATCCATGTTTTCAAGTTGTCACGATCGATTTGGATTGTACAGTTTTGAGTTTTCAATACGTTATGGGCGCGTTGTAGTTCATGACGTATACAGCATAGGTAACTTCTGATCTGTCTACGTGTCAGTACAAAGGTTAAGTAAATCAATAATATACCAAAGAATTATCTCTATCATTGCACATAGAAGTTTGTGCTTCATGTATGCATTCATGAGTCATTAACATACGTAGGTGCATCATTAATATACTTGGGATAAGTTAATTTTCTATTTCTTGTTCCACATCTGTTTATACAAAATGACCATTTTCCCATTTAATGGAGGTGAAACAAAGTTTTTCATACTTCCCGGGCAACCAGAACCAACCTGTCATTTTAACCTATTTTATAAAATAATAAATTCTCGTTGTAATGTCGTATCTACTTTTGAAGATAACAAGACTATAACATTCATTTCGATATTTATGTACCTCTTTTCCATGCCATTCCCCACTAAATTGTCGACTAACAAATTTCGTTCCAACCTAGCGTAAAGGCTACGCGCGCACCCCCTTTTTTTAATACTTCTCCCCCAGATTTCACAGATTTTTCACAAGTGAAACAAGGAGTGCAGCACCTAATTTGGTGCGGGCGGGCGGACAAAATTCGTTGCGGGGTGGCGGCGGCGCGGAGGGGAAGGGGGCGCGGCGAGGTGGGGCCGACTTTTTTCCTCTCTTCGGCGCGCAGATTAAGTACCCCATCCGGGGGGCGGGCTTGCTAATCAGAGAATGGTCGGAAAGGTATGCGGGCACTTGGTAGCCGGCCCCGCCCCCGCCCACCCGCCCCACCCCGCCCCCGCCTTCGGGTTCCTTCTAATAGCGAGGAAGCTCCGAATTAAGGTTTGTCAAGCGCTGCTCCGCTGGGGTCGCTTTGGAAGGAGGTGGGGAGAGAAGTGCAGCCCGGGGGAATTTAGTTCCCCTGCTTTAATAACTTCAGCCCGCCAGATTAGGACAGGCCTCCCGGAGTAGGACTACTACGTAGAGGTGGAGTCTGGCGAAGAAAGCCGATGGCGGAGTTCGTACGTGTACCTTTACGCCCAGCTGTGGATTTTTATTAGGGAACATTGATGGTTAGATACTATCACATGACCTGTAGCGTTTGAAGAGTCCAAAGCGTTTTGCACAACGTTTACCTGCCTAAGATCGCAATAATGTAAGTAGTTTTGAAATGTGACGGCAGAATGATTTGCTAATGTTACATTCCCATTTTGCCACATCTTGATCTCGACTAGAGCGTCTGGTTATAATAGTTTTCTGTGTAGGGAATATAGAGTTAGAAGCACGTTCTGCGAAACGAATTCAATTAATTGCCATCACATTAAATCTATCGTGTCCTGTACAAGTTACGCGCTTACGCTTCATAATTTTGGTGGGGTACTGTTTTCCATTATATCTCAATAAACCTAGCAGATAATCGTCTCCCTCATACGTTACATTCAGTGACGTATTTAGTCAAAACAGATGTTTTTGACTAAATACGTGAATACCGCCAATAGCATAGACTAGTGACGATGGAAAAACAGCTTGTTCTAGTATAATGACGATAACAGTTGACCTGCCCGGTATCCTCAATCAGTCCATCAATCAATTTTGTCAGGATGTTTCACCAAAAAGTTACTAGATGGCACGGGAGGCTCGATGTTGTTGAACTAGTTGGTTTGTCACGCCTGGTCTGGTCTGGTTATATCTCCGACGGGATATGCTTGTTAATGCAACTTATGATTTTTAATAAACCAAATATATTTTTCATTTAAGAATAAATATCTTTTCTAATTCTTGTGTTTTTTACCTAAACCTGGCACAGTCCATCTTTGATGATTAAATGAATCCAGCATGAACATTTTTCTTTCTTCATTGCCTCTCCTTCACCTTTTGCTGAGTGAAAATTGTCACATTGATCGGTTTTTCAATTATGAATCCTCTTTATTATTCTTTTTCTTTCACATTGATTCTCCATCCTTGTATTTTCCATCTCTTTCTATTTCCGAGATGGTAATTTGCTTATAGAGGTATATTTAATTAAATACTGATATTTTGTTATCACAGAAAGCAATTTCTGATTAAGGTATGTTTCCGGAATTCAATTAGAGAAAATGTTTATTTTCACTACCACTTTCGTACAGTCAAATACATTTAACTTGCGTAAATAATGTCACAAAGATACATTCAAGTTCAGTTAATTTCGCTTACCACGCAATGAGGGGAAACGTGTTAAATTGATGTTAGCAACAAATAAAACGCAAAACATTTAACAATATGTGCCTAAATCTGACCGACGAGCATTTCTTGTAATAATTTAATTCTAATTACGCTAGGACACACGACTTTTACCTTCAATAAAGTAGAGTGAACAACGTACTCAATTTGATATGTAGATTACGAATATCACAATATAAAAGTCTTATCTCGACACAGTTTCTAAATATAACGTATCATTGCACCATATCATACCGTATTTTGCATACCGCTACATACATTTAAATTGCTTTTGTAAGATATTTAGAATATATTCGCATAAAATCTGTTTAAAAATAAAATATTTGTTCAGTTAATTTATGCCTCATTCATAAAATATCAAAAAAAGAACCTTTCGTATTTTTTATACCTTTTGTACATTTGAAAATTCAATTACTAGTACGTCTTAGTTAATGTTTTGAATTAAGTCACGTGCACCCTCATATTTTATATCACTCTTCAGTCACCGAATGAAATTATTTAGACCCTTACCTTATAACAAGTACACAAGTATTCAACTGAAGGGGAGGCGGATTTTGAGTCAGCCGGTGTCATGCGAAAATGAACCTTCAGTGTGCGTGAAGTTCGAGTTTGGTTTGCGTGTGCCTCAAATATGTTAATACATTACAGTTCTGTGTGTTTTATAAAGTGAAATTCGCCACATGATCTGTTGAATTCAGCCGGTTCGATAAAACGCAAATCGTCATTTCAGACTGAAAGTGAGCGAATCAAACCCAACTTCTGTTATGTTTGCGGAAAATTTACCTTTCCAATTCTTTGCCAATTGCACGTGGAGTGCTGCAGAGATCGTTTTTAGGCTGTATTCTCTTCCTACTGTTCGTAAATGATATGCTCTTGACGATTCGAAATGGATGAACAAAAATAAAGAAACAGTAAATAGTACAATATCAGATGTTTTAAATTGGTTCCTTAATAACAAATTAATAGTAAATGAAAAGAAAACTGTTTCAATGCAGTTCTCCGTTTCAAATAAACAGCTCGGCACTTCACTGAAAATGAACGGTGTGCCATTGACTGATGTTAAGGTAACAACATTTTTAGGTCTTTCAATTCAGTCAAACCTTAAATGGAACGTCAATTTAAATGAATTGAACACTAAATTAAGTTCTTTATGCTACGCTTTCAGTATTCTTTCAAATTCAACTTTCATACTTCCTGAGATACGGCATAAAATTCTGGAGAAATACATCTTATAGCTCTCAGACTTTTAGATTAAAGAAAATAATTGTACAAATAATAAGTAAATCCCACCCACGTGATTCTTGTAAGCCTTTCTTTACTAATCTAGACATTTTAGTATTACCTTGTCTCTTGATACATGAATCAGTGCTTTTTGTCAAAAATGACTTAATGGCGGGAATATATTTTCAGTAAACGCCGATGCTTATAACTACAGCACTCGACGTAGTAATCATATTCATCAGATAACAGAATCAACAGATCACTACAAAAAATTAACATACCATGCATGTACATTATTTTACACTGTGCCAGATGATATTAAATGATTAAATTCGATAAAAACGTTTAAGTTCCTAGTAAAATATTTTCTGCTGCATAACCGTGTCTATTCAATTACAGATTCTACCGAGCATCTAAAAGGAAAGGAATATTAATTTTAACAACGGCATTTAGTGTATTATTTACCATTTGGATTGTATAATTCTAATGAAGCTGTAACGAGTATTGTACGTCGCTTTGGTGTAAATGTTTCAATCAGGTTTTTAGTGAAGTTTCCATTCTCTTTAAACAAATGTTGAATGTCTCCCTTGCTTTGCTTCTGGGTATTCATTATCTGTGCACGGCTCATAGAATGAGGAGAGAATTATAATTATTCGTGTTATGGTTATCCATGTCGCGGCAGGAAGTATTATTCCTTCACGAAGGACATGATGAGAGATAAGAGCACAAGTCTTTAGCTGATTCAACCATAAAAATAGGTTTTATTACATCGGAGTGAATATTTTGTTAACAATCCTGGCAAAAAACGCTCATTTCTTCCTATATGCAAAATTCTACTAGTATATGTATTAGGGTAGGGAGCCCAAAATTAAGAAAACGCGCACAAAATTCTCTTCTCACCAGAGCACGGCACACAGCTGTTAGCTGTTTTGACGTAAATAAATATCATCCATATCAAGTTTGGTATAATGAAACAGTTTGTCGAGGCTCTGAATAAGAGTGCTTGTTTGTTTAAAATTTCCTTTTCATTCAGAGTCCAAGCTTAAAGAAGGCATCTTTGTGGGACCTTAAATTACAAATCTGATGAAAGATGAACATTTCAAAATTTTAATGAGTGATGAAGAAAACTTGTTCTGGTGAGGTTTCAAAACTGTCTCTGACTGAACTGAATTTGTTAGGAAATAAAAAATATCCAGATTTTAAAACTATGGTGCATGAAATACTAATTTCTATGATGAATTTAAGATGTAACATGACCATCAAACTTCATTTTCTCCACGGCACGTTGACTCCCCCCCCCCTCCCCCGATAATCTGGGGAATTTCAGTGATGAACGTGGTGAGCTTTCAGGGCAGGGCAGGTAGCATAAAGAGATAACGGCAGACTATTGGTGGTTTTTAAGGAGAAAAAGTGTAGAAGTGTACAGAAGTCGGCCGAAGAGGCAAAATTTCAGCAAAAGAGGTTTTGGGGGAGCCTCTGATAGTCTTAGTATAAATATAACATTATTGTTGATGTAAGAATGTTGTCAATGTGCATAAGATGTGTACCGCTTCTATATATTCTTTGGTAGAATTGTGTACATCTACGAGTAGTTTTAAATTCCTAAGGTTATGAAGACCAGAATATACGGTGAAGGGATGTCTTTGTGCTAACCACACGAACGAGAGTCTGGGTCCCTTAGCGGGCTGTCGAGCCATGCAACAGGACAGTTTTAAATCGTTTATTCACTGTGTTTCTTGAAGCATTCATGAATCAAAACTTTTGTTTACCAGACTTTTCTTTGAATTTACAAAAAAATCTTACGTATTAGAGAAAAATTAATTTCAAATCTATTAAATACTAGCTCAAATCAATTCAAATCTCCCATCAGATACGAAAGCATCATATTTTTTTCGCAGCGCTGTGAAATGGAACTGCGACATACACTTCTAAAAAAATAAACTTTATGGGATTTATCGAAATGTAGGAACCAAATTTAGTACAATTTCGATTCATCATTCGAATATAGAGATAAAAAAATCAGTAACAAAATATTTCGCTATTGCCAGTTTCCATGGTTCTTCACAGTTTCCAAATGTTGATATATTTCTTACTGCTGAATAAAAAGAATCTGCCCGTACGGCCATGTTTCTCTTGGACGACTTGTTGCGTGTTAGAACAACTGATTTTCACTTTGTCGCTCTCCTCGCAGAGAAAATTTCACAGTCTGACATTTTTATAGTTCTTGATTTTTGAGGGGTTCTCATGTTTGAAATTGGAGAACAATGTTACTTTCTTTTATTTCATGAGGCATAAAATCGCACGGAGAACAACGAAATGGAGCTATTACTATATATCTCTTCTCCTGCATTTTAATATATTTTACTGCATATAATTTTTTAGGGTTTTTCTATAAACTATTCTAAGAGAGTTGAAATAAAAGAGTAGTATTTTTCAGTCTATTTGGATTTTATATTCGGAAACAGTGTGTCCTTATAATCTTTGGTAAGCGTATCGATATTTTGAGAACGAATAAAGAAATCATCTCCTGTTTTCAAACCGAACAGACACTGTCAAAACAGATCAAAGTGGCGACTACTGTTGGACAGGTATCAAACAATTCAGTGTGTTTGAAGAGATAAAAATTAATTTACAGTGTAATTGCACAATGTTCGAAAGAATTTTCCTCAGTGAGTACAGTTTAATGACTCAAAATTGCAAACAGCAAACCGAAGGCTCCGTGTACGTGGAAAAATAGCAAAAGAGCAGTAGTATTAGATTAGGTATTAGAATGGCAGAAGTTGTATTAGAGGAATTTTTTGCTTTATTTTGTTTTATTTCGCGAAAAAGGATACAAGCGATTTCGCGTTTATTTTGTTTTAATATTGTTCGAAATTCAGTGACGGAATACGTAAAATTTAATATTTAATAACAATTTCATTTTTATAAAATGTTTGTATAATTGATGAAGATGGAAAATACTATATCAGTGACAACGCAATAATAAATCTGCAATTGGTTTTCGGAAGGAAGACAACTGATATTTCAAAAAATAATTTGTAGCGGTATTGAAAATCTAATTTAGGTATATTTTGAAAATTGTCTCGAATTGGCGCTCTCAAAATTTTGGGAGAACTACTCATTCTAAGAAAACGTCCTTTCCAGATCCAATATTAACGAACGAAATTTTTTCATTAAAAAGTCTACCGTCAATACTGTTCCTGAAATAAATGATAAAAAATAAATCCCAAATTTGCCCTATACGACCCGGGAAACAATAAGTAGCATTTGGTGACAAACCCAAGCCTTCTTTTGAATATGTAATTTCACCATATTCTATAGAAAAACTATTTGTGACCAAACAAAAAAACTGACAATAATATAACAGAAACATTTTGGAAATAAATTTAATGAGAGATTGAAAAGAATAGATAATCTAACAAAAAATCTTCTTTCACAAAGAACATGAAGCGCTTCTCTACAAGGTGGTGAAGGGCGGAGATTTTACAGTTAGATATTTCGAATTCTGAATGCTATATCAAATCATTTCCGATATTACTTGTAACCTAATTAAAATTGTTGCTATTTGCCTGGTTTTTAAATGTACCTCCTTCTCTCCTATCCTTGATAGGATTGATATAAGGCACATTTTTTAAACTTTCGCTTTCGCTTTCACCATCTACAATTCATAATTAGAAACATAATAAATTTCTAACCTTCAAAACATTCAAAGAATTTTGAAAAAGACCTTGCCTTGTGTTTTTACAAATAGGACTTTCCCAAATAATCTTGTGTACGATAGTTGCGAAATCATAATAGGCAATGATTTGTAACCTTCCAATGTATTCTTAGTAAATAGGAGCATTCACTGCTTAAGATTACTTTTACTTTCTTCATAATCATCATGGTTGTCGTCGCGATATTTTTCTACATTACCCTCTGCGTGTTTCTCTCTCATCACATTCTTTTTCTTTTTCTTTCGCTCTTTTGTTCTTATTCTACAAACCACCTCATTATACCTCACTAACGAGTAGTTACAAAACCCGGCGACATTTGAGTCCTAGGGGCGGAATAGTGCGCAGGGAGAGGGGGGCCGAGGGGGGCAGAGGTGGCGGGGGCGGAAGACGGGCAGTAAGCGCCGCGAGATGATCTCCTCCGCTCCGCTCCCGCTCGCCTCTGCCCAAATCACACTTTAGTGTTTTCCAGCCCGAGATGGATATGGATGACAAGGGGAGCATGGGGCGAGCCGAAGAAGAGAGCTGGGAGGGAGAAAGGCGACGAACAGAGGCGGTTCGACTAACTTCCCCAACCCACGTCTTCGCCGCTGCTCTGTGGAGCCTTCGGCCAACCTAGCTGGACAAACAACGTCGCTATTCCATGAATTAATTATTCGCAGTGCTAGGGATAAGACTTTTATATTAAGATAGGCATTCATTTGCTTGAACCAATACGTGGTGTCCTTATTACCAACCCCGAACGTTAACTTTTTGACCATATACAGAATGGATGAATCGGTTGATGGATGAGTGGAAATCGTTTATATCTTATGAATTATTTTCTGCAATCGGGCAGAAAGGTGGTAATGGCGAAAGAATATGGATCCAAGAAAGGCAGCCTCAAACCCTCTTTGTTCACCCCAAATCCCGCAACGATGTTGCCACTTCAGAAGTTTCTGTGATTTGCAGACGTACAATCTTCCTAAACCACTGAGCATTCGCATCGAGCGGGATAATCAGGGATGAAGGACTATAAATGCAGGGCGTAGTAAGCGAAATTCATATAAATCCAAGATCAATATACGAAATGTTTTCTGGTTCTTCAAACGACATTAGATTGCCAGTATGTTATTAATAATTGTAAAAAGGAGATATGGAAATTTCAAATTAGCAGGTATTGTAAAATGTGATTGATTATTTATTTCATGTTTTCGGGCGTGTGCTATAGTCATTATTCCGTAAGTGTAGGGCATGTTTTATAACGGGAAGTTAATGTTCTTTCCCAGCTGGGTAACGAGATCCAGCGCCGACCTACACGCTGACTTTCGGGATTTTTGGAATATCGGTAGGGGACTGCCCCGACCGTTACAAACTGTAAGCACCTGACTGGTTTCCACACGTGTGATAGAGTAGTGCATAGAAGTGTGAGTGTGTGTGTGTGTAAGTAAAGGGTGGAGGTGAAGGTAAGGACAATGAAGAGGAAGAAAATGCTTCGCGCGGCCCGAGTCCCGTTTGTTAGGGTACTGCTGATAATCGGAGAAATCACCGAAAACACAGACCCCGGCAAATCCCTGCACCCAGCCACAACAATTCTTCATCAGACATCGGTTGACTCCAAAGGGCGCGATAGCGGCATGTGAGTGTATTTGAACGGGGCAGAATGCTCGGTCTCCAAAAAACGGATTTATCGTACCGTCACATTGCGGCCTGAAAGGGTTGTCCTGCTACGACAGTGATGCGTGTGTGGAACCAGTGGTTAGAGGAGGGTGGTACACAGCGACGAGCGGGTACTGGACCACACAATGTGACCTTAGCGCGAGATGATCGCCATCTTCGTTGCATGGCCATAACCGACAGATGGGAGACGTCCACAGCGTTGGCTCGCCTTTGGAGCACTGCAACGGGTGTGGTCATGTCTGCGCCGACGGTGCGAAGGCGTCTGCTGAGGTCTCGACTGCTGGCATTCATATCACTGCGTCGGATTCCGTTTCTCAAAATCCACCAACATCTCATACAGCAATGGATAGGTGAACGTTTTCACTCGTGTGCAGAGTGGCAAAATATACTTTTTTTCGGTCGAGTCCCCCTTCAATTTGTGCTACAGCGCTGGCCGCATAGGTGTTAAGCCCTTAAGAACCCAGAAAAAATAAAAGGTCCGTTTCAAATTCTGGGAGTCAGATCGGTCGGCGAATATTCATTTTGGGGGAACCGTATGTACGGTTTAGGCGTTAGTGTTGTTCACAGACACGTTTGTAATAAAATAAATAAATAAAAACACAAAACACTTTTTCAGTAACAACGATCTCCAAACGTTTATTTCCGTCAAATAATTGTCATGGTATTTTTATTAGGTTTAATAAACACGAAATCGTTTCGTCCAGACAGTTCGCCAAACGGACCCACAGTGGGATGGCGGAGAAGCGCGGGCGCAAGCGCGCGCCGAGAATCAGAATAACCAGGCTTTACGCGCGAAATGTCCCGCCTGTATTCTCACTACGCGTTATATAAGCGAGCCCCCTACGCCAGCGCGGGCGTGCGGCTCAAGGCGGGAGCCAGCGGTTGGCCCCCGCCGCACACTAGCCTCTGCCAACTACAACGAGAGCACAAAAAGAGGGTTGAGGAAAACGAATTGCTTATTGATGAATATCATCTCTAGAAATCGCAAACGATTGTGAACAAAACTAGTGGAGCTACCGAATGGCACAATGTTGTGTGTCTTCTTTATGGGCCACAAGACCCCGGGGTGGGCACCTAGGCGCTAGCCTCTATCCGCACCCCGTGCTGCCGCACAAGTACGGGTGACGGCTAATATCGCGATCCGGCCGGATCCCAGTACGCCCTTTCAGCTCCCCCCCCCCCCATACATTGCTTTGGGTTGGGCCGCCCTGCCAGCTCACAGCTACTAGCTATCCAGGCTTGCACTGGAGTCAATATAGCCGTATAACAACGCGCCACTCACATGGTCGGAACACAAAGTCCGTCTTCTTTGTCCAGAGTATTTGGCCATTACCACGTTGAAGCCCAGAGCTCAACTGGGGGCCTCCCGAACTAGTGTTCCAGAGGCTCATAGCTGCCATCCTCTACTCATTGCCAGACACTGCAGTGACGTGAGTTCGCCAATTTCAAGGCAACCTGACGACAGGTATCACTCCTCCCGTCGGACTTTTATCTGTGGATTCCAGACCAGCAGCCTCCATCACCAAATCCCGCCGTAGGGTCGACTCGCCGGGGGCCCCTGGTTGGGCACAACCAGTGTTGAACCGGGCTAGCACAACCGTGTTGAGCCGGCAAGCAGGAGCTTAGCATCGCCTACTAACTGCCCCCAACTTGAGACTAACGACGTGAGTGCCGCCGTGAAACTAAGGGTCCGACTGGACGTCTACAACTCTCTACCAGAGATCGTGTCCACCGAATGGCACTCACTTGCTCGTATTCGTTTTTTATTTTATTTGCTCTTTCTTTCTAGTCGATTTCTCTGTTTAAGAGTTTGCATAAATTCAGTTGAGTTGTTTTAAAATTACAGTAAAACTTCGTTAAAGTTACTTATAATTTAGCCACATGTTAATGAACTTATTACTAATTTATTTGACTGTCATGACTGAAACCAGACTATTGAACATTCAGATATTTATTACAATTTTGTTTATACAATTGTGGACATTACGTATAAAGTCATTTTTTGCTAGTTGGGTGGCTCAGAGCAAAGTGTCTCGCATTTCACGCATTGAGGCCCGCGTTTAATTCCCGGACAATCTCATGTGAAATTTGTTCCGACAAAACGAATTTGGCTGCTTCAAAGAGCTAGACACCGCTGTGAAATGTTCGAAACCCTACCTCTATCCTAATTTATTCCCATTCTGGCCGCTGGGTAGTGACGCAAGAGCGCGTAAAAGAAAGGCGCGTACGCCGAGATGCTATCTGGCGGTCCTCTTGACAAGTGACTGAGACGAGATGTGACGGACTATGTTAATTGATGGTGGATTACTCGCGCGCAGTTGTTAATGGACGATTATTCCAAAAAGCGCGAAGCGCTCAACGTCTCCCAACAGGCTTAGAGACGCGTTGCGTTTGTTTACGCAAAAGTAAATAAAATTAGGATGTTTCCTTTTGTAAAGTAATTTTCTTCAATTTACAGTTCACTTCCAATAACTGTGCAAAGTTTTCAAAAAATTAATTTAAGAGAATTCTTTAACTTCCACATTCATACTCGACATGATTCAAAGATTGAAACTTAGTATATATGATGAATTGCAAGATTTTTTAACCTAATACTAGCTCAGATATGAATGAAATAATTATAGACGTTGTCATTGCCAACAATAGTATTTTATATAAGAGCAGCTTTCGATGGCTTAGCCATCATCATCAGTTGTCTGCTGGATGGAAGCCACGAAACGACTACCTTCCGTGGCTTCCATCCAGCAGACAACTGATGATGATGGCTAAGCCATCGAAAGCTGCTCTTATATTAAATACTATTGTTGGCAATGACAACGTCTGTAATTATTTCATGAAAAATGCCAACGATAACGCACCACAACACCTATATTCGGATGTGAATAGTGAGGGAATTATGTAATTGCACACTTACTGAAACATTTTTATTCAGTTCGATGTGCCTTGTGTTCTAGTGTAAATAGAAATTTTCTTCCAATTTATGCTTTTTCATTGTGATTGTTGGCCAAAGACATTAATTTGTAAAATGTAGTAAAAACAGTAACTGCCTCTTTACTTAAATTATTTTGTATTTCTTAAAAGAACATACTCTCTGTGTTACAATTCAAAAGTATTTGACCTTTGTATTTCGACTCCGAAGACGATTCTAGATCCTGGATTACTGCAAAAACAGCACTTGATTTGTAATAATTTTAGTAACACCCATTTTTAACCCGGATGTTGCATATGAAGCAAAATTATTTATTTTCCTTGAGTCATTCGACCGGAAACCATTATAGATGGGAGTAAGGAAGGTGACAGTAGGAAGACGCCGAAAAATTAATACTTAGGTAACCGTAAAAATCGGTCCTATGTCACATTTATAAGTGTATCTTAAAATAAATTAAAAGAAAAAATTTGATCCATATTTGAGCAAATTGTCGTAGGGGCTTCATGTAAAGTAAATTTTAAAGATTTTTTTAATCGCTAAGCCTCGAGCCGAGCCAGATCATCCAGGAAATATTAATTTTTTGGAAAAAAAATCCTATGGTTTAGGCGCTAGCAATATTCACAGACGGACAGTCAAACAGACGTAAAAAAACACTCTCAGTATCACGGGAACCCAGAAGTGTATTTCTATTGAAATCTCGAAATCAATATTCCGCAGAATTACATAAATTTCTCTATACTACGTACAGTCTCCGATTACGAGAAAGTAATAAACAATGCTTCTTTACAATTAGCAGATATTTTATTATTGTATATATATACGTCTATTAGGAGTAATTATTTGTTTTAAATCAACTCCTCTTAGTTATCGAATTAAAGCCTCATCTAAATTCCTCCAACATAGTGCGAAAAGTCTGTTTACCTGCTGATGAAGTGACTGTGAGAGAAAAATAGGCTTTCACGGTGAAATCAAGTATCTAACTCCGCGCACTCGTTGCAATACATGAAATCCCTTATTTTTATATGATAATAGGAAAATTAATGCATGTCGGTTTGTTCTCCGAAAACTGTATCAATTGATAATAAGATTTTCTTGAAATCCGATTTAGATTTTCTCTACCGATACAGCATTCCCTAAAATAGTACATCAGGTCACTTTCATAATGAAATTCTACGGATTGTAGGGGAAAGCGTCTGAATGAAGCGGGCGGAAAGCAACCCCAAATGTAGGGCACTTGTGGTCTCCACTTCGAGTTCCCCATCACCGGCAGAGGTGGCTGCAGTGATCCTGACCGGGGGTCCTAGGATCGAGTCCCGACAGAGGCACGCACCAGCTAGGTCGAATTCAGTAGCTGTCTGGAAGAGAATTCTAGCATTTGGCTGCTCTGATCGGTGTTTTACGTGGTTTCTCCGATCAACACCAGGCGAATGCCGGAGCAGTACCCTAACAAACGGGCCACGGACCGCGCGAGATCTTTCCTACCTCTTCCTCGTCATATCCTCATCCATCACACCATGAATGAACATACACTACACTACAACACATACCGGGAAAACCGTCGGGAGCGTAGATCTTGCCCCGGTTCGGGCGATGCCACGCTGGTGGGAGATACCTGGTAGTTTGGTTAAATAAAATATTGTCGTTTAAAAACTATTAAACAAGTCAAGACACTCAATTGTTATATGAAGGATGAGAACAAGATTATGGTAAAATGTTTCTATGGACTTTGAATTGTCATGTACCTTTAGTTGCAATGTGTATTAGAAATGTTAATTGAATAAACGTTTTCAAATGCGCAATTTACCTTTGTAAGTAGTACTTTTAACTCAGGTTTGCGCAATATTATTAATTTTTCCTTGCTGTGTTGAATATCTACCTGCAAAGTATGAGAATCAATTCCATCATTGTACCAATGCTATCATGTGTAATTTTTTTCTCAACAGAGATTTAACATTTAACTTTAATCAGTATTAATTTCTCTTTGTAGTGTTGGATTACATTTTTCTAAGTATTTGAATCAATACCATTGCGTCAATGATACCACATGTAATTGTTTCCCTAAGGAAATAATTGAGATTTTAAACATAGGTTTATGCAATATTATTAATTTTTCCTAGTTGTGTTGGATATAATTTTGCCAGTACCAGACTCATTTTTATCATTTCATCAATGACCCGGATGTTTTCTTTCAATATTTTGAACAATTAAGAGTTGATGCAGAATCCTTGTTTGTGCAATTGTGTTTCTTGATTTTGTTGTTGTTTGTTAGAGAAAAATACAAGCATTCATTTTTCGTGGTAATTTTTACCTTTACGATCCCACGAAGGTTCTGTTGAAGGTCCCTTGAATACCTACCTTATAAAATGAATTTTAACTTTCCAAGGGATATTTTATGTTGTCCTCGGATGAATGCCATGTATGCAACGACTCTGTCAAAAGTGTAATTTATTAATTTGTTTGTCTAAACTTCCACTGCTGAATAAAACTCATGAAAACACAACTTCAAGAAATGAACGGATGAATTCCATACTTAAGTAAGTTTGTTTTGTCATAACTATAGATTCGAATATAAATACACAAGGCAAAAGTTAGATTCAATGCTCAAAAAAAAGAGAGGGTTTTTCAGGAATCATGTGTATGACATTTGCTTATTATTCATACAATTTTTCTTCTAAAAGTCTGGGTATTATAGAATGTGCTTCTTCAGACTATTATGTCATCAATCAGTGGGTATATAGTACATTTGCAAAATACATACATCGAGCTGCATTAAGGCTGAATGTCGAAGAATTCGGAATACCTAACATAATGAACTTAAGTTAGTGTTGAACTCATTTGTATCGATGTTCCATTTGAGATGTGACTACATTGGGAGACCCCTGAATTTGTGTTACTTTAACATCAGCTTTCCTGACAATTGGAATACGGGAATGAACACTGTTACCTTAACATCAGACAATTATCCACGATTAATTTTCAATGGCGCACGCATTATCTTTGTATGCGTATCTCTTTCGTACAAAATCCGTCTAATTTAAATTCTTCGCTTTCGGCATCGTTCATCATTGTGCACTCCCAAAGAATAAATAAGATATTTGATTCCCTTTTGTAGCTCGGATATTGTTTTACGATTAGAACTCAAAATATCCCGCGGAGTTATTGTCGTAATCTTCCATTGTATATGTGAGCGCGTCGTAAAAGAAAACATAAATTGGCAAAGAGGAATGAAGAACATTTAAGGGGAACGACAACCTTCCCTATGCAAGGGAGGAACAAGTAGACAAAATCTGTTTTGTATGTGTGCTTGTGTGCATTTGCATGATGACACTGACCTTATGTGTATTTTAAAGTAAGGAAAAAGTGACACTAATTCCTAATTTATTTCAGAACAAGGGCTGTTTCAGATTAGGCACTTGAAGAATACTTCTTATAACAATAAGTGTCAACTATGAATTCTGTCGTACCACTCAGCCGGGGGACATGATGCCGAAATGTGTGAAAGGGCAGACACTCGAAATCATCAAGTATATCATCATTGAAATTGCTAATTTATTGCCATACAAATATTTTGCCATTAATTTGTAGTTTTAATTTTCGCTTTCAGCGGCGGCGTCGCGCGCCGCCTAGCGCGGGGGTGGGCCCTTCTGAGGCCCCGTCGCTGCTGCGCGCTGCGCGATCACGGCCGCTTCTGCGCCGGTCGGCTTCTGCGCACGCAGACGCCGGGGCCACGGCCTCCGCTGGGGCGCTCAGCACGAGCCGTCCTTGATCTTGCGCAGATCTGCAACGAAAGAGAAGAGTGAGATATGATACAGAGACGCTCGTCTATCAATACGAATTCCGCACCGACATATAACACAATAACAGTACCAGTTTATGCGTTAGTTCATATGTTAAGCTTTATTAGATGAATACATGTTTTGAAAACGAACGACGCTAGGAACCAGTTTTCAAATTTGTGCGAATGTAATAAATGAACATTATAAACGAGTTGCATGCAATATATTTTGTAACAGCATTTTAAATTTATTAAAGAATCAAACTTAATTTTAGGAAACAACTTTGTTGTGACGTCTAGGCGAGAAAACGGTCGTCGGCTGTTCCATTTACTGCTACCTCCCTACAATTCTCTCGCAGCAATTCACTGAATGTGTGATGACGTAATCAATCGTGGCATAAATGCCAACATGCCATCATTTGTGCCGTAATATGCCCTTTTAAGGGCATGACAAAAGGTCATTTATACAAAAACATACATGCAAAAAATTTATACAAAAATGCTGATATACAAAAAATATATAAATAAACCATCTGAAGACCCGCGAGTTTCACCTGGATTAATGAAGTCTAACGTAATGTAAGTGACCTCGCAAACTCCTAGTTTTCCATAACCAATGCAGATAATCGCCAAACTCCCCGGGTAATTATCAACGACTAATGCCACGAAGAACTAAACGTCAAACCTGTAGATAAATATCTCAATTATCCATCCTCCAATTTCTGTTTCTCCATCCACAAATCCTCACATTAAATTTACTATATAGAAGAATACGATTTATCCCCTTTTTCGTTACCTGGCCTCGATAACAAGTACTTCGGTCGAAAATTCGTCTTCTCCAGTAAAGAAATTAAACGAAATCGGAAAGGTGTGAAACTGAAAACATTACAATTGCTACCAGATGTCAGCACCTTCTAAGCGATAGCATTGAGCACACACACACACACACACATTTTCTCTTTCTCTCTCTCTCTCTTTCTCATTCTCTATTTCTCTCTCTCAGGGTACAGATATAAACCTCATTAACGCGATCTCCTTAATATTCAGAGCGTTTCCTGACGCGAAAGTGTATCCACACACTAGTGCAGATCATTGCTTTTAGTGGAGTTTCCCCAGGCGAGCGTGGTTTGACAAATCTTGAAAACTAATAACGTTCCTTCAGCGTAATACAAAATTATTTCCATCAGTAATCGACTTGCAGGTTTTTTTGTACAGGATGTTCCACCAACTATGGGCCACCCCGATAACTTCCAAACGGTTCGCGGCATCGAAACGCAGTTTTCGCTGAACAATGCAGAACTACTTGTCCCATGATTCCGCAGTGTTCAGCGAAAACTGCATTTCGATATCCTGAACCGCCTAGACGTTATGAGGGTGGTCCATAGTTAGTGGGATATCTGTATTGTATTGTTGACGAGACAACTACCTCCCCGTCCCAGTCCTCCTGCAACTAGCACAAACCACAACAAAGCCTGCGCAAATTGTTACAACTTTCAAATGTTTAAGTTAATTAATCAGAAATGGTAAAATATCGAAAGCATAGTTTATGGTAAGTTTTATGAGTGGAAAAGGGATATTGGTGGTGGACTGTTGATGTGCGATGCTTCTGAATTGTGTGTTACCATGCACATCTTCATTATGTTCCGCAACATTTCATGGATCACATGTGTTTGAATACATTGATTTGGGTTGAAAAACCTCTTAACGGTTTATTTAAAACAAGCGCAAAATTGTGTGATGTTTTGGGCGACGTGCAGCAGAAGAAAGTCGAGGTAAAACTTGAGCCTTTGTTCTTGAACATCTCAGTCTTGGCGAAGCCAGGTGAGTTCGTTAAGGAGCAAGCTGTGAATTTGCACAACGGATCAAAAGGGACTGGAGTATGCGGATGTGCGGACAGAACCCGAGCTGTGGCGAAGCGCCATTGGAGAGAAAGAGAGAGAAGACTTCTATGATTCTGCTGTAGCTGCCCCCCTCCCCTCCTAGCCCCCCTCCGCCTCTGCCGCTATATCCCATCCCTCGGTGGCCCCCTGCGGCAATGAAGGCGGTTATGACTGCGTTAGCTGGCGAATCGTAATCACTTTTCTGGGCTTTGTAGATTAGGCGGAGTCGTTCGCAACGCCGCGCTCTCTTTCAATATCGCGCCCTTATAGCCGGCCGTGAATTACGGCAAATGGGATTACGGTCTCCTTTCCGGTACCACGCCCCCTTTAACATGTCGGTGTCCCTCAACCTCCGTGCTGTGGATACTGGGAGAAATGAGGGCGCAAGTTTCAAGAGGAAAACGTCGAAAAAACTTCAGCGATGAAGGGCAACTAACTTGTCTCAAAATATGCAAATAAACCAATAAATTTAACTACTTTGGCCTACTGAAAGGAAAGGAGAACTGGTTATTCAGCGCAAACTTAGCGATTATTTCCACCTTCATGACTTGGAAATCAATCAGTGAATTTTCAGGATTCAATAACTGAATCATCTATTATTATCGCGGAATTGATGGAGGCGGTGTATATGTTACTGAAAAATAAAATTATAAATACAACCAAAATGAAGTGGGAAGACGTATGCCTCTGCGGCTGGAGCCAATAGATTCTTTGCTGTACGACAGACGCCAACGCCACGTCATGAGCTCAGTTTCGGACGCCATACTGATAACTATTGCAGGCATTTTGCTCTGAAACGTGTCTCAACACGACGTTGTCGTCTATGCCTACGGCGTGGCGACTTACGCAGCCAAAATAATAAGGTTAAATATTCCGGGTGGGCTTATATTTTAATTATCCGACACAACATGGTAATGTTAGTCATTGAGAATTTTGCATTAAGAAGGTATATTTTACATTGTATTTAGTATTTCTATTTACATTGTACATAGTATTTCTTGAATTTTGCTTATTATTATTACTATTATTATTATTATTATTATTATTATTATTATTATTATTATTACTATTATTATTTGTTTTTCTCAAAGTTTTGGTTTCACATGGATACCGCAAAGATACAATTTCAGAGCATGGTAACACAGACATATTAACAATCTACAAAACAATTAAGAGCATTCTTACACAAACATAAAATAAACGTTTTCAGATGTAAACATAGAATTATAGTTTTCAATGATAACAATACAATTCAAGAATGAGCTTTCAAAACCCAGCATGTCTCCATGATCTCCTGACTAGTGAGCAGTGCTGATATTATAACAGACTATTATTATTATTATTATTATTTTTATTTATATTATTTATTATTTGTTGTGTTGAAGCTTAGCATCTAAGCCTTTAGCCTTTTACTATCGATATTATATATAATCATATATTAAATCTAATTTGAGAAAAGTTTGGCTTCTTTCAGAACTTGTATGTTTGTCTGATTGCTGTCTTGTCGTGCCGAG
>BOPP01000050.1:3651441-3693881 GCA_017312745.1 Gryllus bimaculatus | reverse complement strand
CTACGCAGTCTGTCAGAATATGTTTCACTGTTCAGAAGTCTTCGCAGCTGCAGATGGTTGTTCTTTCATTTCTTAACATGTAGAGAAAAGTCATTCTGCATGGCCTATCTTAGTCGCGTAAACACACTGTTCTCGTCGAGGTAGCTGACATTTGGTGACCATTTACTGATTTTGTTAATGGGTTAATTTCGTGTGAAGACTGTTCCACGAGGTCTGCATTCTGTGAGTGCACTTCAGGACAGCATTTCTTGCATCTGAGGTGTATTTCAATATCCATTTCTGATTGATGTTCCGCATTTCGTGCTGCAGAATCGCTTCTTCATTGCCTAGGATACCACGTGTCAGGGCACCAGATGAACGTAACTGATGCTCCTCGCTGCCTTAATTAGGAATGCTATGAGATACATTGTAGCAGTGGATCTACAGTTGGCGCCTGTCTATTGCAGTGAGAAGACTTAGATAGTCTGTGCAGATGACGAACCTTCCTGAATCGAGAGTTTCACAGTGTCGCAAAGACGCAATACTGCATTATTCGGCAGTGTACACTTGCTTCAGGTGGAAGTGCCAAGCCCTCGACAAGTTCTCAGTTACAAAATGCGCTTCGACCTGATGTTTTGTTTTTGAACATCTTGTAGATTATGATGTGATTGTCATGTATTCTTCGAGAACTGTTGAAATCGACCTTAAATCTATGGGGAGCATTCTGTTTCTTTATACTGGTAGTATCGAGTCTTACTTCCTGCATTTTCAACATCCAAACTGGAATTATATGGTTCGTGTTTCAAAACTGGTTGGTAGAGTGTTGTAGCACTTGCTATCTCGATTGCGGGATGTTGGCTGACGAGTTGCTGAAGGTCTTTGATCGTAAATATTTACTAGCTTAGGTCGAGTCATCAAGAGTGATTTAATGTGTTCGGTAGAGACAGCAATTTTGATCTATAATTCAGTAGCATTGTTTTGTCGTCGTGTGTAGCGACATGGTGCTGGTTTTCACAGTAGACTTGAGGAAGGACTAGTGCGGAACGCGCCAGATGCATATCGGAGACCTGCATTGTGACGGGTCTAGTTCCTTAACTTGATTTTCTGGCTGAGGAGTACACTGCACATCCATAATCTATTTTGACATCACATGGATTTGTACAGCGCAGTAAGATGTCTCTATCTGCTCCCAATTTATATGGGAATGCATCTTATTACATTCAGAGCTTTTTGCATCTACGCCGAGGTATATTCTATATGCTGTTCCATGTAAATGCTATCAAAAATCAAGCCAAGAATTTCCCGTTTCATTGTATGCAGTTGACACCATTCAGCGTCAGCTCAGATCTCTGTAACTTTTCCTTTTCTGACTGAAGTGACGCAATTCGTTTGGTGTGTAAATGGATAGAACCAATTTTTTTATGCGTTCTGTACTAATTTTATTATGCATTTTGCATTTGAATTTGACCATTCCCATGATTTGGCTGAGTAAAATATAGCAATGTCATCTACATACATCATTTTCCTATTGACAGCTGTCTATTGCGTCAAACATCCGTTATCGCTATGATTAAAGAGCGTGCACTCAATGGAGAACCTTGTGGTACACCGTTCTCTTAGTACTTGGTGTCTGAGATAGACTGCCCACGCGAACTTGAAAGATCTGTACTAAGGAAGCTGATATGAATTTTAGTAGATATCTCTTATTTGCCAGTTATATAGCTGTCTCAAAATGTATGTGCCAGGTCTTATCGAAAGTCTTTTCAGGTCAAAGAAATATGGTAACATATGTTTTCTTTTGATGAAGTATTCTGAATTGCGTTTTCCAGATATATTAGCTGTCGATTGTAGAGTGATGTGTGCTGTATCGCACTGATGTAATGTTAGAAGGTTGTTTCTTCGAGACACATGTTAGCCGGGTGTTGACCATTTTTTTCAATATTTTCCTAGACAGCATGTCAGCGATACCGGGCGATAATTTTCAGGATTTAATGATCCTTGCCTGCCTTTAAAATTGAATTATTATCGCTTCTTTCAACTTTGGGGTAATTACTTTGTGTCCAAATGTGTATGTATAATTAGCAAGTGGACAGTATTTTCTTCGGTAATCGACGTAGTATGCTGTAAGGGATATTGTCTGATCCTGCTGCGGTGTCCCAGCTGCATTTTATGCGTCTTGCAATTCTCTCCATGTGAAAAGAGCTTATATGGCTTATCTATTTTTGTAAAGTCAAGTAATGTTCTTCTTCTTTCTTTTTGTCGAGAAAGTCTTTAGGATAGCTACTTGTGTCACTGGCTTTGGAGTATTGGTCGCCTAATGCACTGGCTTTTCGTCAGGTTGCATATTAGTGTCCTTCGTGTTCAATGCATGTTATTGACTGAAACATTTTTCCCAGCTATTGAGCGGATTTTCTGCAAATTTCCGTGACTTTAGTCGTCCGATTATGGTTGTTACGTACTTTTCCAGCTTGATCGTTTTGCTGTTAGTATTTTTCTGCGAGCGAGCGCACGCAGACGCTTGAAAGCAATAAGATTGTCTTGGGTTGGTGCACGTCTATATCTATGAGGCTTTTCTTTTCTCCCCTTATTGCTTCTTTGGTCTCCGTATTCCACCATGGTACTGGAATCCTAGATGAGCGGCCACTAGTCTGTGGAATGTATTTTACAGCGGAAGATAAGACAGTGTTAGTGAAATCGGATACGTCTTTCTCTGAGTTTCCACTGACATTTATTGGTGGTATATGTCTGGTGAAGCTAGACCCAGTCTGCGCGGTGGTACACCAACGTTTTGGTATGTTACTGTTTCTTGGCATGTTTGATGATATCAACAGAGGAAAGTGAATCACTCTGATGAAGATCTGGCAGTGGTTTCCACGTCAGCGAGTTGCAATTTGGACTACATATTGAGAAGATCTATGGCTGAGAATGAGCCATTTCTAGCATTAAAATGAGTGCTGCTCCTGTTGTATTAAAGTGCGTATTCGTTGTAAGATAGCAGTCATCGATTCTGCGACCGAGTCATTTGTCCTAGAACAGACCCATGTGTACTGTGGCATTGAAGTCGCTAGAATTAAGAAAGTGGAGTCTGTAGTTGATCATAAGTCTTAGATCTTCATTGGCATGAGGCATCGGGTAAGTATATGCAACACCATTGTGTGTGATTGCAGTTCAATTTCAGCTCACAGTAAGCAGATACAGCGTTGATATTCACTGAATATATATTTCCATGGTTGGAATGGCGTTTTTCTGCTGTAGAATACGTAGTCTGTTTTTTTCTTGGTTTCCTTTTGGCCATCCTTCTTCTTTCTCTTCTTACGCGGAGTTTTGCATAGATCGATGGATTAATCATTATTTTCAGCACTTACATCGAACTTGTCTCAGAGCCAGTGGTTGTGTCTTGATCATTGGTCATCGATTCATTTTTTTTGAGGAGTTGTCTCTGAGTTCTTAGGAGAACGAGGCATCGACTTCGATAGACCTGTTGTCGATACTTCTTTCTGGTATGGCTGCAGGCGCAGCTACTGGATTACTTTCTGCCTCATTGGTGGGTTGAAGATTCTTTTCCATTTACTATTCACTTGAGTGTAGGTTTTAAGTTTCTGTGTTGATTTTAATTCTTGTGAATTTCGTTTGAAGTACTTTTCTATGCATCGGTTATTGCAGGCATTAGTTCTTTCACTAACAAAGAAGGTAAATTTGTGTTTTTAGTAACTGCTCCACGTATGTAATATACCCTTTATTTCAGGACTCACAAGTTTTTTTGCTTCAGTATAGCGATTTTTGTCTGCTTTACTTGTTGAAATTGCTGCCGCCTGCTTATATATAGGCAGTCTCTGACCTCGATGAATGTTGTCCACTGCAATTAATGCATTTGATAGGATCTAGGCATGGATCATCACTATAAATGGCTTACCACAATGGCATACTTTCATTCTCGCACATCTAGATGCTGGTGTCCAATCGTAACATTGAAAACACATGCATTGGTTGAGGAATGAACATTCGTACGGTTAGACGATGAATGCCTGCTTTAATCTTCTCTGGTAACGTACAAGCCTTGAACGTCAGGACATGGGACGCTGAAGAATTATATGTCCATCCCGCCTCATTGTTAGCCTACGACAGGCAATGACTCCTTGAGAAGCTAGTTCTTGAACTATTTCCTCTTCACTGCAGTTTAGTAAGTCACTGCAACTACAACACCTTGCAGGTATTCAGTGTGCCGTGAGCACTTACTTCAACATCTATAGTGCCTATTTATTTCAATCTAGAATTTTTTCCTTGATTTCATTAACTGTCTACCAGAGTCCAGATGAGTTTTCTGTATGTCTTTTACGGCAGATCCAGCGCAGTGCTAATACTCCTCTCTATTATAAACGGGCTCACTTATCGAAATTCCTTCAGTTCTCTTTTTACTGTAAGGTACTTAGTACTGCTGCGTGTTCTTGAACAGTCATCATAGTTTGTTGATTTTCCAACTTCATTCTTTTGGCATTGAACTCCGGCTTTTTCTGACGAGGGTTTTTAAGGTTCCCTCACCCTAGTTTCGCAGACTTCCATACGAGTCCCGCGAAGCTTGCTATCACTCGTACACTACTGCCAGTGGGTGCCGAGTGATTCCGCACCCCTGCATTGCAAGTCGCTGCAGTTGACGACGCCCGTGGCCTGCTTGCGCACCACGACCGCCGGGTATGGGGCCCGACCCCGTGCACCGTAACTTGTCGATCCTGACAGATCCTCCATCTTGGTTTTTCTTCAGGTCACCTTCCACCTAGCGTTTTTGAGCTACCGCCAGCTTAAGGAAATGGAAGAACAGGGGGGACAGAGAAGACAGAGTTAGAATAGAAGGTAGAATGGAAACGACTTCTAGCCCTCGCAAACCTAAAGGCGTCGGGGCGGAAACACAGAGAGTTGGCGATCACAAGATTGGCCTACAGCGACAGAGAACAGATGTGTGCCACAAGTAATGAAGCAATGACCACAGGTTTGTGGGAATTTGACGGATGTTTAGGAGTGACACGGACAGCTGCTCCGATTAGTCGCCTTCTGCGACAGGGGGAGTCCCGTGGTGCTATTCTACTAAAATCCCCGACACCACACGGGGAATTATTATTATTATTATTATTATAGCCCGTTACAATCCTGTAGGGGGCAAGGGCCTCCGATTATCGTGTGGGTTACATAATGGTAGAATTCCCAAGCATGCAATTCGGGAACTTCCTAATACATACGCTATTTAGGCACAAAATAAGTAACACTTCACTTTGATTATCATATTTAACACTGTTCACATTTACTAATTAAATCTATTTAGCTGACACTTCATCTTACAAATTTTGCAGTGGCACTTATTTTGTGTTGGTGAGAAATTGAATAATCTAGTGTAGTACGTTTATTGTGTTGCATTTAGACATGGTGTTCCACTTCTGACGATCCTTTGCCGAGGTAGACCATTGGCTAGCAAACAGCATCTTGACCGACCACCTCTTCGTCTGCCTGCTGACGTTTCTCTTTCCAAGTCATGGGTCCCAAGCAGAAATTCGGTGAGTTCAGTGGGTCTGGGGAAGTCGCATATTGGGACCTGACCAACGCCATTTTAGGGGTCAAACAGTGACTACAACGTCATTGACGAGTCGAGTCCGAGAAGCCGTGCTGTGCACATCGAGCGTCCCAGATCTTATCTACAGTGGATTTTCGGCAGTGCGATCTGACGGCGATAAGTGCCAAGTTCATGTTCACTTTCAACTGAACAGCGCGTAATGTCTACGAGTGGATTCCCCGACACGGAGCAGCACATTGCTAATGCAATGCATTCTCTTAACGGAACATCCAGTGAATGCAATGAATTAAAGCCAGAGCAAACAAATGTGTTATCTAATGCTCCTACCGGGGAAAGCAACGCTCAGGATAGTGAAGTTCAAATTCACCAACATCATGTGCTTCATTCACCTCAATAGCAGTTTATAATGCAACAATTAGGTCAGCAACCACAACTGACTGAAGTGAATCGACCTGGACATGTGTGGCTGCAAGTACCTCAGCAGGCAATACAGCTACCACCTCAGCAGCAACTACCCCTCGCAATGCAACAAGCGGCCTTTCAACAAATCGCTTATCAACATGACCAAGGTAATATATCAAGCCAGCCAGCTTTAGCCCCTGCGCAGAAACAGTAAAGAAATTTTGATCGTGAACAATGAAAACGAAAAAAACAAAAGCTCTCGGATAACCAAAACAAAAATTCAAGTGCGAACAATAGCAACTCGGTGCAATATAATACAACTATTCACTCAAAGTTCACTTCTCTCCGTGAAGAAGGAGATGAAGTAACAGAAACGGTTCGAAAGAGAACGATATTAAAATCCCTCCAATATTCTTTCATATGGCCAGCTATGAGTAATCCCAATACAACACCTAAATTCAGGTGCAATAAACAACTTTCTAACTAAACAAAATCTCGAGTACATTTAAATTAATTTCAGTGATATCCATGATATTACTGGACAAACGGCTAACGTGGAAACCGCACATTCACTCAACAGCCCATAAGACACGTGACAAAGTTCTAAAGCTATACCGTTTATAAACAGAAATTCCAGCCTCAGTATAGATACTGAGCTGCTCATCTATAAAATGATAATACGACCCGCGATGACATACGCTTGTTCAATATGACACAACCTAGCACCAACCAAACTATTCATTTTACAGACAACCCAAAAGAAATATTTAAGTCAAACCTTGAAAGCCTCCTGGTTAATTTCTAATACACAAATCCACCGAAGATTTCAAGTACCTCTCCTCTCAGAATTCGTCTCACAAACCTCTCAAAAATATTACTCTCTCCTCTCAGGATGCCCCATCACTCCAATATACAATTTTGGGCAAAACGCACATTATCCATCACGCATTAGATCCAGATTCCCCAAAGATCTCGTTCACCCACCCTAATTCATAAAATTATTTGCCTACTTTTCCCACAAACACTCACCTTTCACCTCTAAACAAGAAATGTAAACTTCTCTTAGTCAAGTTATTCAAATACGAAATTTTAAAAATAGTGATGGGTTACTCCAAGATCCGCATTTGCCTGAGGATGTCCAAGTAAAATCATTGTATGTAACATTGTACCCGTGAAAATCCCCGAAAGACGAAAGTCGAACGGGAACAAAAGAAATTTTAAAAAAAGTCATTGATTTGTGTTGCCTTTCTTGTGTCTTCATTTTGTATTCTACTTGCCAGGGTAGTGTTTAAATTTTTTCTTTCCATTTTTGGGATGCAGACATTAATGGAATTTGTTTTGTTTTTTTTGTTAGTGCCCAGTTTGCGATGTACATAATATACCGGACTTTAATGTTGATAATGGACTTTGCGTTTGTACTAAAAAATACGAGGACCATTCAAGGAAAATTATTATCAAGTTGGCGGAGATCACTTTCATTATTTCTTCATGCAATTACGTCAAAAATACCGCATTAGGATTCCCACAATTCAAGGAAATGTTTAGTGCTGGGAATTCTCGAAATTCCCTACTAGGAGACTAAACACCGTTCAAAGACTGCACAAGCCCTGTGTTCATTCAGAGGAGTGTAGATGAATGTCCACTGCCTACGAGAATTCGACCGCCGACGGCCCGAATTAGGTGGCGAAGACCAGCCCGCGCTTTCTACAGCCCTCCTAACATAGATTTCAAGGGGAAATTGCGAGAATAACACTGCTCCGCTGTACTCTGTGCGGAGCCGGAGGAATACAGTGAGATATATGCCTTGTCACCACTAAATCAAACTAAAATGAGACGGTAGAGATACGTGCCTTCCAGTTATTGCTTTTCAACTATTCTAATACACTGCGAGATTTATGCGCTCCGCAGGACGTAAAATCCGCGCGGAGATAGCGATCTCATGTTGCCTTGCCTCGCGCCGGAAGCATTTCCACAGAGACGTTCATAAACAAGTTCTCGAGCGACTTAGTCACTTCAGGCCGAGATCGATACCCTCTCGTTTAAACGCCACGATTATGTGAATTCCTCCACAAGAATGGGATTAGCACCAAAATTTAAACGATGTGTTTCATCTTCTGTAATATACTTTTAGATGTTTTTGTATATTTGGTATTAATTCTAAACGTAATGTAATACTTGGTGAGGTGTTTTTTTAATTTGAAGTATGCTAAAATATTTATTTGAATGCAAAATGTGTCCCTATTTTACAATAAATAATAAACATTCAGTGATGTGTGATTGGAGAACTCAATATTAAGGGCAGTAATTTCAATAGTTAGCTGTATCACATCTAATGAACAAAACATACATGTCATGGAGGGACAAATGAAGGATGATTAAAATACCTCTTTCAAATAATTCTGTAATGTACGGTCCCAAGTTTCGTGTTTCTAAACGAATTGGATTTCTAAAATAATGTGGTAAATATTACATAGCGGGATCACAGTTTGGTATTACGTTATTCGGATATTTATATTTAAAATTTTTCAACATTTACTGAAATAATAACTTTTATTCGGTCTTTTACTAAAATATTAGCAAATAAAGTTAAAAATATGATGAATTAAAAAGTTATGATACGTGAATGGTTACAATAAAGAGATATATTTTTTCTTCAAAGATAATTGAACGGTAAGTTATTGTATCTGTTAGATTACGAAGAAAGTCGTAATAACTAATCTACAGTGTATTCTAGAATTCCATAAAATTGGCGCAACAGTTCCGCCAATTTCTGAACGACGGCGTCTGCACGATTTGACAGAAATTTTCTCGCCTAGGCGTCCTTCCTTCATTCAAAAACTTTTCTTTTTCTTATTGTTATGTGCCATCCGTATCGCCAACGAATTCTAAATTTAATCATAATAAATTTTAATTTGTAACACAAATAAAATTAATTAATCTCATTGTTACTTCTTAATTTATTTCTTCTTATTGAAAATTGGGGTCTTCTATGAAGTTATTATTTACAGATGTTTAAAGGTGCGTTTAAAGTGGCGGAAGGGTTTTTCAAAATAGTACACATTTAGATTTTCAATTTATTTAGTCCAAAAACAGTAAAAACTATATGTGCCGTATGGGGGAGAAGATTATCTATTCACGTTTTCTTAATTTCCGGAATACCTTCCCTTAATTTTAACATTAAATAGTTGAAAGATGAGTAAGAGTTTAAAATAAATAAATAAAAATAAATTTAAAAAATTCGCGATATTAGCAATACTTGAAAAAGTAGACATTTTTGTTTCCGAATTATAGAAAATTTATTTGCATCGGTAAACGAATTGCAAGTATGATTTTTCTGCATTCCTTAGAAAATAGTAACTCGCCCTTACCTCTAATTCTACCATTAGAAGGAAAAGAAGAGTTCAACGAAACGTGCGCATAGTGAAGCTACATTTGCGTCCAGAAGCAAAACAAGGGGCCATCTCAGAATTTGTTCAATGAAGCAGGGAAACTGGACAAAAACCTGATAAAAATAAGGGTCACTGATCCGGAAGCTTAAGTACATTATTTGGTACAAGCATATTAAGTTTTTTAAAAAAATATACAATACAAACGTAAACTAATTCATTATAAATTACTGTTTGGCTAAAATAAACCTTATTGGTACAATGTGTGCTGTTGAGTTGGGATTGCACGCCGCAGTAAATTCCTTGTGAGCTCTATGAAAGAAGACAATGCGAACATGAAGTACAGAAATAAGTAGGCAGATCCTGTTCTAGCTGAGGTGTACAAATTGAATGCTTCTGCTGAATTTGGACAATTGAAATTGCTATTTAAAATGCTCTATATTAAGAGTTCAACTTTGGAACACGTCCGTCTTTCTTGAAATGTATTTATGTTTAGTTGAGTTTGTGGAAAATGAGTTTATAATTATAATTAAAGCTAAGTTGAACGTTACATATCTTCAAACATTTATTTTGAAATTTTCAATTAGAGCTATGTAGTTTTCATAAGAGGGGATCAAATAGATTTTCTAAATTCGTTCTCATGAGCGAAAAGTGTCGTCTTGTACGAATAAGTCTCACTACGTTTCAAACTATTGTACCCGTGGCGCCAACGATGCTGACTCGCACCCTGAAGCGAGGGCCCGTTTCTTCGATCGCGTGGCGTCCCGCGTGAAGGTCTTCGTCCTTTCTTACCCCGCGTCGCTAGAGTGGGCCTCACTAGCCTTAATAGAAGCTTAATAAGGCTCTTCCTGCGCGGAGGGGCCGTGCGGCAAGGCCCCAGGGAGACAGTTCCGGTTGACCCCCGCTGTGTGCGACGCGGCCGGAGACTAGAGGTGCCGCAGTTATGAGAAAAGGCATGTTTTTAGTGTTGAAGAAATTTTATCTACTATTGTTTCTTACTGATATTTAAACTTTCATAAATTGACTCGCTTTTAAAAAAAAACCTTTTTTCCATACAATGCTTACATTTTATCAATTTCTTACTTGATATCAGAGCTGATGGAATAGAAAATGTGGTGTGATCATTTATAATATTTTCACTTTGTCAACCTGAACACATAGGAAGAATTAGTTGAAGACTCGATTCACCAGATCTTTTGAATATCTTCAATGTTAAATGCTTTTAGGTCAATTAGCGACTATTCATAATATAGAAGTTCTTTCTATCGATTTATTGAAAACGACGATTTTAACATTGGAATTTGTATGCTCGATGTTTTAACCTTTTCTGTTTTATTAATGAATAAATAAGTAGAACCGGGGTGAGACCGAGGTTTGTTGGCACTCGGATTCTAGTCTTAGCCATGTACCTTCCATAAGTCAATATCGTATGTGTGCCAAAGTCACATGCTTTATCTCATGATTTAACCAACTTCCACAGAAATCTCAGCAGGATCACGTGTGATCACTGTGCCGATGCTGGCACCGTGATCTCAAATGTGTTTTGGATCTCGGCGAGGTATATTTTCGTATTTTGTTGTTAACTTCTGTAATATTGGAAAGGAAATATTCTCCTTCTCTGTTTTTCATCTCAAAATGCTCTACTACGCTCTTGATTTCCGTGCATCAGTTCTTTATTTTTTAAATATTTTTTTAAAGTTCTGGTACGTCTACGACGATCTTTTCGATTGGGTTTGGTTGGAACAGTATCAACCAGAACCAACCTTTGATTGCCAACTCTTCCCACAAAATAAAACTATCTTTGTAATATTTGTATTGAAACCAAGGGTAAAGCAGCCGTGTGTAAGGTCGTGAAGTGCCCGCTGGACCTCACAGGTCGGGAGGCCGGCGATGGGGAGGAGTTGGCCATCTGGCGGTCGCCAAGTGCGGAGGGCGGGGGCCGGGGCGTGTTGTCGGAACGTGTGTGTCAAAGTGTGGGTGTGATGATATGTGACGACAGTCGCGTCGGACAGCGGCGGCGGACCCAAATTTCCAATGGGCCCAAAATTCGTCAATGAGGTGACGCGGGTCGATTTCATGGTGGTCCGTCACGTGATTTCTCAAAAAAGCGGCTAGCGGAAAGCGGCCGGCATTCGAATTTGAACCGAATCGCGGTGCGGAAGGCACAGGTCACCCGTCAGGAGTTATCGCTAGCTTCGGCTGCGATGTGTGGCTGTTTGCCACGGTCATCGCCTCGGCGACGACACACCAGGAGTGCCGCTGGGCTCTGCGTCAGGCTGAGGCGGGTATGCCTCAGGGATATGCAGTACTGGGAGTGCAGCGTTAGTTCCTCAAGAGGAAATTATTGCATAGAAACATTGTAAATAAATCTTTATATAACAACTCCGTGTTTGAGTTTCACTCGCACACCGTCGACTTCATAAGTGTTACGAACATGTTAGTAGTTTTCTCAAAACTCCTGAGATACACTACAAAATTCGTCTGGCCAAATTCAAAAGGCAATTGATATGCCGTTTTCTCAAGAGATTCCTTGCCTACTTTTAATTTGTTGTATTCTTAACAGGTGGACTATTTTTAATTTGTTAAATTTTTTGTTTATTTATTTCCAAACCTCGATTTTTTCATGAATTGGCTTCTTAAAAGTTTTGATAGTTGTAAATTAATTGATGTAGTAATATTTCTTCATTCAGTAACGTTAAACTTCCCTTAGCGTGTCTGAGACAAAAAATGTCCAAACATTTTATCTTCATGTTACATTATTGCAGTGCTGGCGCGCTAAGAAATCTGTACTAGGGAATGGGCAACCGGTGATGTTTAGTTTGCGAACGAGTTATCATTTATTTTCTTCTCTCTAGCTTCAACCTTGACCTCGCTCGTCTATCGCAAGTATAAGTTTTCTTTAGCGTGATATTTGATACAATTAAATGAAATAACTATTTCGAAGTTCCAAACAATATGCATTTTCATTAAAAATATGAAATATTATGAAGAAAAATAACTTTCTTTTCTAGACTAGATTCTTGTTTCAATGTTTAATTTCGAAATTAAGTGCCACGATATATTATTAGGTACAAAGACTATATTGGGACCAAGCTGTATTTGCCAATATGAGTCTGTTCTGCAAGACGAAACGGAGAAAAACGTGTTAAAAATTAATAACATAAACATAATATTTGTAAATAAAATATTGAAAATCAATTCATGTTGACATTGATTTAATACTCCACACTTGTAGGAAGTGGTGTGCTAATCTACCCCAAGGCTTGTGCCAACCAAACGCATATGGGGGTCGCTTGCCACATCTTGACTTGCCTTTTATCGACACAAAGTTCGTCAGATATTCACGAATAAAAAAATAGAGAGAAAAGCCATATACATGTGTTTTCCATTGATAATATAAAACAATTTAGTAAGGTTTGTTAATTATTCGTATCATGTCTGAAGAAAACTTGCGCAGATTATACTTCTTCCCCGTACGTCACTTAGTTTTTTTGTTTGTTTTGTACAAAAATAGGACTTTAAAACTCAGAAAATTATAGCAAATAGATGCGATGCGTTTGGCGATGAAAACGAACACAAAATAGTTTGTTTCAAGAATCAGCAGATGAACTTTGTCGAGTGAGGTTGTCTAGCAATCCAGGTGGAGCGTAGAAGATACGAAGTTGCTAAAATTGCCAACTCGAAAACGTGAGAGTGTGGCGGCAGAGGTAGATAAAATGTTTTTCACAATCTCACCTCTGAGATAAGTTTACTAAGTTAGCTTTTTGCTTCAAAATGAGCAACACTAGTTTCGTCAACACAAAGATCGCAAACTCAAACAAAGAAGGGAGTAAAGTTGGTCGTTCATCCACTGAAGGCGAAGTCAGAGTAGCTGCAAGAGGTTTTGTGTCAATTTTCAGCGTTTCTAAAACTTAATTTCGTTTTGCATCTGTGCATAGGGTTGGTACCACATGTTTGCTTTTAGAGTCTAATCCGATAAATTTCTGCGCCTAGTCTGTAATTGTGAATCCTTTTATACAGTACTAATGATCTGCAGCAGAAACATGCTGCTGCACAAACCCACACAAAATGGTTTTTTTAAATGTGGAGCGCACACAGGCCCAGAAGAAAAAATAAAATACTCTCTTGAAACGATTATCATTTTTTTAATTTTAACAAAAACGATCTTCACAAAAAACACAAAACGTAATATAGTATGAACAGATTCACAACAAACAATATATACAGGTGTTCACAGAGGAAACAACAAAACTTTGAAAATAAACTCTTAAGTCAATTTTATGCATATTTTGTCCAATTAACTAAAATTATCAATCAAAATATCCGTTTCAAACTCGCAAGGCCTAAAGTTTGTTTTACCGGCTACCAATTTTTTGATATCTAGTTCTCCTAACACGTGGATTCTGACTATACAACATGTTAGTGGAGATAATTCGCTGCATATAGGAATTATCTACTTTTCGATTACAAGGCTCTACATTACAAGTTTTTCTGTTAAAAAAATCCCCTTTTTCCTCAGCATTACAATGCCTTTTGTACTATTAAATAGTATGAGAAGAAGAAAAAGAAAGACAGGGAGACAGGCTGGCTTGTGCTCCTCGTAGTCCCCCTAGATCACCATCGTTTCGCCCTCAGCCCCCTTTCTTGCAATTCGTAATCTTCCGTGAAGGTTGGCCACCTTCAATCTGTATCAGAGCACCCGCCTCCTGCAGCCCCAGCGAAAGAAGGAGGGGAACCAGCACGTGCAGGGCGACTCCCTGGCAGGCGAAAGCTGCCCAAGCCATTCGGAAACTCTACCCCGAGGGTTTCACGATCTCGGTTTTTTGAGGCCGGAGCGGTGCTTACACAAACGGGCTACAGCCCGTGCGTGGCTCGTACAGTTTATACTCCATTGGACGGCAGGTGTTAAATCACATATCCCTGCTACATGCCCTTCTTAATCCACCCCTTCTCAATGGCTCTCGTAAAGCAGGTCCGTAAAAGAGACCCCTGGCTACTTTGTGTAAAAGTGACTCTTGATCAGAGGTGTAAAACTCGGCGCTTTCAAAGAATTGACTGGGTGCAAATAAAATTTATTTTCGGTTTTATTTTGATAGGTTTGTTTATTATATTCGAATTCTTACAGCATTGCAGAGATACATTTTCAGAGCAAACAGGTGAACTTGACTGTCAAGTATTTTTCACTTTATTGACGGAAAAATGAAATATAAATCTTATTTTGACAGTCGTAACGAAGGATATAAACTCGAGTTTGAAATTTTCCTCTCGTTTTTATATAGAGATATAATATTAATAAAATGGATTCATATTTCCTAGTGATTTTCTTAGTTTACAAATTTGTTGGCGTTCTATTTATTTGTTTATCTACTGAATGTTAATTCTCTTTAGAGTAATATTACCGTGATAACCTCCTAGGTACGAGAGATGTGCTTTTTCTCTTAGACAAAAATCCAAGGATTCAACAAGTTCCATTTTGTTCATAGAAACTATCCGCAGACGATGTTCGACTGTGACAATTGTGACGTAGTGAAATGAGAAATAAATTTCAATAACAAAATAAAAATAATATATTAAAGATTATGTACAAGTTACAATGAATTGCTAATATTAAAACACTCCGGCAACCTTTTCCTTTCAGAACACTGCTTTACCGCAGAAAACACTAGCCACGCGTGATGCGCGCTATCGGACCTCGGTCCCGTGACAATTACCGTCACATGGCCTGACGCCAAAATTTAACCAGGTCGTGGCGACCGTGTGCCTACAGCACGTGAGATTGTCTGGCCCTTACTCTCCGGACATCTCGCCCACTCTCCTACACCCCTTGTACACGCGTACAAGCTTCCCGATGCAAACTGAATGAGAGCGCGGTCGCAGATGGCGCCGCGTTAAATAGTTGAGGCTGACACCCCCACCACTGTTCCATAGGTAGGTTCGCCGGCTGGCGCGAGACTCGCAGGCCAGCCTTTGGTTTACGCCCACACACAGCATTCTCAGGTTGGCTGCCTGCTTCCGTAAACGAGGCTCGTCGGCAGCATCCTCGGAGTTTACAGCCTCCGGTATTTTTGGCTCTGCGGCACTACCTGAGTCAACCGCCCGAGCGCAAACTCCCGGATGTTCAGGCTCAACCCCTTCCTCCCCCGCAGCGTACTTTCACCGACCTAACGGTTCTGGCCCTCGTGTTAACGACGCCACACAATGAATGCTGGAGTAGGTAGAGCACGAGAAAAGGGAAAAGGTTGCATCCAAGTTGCTCGCTTTGCGTCAAACGGGTCAAGGGGAATCTGACTGTTTCAATCACTGCCAGAAACAGTTACGTATGCTCTTACTGTAATTATACCTATTTATGCGAGAGCATTTCATCATGCATTTCATGCTTGTATGTAATTCTTAGGCCTTGTGTGAAGGATCGTTACTAGAATTACATTTTCTAGGACCCCGTCCGATTTCGAGGTTTTAATCAGAGGGACTAAGACAAACTCTTCGATCAGAACATTAGATCATTAGAATTCTCCTCCAGACAGTTGCTGAATACGAGTCCACCACCGTCGGGGCGTGAAGCCTAGAACCTCTCAGTAGATTGCAGTAACAACAGCTGTTGCCCTGTGCTATCCCAGCCGGGCTATTTTGAGCCAAGATCATGAGGGATGGGCCATGTGGAAACGGGGGATCTAGTCGTCAGTATGGGAGCACAGACGTTTTGGAGAAAAAAGAATCACGTGCCGTTCTCGGCTCGTTGAACAGTTCTGGCATCCGTCTGGGATTGATTGAAGGAAACCATGAACCAATCAATCAGACCAATTTGTTAAGACTGGCCTAGATTATCTGGAGTGCAATGTCGGTCATCGAAGCTCCCAGTGTACCCCGTTTTGGTTGCCAACTTCCAATCCAAATCTGTTGCATCCAACCATAGAACAATTTGATAAATATTGAATTTCTTACTTCTTTAGATATCGAGATAACGGAACGAATGACATACCTTGAGGGCGCTACAATTTTATACTGATACCAGGATGATACAGAGAGATTCAGGTGTGTGTTTCACGGCGAAGCACGTGTAAACGATATGTGTTCGCGTCGCAGTGTGGTTTGTCCTTCATTTCGCTCGTCCCTCGGAGAGCGAGAGCAGTCAAAACAATCGGTAGCGCCGAGGACTCTCTTCCCATCCCATGCGATCTGGAGCCCGGCGAGGCATACGGCACGCAAACCAGCGCCTGAGCGTCAAGCCCTACTCCAGCACGTGCTAGTGGCTCGCGTTGCAGCGGCCGGGCTCATCGCGTGCCCTTGACACACAGACCGCGCCCCCCCAGCTCCGCTCTCCGCGGTCGAACAGCCCCGCCGCCTCACTCCCCGCGCCCGCGCGCCTCTCCCGAGCCCCTAGAGAAAGATGTGTAAAACATAATCAACTTTTACAATATCACCACAAAAAATAAGCAATTTACTATATTAATTTTTTTAATGAAATTCACCGGAAAATCAATACTGGATATGTTGGACTTCTTTGAATACGAATGTCGATGCTTTCGGGGACTCGACTCAAGTCATTGTACTGTAGAAATGAAGCACAAAGTACGTAACAATAGAACGGGAAGAAGGGGAGGGTTATGAAGGAATTGTGAAAGAAAGAGAAGCGTGGCGGGAGGGGCCCCGCTGTGTACGGCTAGAGGAGAGCAAGGATAAGGAAGGGAAGAACGCGCGCGGTCTGTGGCCTATTCGCCTGATATTGTTCAGAGAAACCGGTCGGGAGCTTAGAGCTGGAAGATACTGATGGGGGGAAACCCAACTACCCGACGGTAGGTCAGCGTCGGATCTCGCCATCCAGCGGAGGAATATCACCGCCACCTGACGAGGGAGAAACCTGCACTAAACTTACGGGACTAGTGATCTCAGTAGTTGACGCGCCGAGAATTGCCTATTAACCAACCAACCAATGGAAAACTACCGATCAAAGCAGCCGGTCGCTAGAATTCTCTTCCGGACGGTGGCTGAATTCGACCTAGTGATGTCGACCGCCCACTGGAATCCTAAGACACGGTCGACGCCTCTCTGCAGCAGCCCAAGCGGACCCTGCTCTTTGGAGATTTTTAGCTCAAGGCTCGATCTAGAATTCCCATGACTCCAGAAATTCCGAAGTATGTGACTGTTCGGCCAAGGATTCAATTGGGGTTACAGTGCAACAGGAAGACGAAGAAGGAGAATACATTAATTATACTTAGGTGTTGTCACATGTGAATCGAACATGTGAACTTTCCGGACTGTTGCCATAAGCCTGTTGCGCGGCGGTGGAGGCGGGGGCGGGCTGCCTCGCAATCGGATGAAGCCACCGCTGCCCCAATCCATTATGGCCGTCGCGCGCATCCCCCCCCCCTGTGCGACCGCTCGATATCATTACAGATACGATCTGCGGCGATCCTTCGCTCTCGTGTGCCGCTCCGTTGTCCTGTCCCGCTGCGTCCATTCAGCTCGATATTTTCGATAGTATCGCGACTGCAAGGGGTGGGCAACTTTCCGGCTGGAAGACTGAAGCTCCCACATGGATGAGCGAAGAGTTCACTATGATACGATACATTATCTTCATTACAAGGGACATTTATTAATTCATTCAGAGTTGTTTTCACCTTATCGCCCTTATATCCTATTCACCTGGTATCGAAAATGAGAAAATAAATAAACTAGTGATGCTACAATAGTAAATCTTCTCTTCCATCATTACTAACGTCTCCAATTTTCGAATAGTCAGAGAGCAACGAAAATGAGTGGCGCGTCATTTGTAAGCTTCCTTTGTACTATCAGTGGCAACTATTTCAAGAGAAATTTTGTAGGCGATTTAGAGATTTTTTTGAAAGCAACATTAATTTCAAACAGAAATTACGCGATAACTACTTGTTTTTTCAAACAATTGTACATAATCGTTTTTACAGGTCGTATTTTTTAAAACAGATTTTATTGAAGACAAAAATCAATGTTGGTATGTTCAATATTGTTCTTTTGCTTTGTTAATTTGTTGCTATTTTCTAAAATACACTGAGTTCTCCGAAAATCTCCACTACATTACCTTACATATCGCGAGAACAGAGCTCTTACCTGCTAGGGCCGTGCCCCTATGTTGGAGACAACTGGAAGGTAAATCCCGCAAGTCTACGTGTAGGTTGATGCCGGATCTCAAGTTCCAGAGGAGGAGAAACAACGCCCCCACCAAGAATATAACATACCGTTCTGCGAAGGGACTTTTTTACCATAGTTAACTCGCGTGGATACACGATTCAATCGCTGCTTCAGATCTAAGGTGCTCCTTGCCAACAGCAGGAAATGCCGACCCGCGCGAATGAGTGGTGAGCTTTATGACGAACCCGGCATGTTCGTTTCGCCCCTACGAACGCCCGAGCCGAGCGGCTCACCCCCCCTGTCCCCAAACTGTTGCAGCTGGCACCGTAACTGCAGATGTCTCCTTCAGCCGCTTGTAAACCCGTCGAGACGTCTAAGCAGCGGCAGTGTTTACGAGTGTGTATGACAGTTTTACATCTGTGCATCTTTCGGCACCTGCAGACACGGCACCTCCATCCACCTGAGACTTCTTTCTCCAGGTTCAAGAAAGCGGCCTTCCCCTTCATCGCGCAGACGTGGCTCGGCCAGTGTGTACAGTCGGACAAGCGTTACTCGTGAGCCTTACAATATAGCAACCATGATGTGTTTTGCGATTGTGCTGACGCTGCGGCCCGTAAGCTCTTGCGTTGCGCACCTGCTATTATTATCAGAAGTGTCTGTGCTGTGATGACTTTTTCAAATATAGTAGGCAGCCATGATTTCTATACGCTCTTTTTACAACGATGATCTTGTTTTACAGTAACAACATATGAGCTGAAGTACGTTGTTGGTTATTTGTACCGAGTAAATGCTGGTGTATCTTCCTCTATTGGTAATTGAGGTCTACGTAAATATAGCGTATACCTTTATGCACCCATTTAAGGGCGATTTTTGTTTTGAATTACCCATGCTTTTCTGTATGTCTCCAAAATGTTATTACTATCTCTTTGAATTGGAATTCACATCATTCAGTACAACTAAAGCACGTCATGCACAGTGCACACTTTACTCGTTAATTCAATTATGTTAATTTGTGATGTGATATGCCACTATCGACGTAGGCGCTTTCCAAATATATTCAAGATTCAGTACGTCCGCTAAATCACATTTAAGAGACATTTCACTGAAGATATTCAGGAAAGTCTTGTACTACCAATTCGGAGGAAGAAAACACAGGCAAACCACAATCGATTAAAATTTCAGTAGAGATGAATGAAGAAAATATCTGTTGAAACTAAAGAGATGCTACACAATGAGTTCCTTTGCGACAATCCTAAAGTGCAGCAAGATGTTCTTCTTTCTGAACTCATGCAGTGCAGCTGTGCATTTACTCATCTCGCAGATGAGATTAAAAGAAATATTACATGCAGGTACAGAATTAAACACTGTGCCTTTATTTTTATTATGTACTTATCATAGGTTATTAATGTTTTGCAAAAGACTCTGTAACTGATATCAGTTTCGTTTCCTTCTATTATTTCAATTTTTTAGAATGTTGTTTTAGGTTTTATTTCAACAAATTTTCATATGATCTTAAATTCACTGTCTTGTGTCCTATAAAAATAATAAACATTCCTATAATAAATAAACGTTGTAATCACGCAAATGTAGGAAACATTATCTTAAAACATGAATGTCTTATGTGCGCCCTATTTACAGAGACCTGAATATCTGTCTGTACTTGGCGCAACAGCCCATGCAGGGCCTGACAGCAGCGTGCCGGCCTTGGGTTTAAGGAGTACGTGTGGTTAGCACGAAGACATCCCTACGCCGTATTCTGGTCTTCTCAACCTTAGAAGTGAGTTTTTCCACCGTCACACCACCAAATTCTGGGAAATTGCAAAGAAAACGCACACTTTAATCTTGCCCGACCGGGAATCGAACCCGCGTCATGGAAAAAGAGCACGCTGACCAATGAGTTAAACCTAAAACTAAAAAGAGGTTTATGAGCGAGGGCTCCTTTGCTTTATGAACTTCTCCAGGAAAAAGGATCGATCCGTCTTGCTGTCATCTACAGTTTATTGTATTTAGCTACTGGCAATACACATTTTTTTAAAATAAAATTGTGTTAATTGCTGGTTTTCTGTCCGTTAACAGAAAGATTGCGCCTGCTGTGGCATCTGAACCTTTCTTTGGCCAGCCCTGACGAGCAGCCTTTGCTTCGGGTCTTCATTCATTGCGGCTTATCGTCCATCGGAGACAGTGGCAGTCGCTAATAAATTATTAGCGAGAAGTATCAGCCGAGCTCTCTTATTCTGGGCCCAATGAGAAATTGTTTGAAATTCTTCTCTCGGTGAACTATGCATTCGTGCATAATGAATGTTTGCACATCGTCGCGAGCCATTCGAAGAGAGGTTTATGAGCATAATGGATTGAATTTGATCGTCCTCTGGCAGAATGAGCGTCATAAAAGTACTTGCGAGCTCAAAAGCAGCATTTGTGGTTCATTTTATCTTCCGGTCATGGTCGTTCTGCTATATTGCATTCTGTAGTTCTATTTTGGTTTGTGTCATTTTCATTATCACTTTTCCACTCTCTCTTCTCAAACATCCCTGGTCCGGTTTTTCCATGCCCTCTTTTGCCCTCGGTTACTCTTCTGTTACCTTCCTCGATGTCATTTGTTCCCGATTTGCTATTTCTGCTATTACTTTCACGTTCCCTCCGCCAGGATTCGTATCTTCCGTGTTTCCTTTCCCATTTCCGCCCGAACCTTTCCCTTCTTGTAATTCATGCGTCTTCATTTCTTCAACTCCTCGCGTAACTCTGTAAAATATAACCGCTACAAATTATGTTGAAAATTTTTTATTCATGAATATTTACGTCATTAGTGAAAAATTCTGTAAGCCATTCTTAAAGTAAATACTAATCTCGTGAAAGCGCGTACGCATTTCTGAATTACGCAAAATAATAATTAAAAGCGAATTGTAAAAAATGATTTCAGCAATAGCTGTCTGTAATTCGAACATCTACGTTTTTCTCGAATCACGGATGTGTGAGAAAAATAATTTATTTGTTTTTCCATGTTTTGTATTGTTTTAAATTTACCAGTCTTACGGTCGAAACTAGAATGTTCTTTTGTTTTGTTTTTTTTTTTGCATACGTATGCTACGTTAAATGACGATTTTATACTCATCTGAACATTTGAAACGACATTGGAATAGGATTTTAAAAAGTTATTCCGTTTGTTTGCACACGTTTTCTTGAGCTTCGGTATCTTTATCTCTTTTACTATACATAGTTGAATTATTGAACTACTGGAGCTACAACAGCACATATTTTCTATCATCATTTCGCACTTTTGCAATTTTCAAAAATTCAGAGCAGTCAGTGACAATGAGACCTGATCATTATTTCAAGCGTTCTTTGTTACACCCGTGGAAAAAGTGAAAGAAAAAATTGAATATTATTGTTTAAAAAATAGTACACATTTCACGCAAAATTTTACCAAAACTATTCACATTTTCAAACATTGTATTTATTACGTGAAACGTCTCTATCTTTAATATTGTATTTGGAGGAAGACGCCAAAATATGTTTACTATTGCCACTTTGGAAAAATCAGAGATGTGAACGAAAATGAAGCTTTACGCTATTTACGACTTACGCTATTACGAGAAAATTTACTTAAAAGATTTGGAGACGTTTTTGAAAAAATTTTCAAAATGTTTTGTAGGCCTCATGTAAAAAAACTCCAAAAAATCAAAATATCATCTTAACAGGTTTGGCGTTATTGTAAACTGCAGACACAGGTGTTTTGGCATTTATCGATATTCCTGTATGAAGGACTCACAGAACATGGTTTCTAACAACACAGTGTGTTAGAGGAAGTAACTTACTACACACAGGAACAAGATTTAACCACTGTTTCATATCCATGGTCCGACAATAAGAGTTTTCTGTCGAACATAAACACATCCATCCATCTTGTGTATGTATGTGTTTATGTATGTATGTATGTATGTATGTATGTATGTATGTATGTATGTATGTATGTATGTATGTATGCATGTATGTATGTATGTATGTATGTATGTATGTATGTATATGTCTGTCTATTTATCTACTTACCTACCTACCTACCTACCTACCTATCTGACCATCCAAATGCCATGACCATTATTTGACTTTTTTTTCTCAACGTATAAAAGGAAACGGAATGACACTCCTAATCGACACTCTCGTTCTTAGGACGGAACGAAGGGCTAATTTTTCACCCCCATAAACCGCATAGTCCATTATCTCGCTCCATTCCCACCCCCGCAGAATTGCGTGGGCGCGGATATAAGGTCAAAACTTGTCCTTGGATCTAGCACCAGCAGGGCGAGAGAGGACGAGAAAGAGAGAGGAAGAGAAAGAGAGAGGAAGAGAAAGAGAGAGGAAGAGAAAGAGAGAGGAAGAAAAGAGGAGGTAGAGTGAGAGGTAGAGAGAGTGAAAGAGAGAGAAAGAAGAGAGAGAAAGAGAGGAGAAAGAGAGAGAAGAGAGAGAAAAGAGAGAGGAGAAAGGAGAAAAGAGAGAGAGAAAGGGAGCGAGAAAGAGAGAGAGAAAGGGACCCGGGAGAAAGGAGAGGAGAAGCAAATTGAAGAGAGAAAGAGAGGAGAGAGACATGTGTGTGTCAAAAACACCGCGCCGGCGCGTGCACGCGGGCGTGCCCCGCAAGCAGCGTTATGATCGCGCGAACCACCTCACCCCTTCCTCCCCCCCCCGCCGGCCGCCCGGGCCTCTCGCTTCGGAAAGTAGTCGCAAAGCGGCCGTTCAGCCTTCGGTAATGCCATGAACAGTCGCCCACACACGAAAGGGTCGAGCAGGCAGCGGCGGGGCGTCGGCGAGAAGCAATCGCCGCGAGAGGAAGGCGTCGACGCGGGGGAGGGGAGGGGAGGGGGCCGGTCTCCGCGCTTGGACGCCCGCGGTTCCACAGCGGTCTCGCAAATATCGACGATTCTTTCGCCGTGATTTAGATACGCGCTTCTGAAGCAGCCCGCTCCCAGCCCCTCGCTCGCCCGAAGGGGGCGAGGAGATGGAGAGAGATGACGAAGGATGGAGGCAGCACTGCACACCCTGAGTGGAGATTGAGGAAAGCGAGAGGAGGGAGATGGAGGAAAAAGATGAATGATGATGACTGAAGATAGAGATACGGAGCGGAGGTGGGCGATGGACGTTGGAGATGGAGTACGCAGATGGAGGCTGGAGCAGGAGAACGAAATGGAGGGATCAGTTTTAAAGAAAGTTTTGGATGAAGGTGGTGGAGTACGTTAATGCAGATGAAGGATGAATGTGAAGGATGATGGAGCATGAAGGTCGAGATTAAGATGCGGGGAATAAAGAGAGACATGAATGTATAGGGAGAATAGATATCATTTACAAATTCGTACCACGCTTCAGATGCATCTGAGGACGCGACCCACCTGCCGAAAGGTGGACCCGGTGGCGAAGGACACGGAGCTCTACACGAGGGGTAAGTGAATACGAGCGTATGGAGCGAGATGGGACAGAGGATGGAGTGGAGATTGAAAAGGGATGTGAGTGTCGAGATGGAAGAATGTAGAAATGGGGATGAAGGAAGGAAATGAAGACGAATGAAGGAGATAACTGATATTTTTTTAGGATGGAGACAAGGAAGATGCAGAAGGTTGAAGATGGAGGATATAAATAGAAAATGGAGGTCAAAGAGAAAACGTGTTGAGTTTTGAGGGAACAAATCGAGCTTCATGATGGAGATGATCGATACACGTAGAGAATAAAACGAAGGAGGGGTATCCACGTTCATGATCCAATTAATATAAAATTTCACGAACGGAACTGCTCTGTCTTAAGGGTCTAATTAGAAATTCACATAATTATTACAACGTACAAATATGTCTAGACATTCACACAGCAGTGAACATTTTTTAAAAATACAGTAAACAATTCAGTGAATAGAAATCAAGGAAATATTTCATACAATGTTAATGTTGAACATTTAGTGTTTCAGAAGGCATATAAATTAGAATATTGTTCTAGATTCTGATGACATTAAGCTTATTCAAAAGTGTTTTTTTTTTGGTTTTGTTTTAACAGATTGGGCAACGACAATGAAGATCTTGAGGAAGGAGAAGAAGACGAAACAAGTGATGTTGAGGTTGGTGGAGTCGTCGGTGGGGAAATACGGAGAAGACACAGAATGAGACAGGTACCAGTGACAACGGCAGCTGTAGAGGTAGGGGCTCCCTGGACGCTGGAGCCTGTGGGGACGACGAGAACGGCGGAGACGGCGACTTTGCACACGGCTGAAAGCAGGGGGTCGATGAGGACGACGGAAGAAGCAAAGACGGTGATTACGACGGATTCAGTGAGAAGTGCGGAGCGTCAACTGAGGCCACTGCACTGCCTCTATCAGCGAGGTCCTAGATTCGCGTCCCAATTGTGACAGGAATTTCGATACTGGCTCGTCCAATACAGTCGCTGTCTGGAGAAGAATTCTATTGGCCGGCTGCTCTGATCGGTAGTTTTTCGTGGTTTCTCCTTTCAACACCAGCGAATGCCAGAGCAGTACCCTAAAAAACGGGCCACGGACCGCGCGAGATCTTTCCTGCCTCTTCCTTGTCCTACCCTCACCCCTTACACACACACACACACACACACACTAACATGCACCACTCTACCACACATGCCAGGAGACCAATGGGAGAAAACTGGCTGAGGTGGGAGATACCTGGTGCTGGTGGGAGATACCTGGTTGGAGAAATCGCTAGCCGACGGTTGGTCGGCGCCGGATATCGCCGTACAGCGGAGGAAGACCACCGCCTTCTTCCGAGCAAAAACATTCACGTACCGTACTATTGACCTCAGTAGTTGACGCGCCCGTAATCACTGAAAATCAATCAATCATATCACGCTGGAAACAATCCAATCAGCGAGAACGACGAAGAGAGTGGAGTCCGCAAGGTCGAAAAATGCAATACACACAGTGAGGACAACTAATTCCGCAACTATAACGAGAACGAGAAAGACAGTGGAGGCGAAGGTGGCGGAGGCAGCAAAGGCGTTGGGCTGAGCGGCGCCCGCAGGATGACGAAAACGGAGGCGGTGAAATGGCGAAGCAGGCGACGCGTTTGCACGTTTAGTCGCCTGCCGCCCCCCCCCGCCCCGCCGCCCCCGGCGCGGAAAAGTTGGCTGGCACAGCTTCTGAGGAGTCGGCGGATTCCCGGCGCGCCGGAGATGATGGCCCTCCAGCTTACTGCCGCCCCGCCCCCCCCGCCCCCCCACCCCGACTGAGTTGGCGCCGCGATCGCTTTCTTTCGCTGTTACATTCGTCAAACTCCGCGGCAAGTGGTCGTAGACGCCAGGTGGCGCTGCCTGGGGAAGAGCGCGCCGCCGCCCCACCGCCGCCACGCCGCCCCCTCCTGCGAGCCGAGATGCAGCGTGGATCTAAATGGCGCTCTGGCCGGACCAAGTCCAAAAAGAAATGTGTTCCCCACGCCTTTTCAGCCATTTATGTTGCTATGTGATGCATTACTTAACGGCTTGTCCCCACAAAATTGGTGAAAATACTGGGTTTCACACGTTCGAATGAAAATTCATTTAAGTACTGGGAACCAAAGTACGATTAACATTATTTTAAATTATAATATTAGATCTTCGTATAATTGTTAATGTTTTGTAAACGAGTCGTTCTCTTTCACTAACCAAATGAATTCGAATATCGCGCACCGCCAGGGATCGACACAATAACGGCCTCAGTGATTTTATCCGTTTTTGTGCGTCGTTGCCTAGTTGCGCGAATAAGGGAATTAATTAGTGCAGGAATTGTTGTTTTATTTAATTTTGACGGCCACTTGCCAGGGTTCTTTTACATCTCACTTCCCTAGTAAGGAGTTCCGTCATTACAAATTACTAGTACACCGAGCCCAGCCGCCGAGATGGCCGTCGGTGGTGGGGTGACGGTCATGCTGCTGAGACCGGAATTCAAATCCTTGGCGATGCACATGGAGTGTATGGTGGACTAATAGGCTACTCAGCACGTTTTTCGTGGTTATCCTTTTTCTCTGCCTTTCATTCCACCATTGCTTTGTTATCATTCATATCAAATATACACAATCAATCAATTAGAAATATACATATATACAAGTAAGGACATGAGGCTAGGAAAATGCCATATTAATAATAATAATAATAATAATAATAATAATAATAATAATAATAAATACTTAACAATACTCTGTTGATAAAAATAACATAATTAAAAAAAATTAGACAATAAATTTGTAAGAGCATAAAAACAGTAAATTGAAAAATTTATAGCAAACAGAAATACCAATGTATACTTATTGTTCAGATCCTGAACAAATGTGTAAAAGCAGATTTTTTTTTTCAAAATTAGAAAGAATTAGAAGAAAAAAGTTTAATAAATTAGAGACGAGATATAGGAAAATTAAAAAGAGTCCTTCCAGACAGAACACAAAAGAAATTAAGAGTAACAAAGGCGGTAGTTATTATATTATTCGACTTTTACATAGATTCCGTTAACCACTAATAGAGTAAGGTGATATAGGCCATTTAACGTTTCAGGTGATGAGAGCGATTTTTTTTTCACACAAAATGGTATGAAAGGCACATTTTGTTGGTTAGAACACCTAGTACTTCGTATTTTGTCTACCGCAAGGCTGGTTTCGCGATAGACGCATTTCGAGCCCTGGCCTGAATCTCAACGCACTTCTATTGCATTTTGTATTGCAGTCAGTATTTTGCCGTTAGTACAAATTTAAGTTAAAAGTAAAATCATTTCTGCTGCATAACTGTTTCTACGCAACTAGAGACTATACTGATCATCAAAAAGAAAAATAATGTTTATTTTAACAAAACTGATATATCATGAATTAGATTACATTTGTATTGTACAAGTATGATTTGGCCTCCCAGCCAACGTAACGCCGTCTCCCGGATAGCCAAGAATTTATGGATTAGAGCCGCGGAAGCTTACGTGTACATTGTATAATTTTTTTAAAAAAAATCTTAATATGTTTGTAACAAATAATGTACTTCAGCTTCCGGGTCAATGACCACCATCTCGATCAGGTTTTTGTCCAGTTTCCCTGATCCATTGAGCAAATGCCTTGTTTTGCTTCTGGACGTAAATGTAGCTCCACTATGCGCAGTTGACGCCTCCGGAATCACTAATCAGTGAATCTGAGCTCTGTTCTCCCCACGCTGACGCAGCGTCCCTCCCCGCGTCTTGCATCACTGTGTTTTGAAGAGCAACTGTGTCCAGGGGACGGACGTTAAGGGCGACAACCAGGGCAGTGTCGAATAGTGGACGAAGCAAGTTTTAGACGGAGGATCCAATTTCGGGATTTGTGTTTGTACTCATGTTCGAAGCCATTTCCTCACGACAGGCGAGATCATTAAACAATGAGGAAGATACGATGTCGATGTTTTGTAACTCCGTTACGGAGATGCAGGTCTAAAGTACTGAACTGACGTTATGCAACGCGCGATACACTTTTCATACACTTGCGTCTGTTAATATTCGGAAAGAATTGAACAATAGCTTTCCTATAAAAGAATTCGGGGGTAATGATTCTATGGAATTGCACCGAGATTGCCAACTGTTTTACATACGAATTCAAAAACGCCAAATTCGGGTGAAGATATTACCAAGCATGATTGGACTGGAAAATTTTAACGCTTGGAATTTTCGATTTCTAATAATAGAAAACGAATTTGCGTCAGTAAACGATCTACAGATTTCATTTAGTAGTATTACAAACAGAATAGTAGCCCCCTGCTTTAATCCTCTCTAGAACCTCTATTAGAGAGCTGATCATAACGTGCGTATAATGAAGCAAACTTTACTTTGCGAACATTTATTTCAAATGAGAGCACTCCGATATTAAAAATATGGAGAATGATATAATTAGGTTGATGGCGCCTACATAAAAAAATTAAGTGCATCACGCGTTCAATGCGTCACTTGCAATTATTCAAATCGCCATAGGTTGGCTATCCCTGCAATACAATTATATTGCGATTTTTCTACCTCTACCCCTCAAGGCCCCACTAAACGGTGACATTATGTCATTGTATTTCGCGTCTCTCTCGGTCGTGCCGCTAGATGTCGCGTGATCGCGATCGTATCCAGCACTGCAATACGGTCGCGATCATCCGATATCTGGCGGCACTACCGAGAGAGACGCGAAAAACGGCGACATAAAGCCACCGTGAACTAGGGCCTTGAAGGGCAAAGCTAGAACAATCTTTTTATAAGTCACACTCACTTTGCCCGAAGCGACAATTGTAGCGTTCGAGTTCGCACTGGTTGGCGAAGTTCTTGCGCGATCCGTTGGAGCCCTGGCGCGCGCACAGCGGCGCCGTGCGCGTGGGGCACGTCTCCATGCAGTTGGTCCCTCCGCGCCCGCCGCCGCCCCCGCCCGCCTCCGCCTCCGCAGACGCGCCCGCCATCAGCCACGTCGACGCCGCCACCACCACTGCGAGCAAGAGACACACCACCGCCATTAATAACGTAGCTTGCATATTTTTTGCGCGTGTAGGCCAACTCAGACCACGCGTGCTTCCTGCTTCTGCAAGTGCAAGTACCTTTCAGAGGGAGGAATCAGCATTTTAGCTGAATCCCGATATTTATCCCCCAAGGTTGTTAACCTTGCGGGTATGGATGATGAATGATGGTGAAGGATAAAAGGACGGCATACACATAGACAAATACACCCATGCCCGAGGAGGGACTCGAACACGAGGTTTTTTGGTCCGAGACTTGCTTTAATTTATTTTGCTAGTGAAGAGTAAACTTGTATGTGACGTATGGGCGAGAAAAACAACGTGCAGACGTTTTCTTGAGCTCTAGAGTCCCTTCCCCACCTTTTGACCCTAAATAGACGAATGATAAATAAAAGTACCAACAAAGCAAGTTTAGTAAAAATTTAGTAACATAAGTACATTATTTTGACATTTTCTGTTTTCTAATAATAGAACCGAAATATTACTTCAAGAATATTAAAGAAGAGTAAAACCTCGCCATAAATGAGAGATTTTGTTGAAAAATATGGAGCCGTTTTGAAGAAAATGGCGTTTAAGCGTTACTGTAAATTCGAAATTTGAAGCTCTTCTTTCACCAAACAAAATGTTTGTTTTCAAAAAAGTTAATTTAAAGATTTTTGCGGCACTTTAACTCACAAATGCAGTATTGTGCAATTGCAAGAAATGTTTTACAAATCGCATATTAATGGCGTGAGAGATATTTAAAAAATACATTCCTGTAAGTTTTGAAAAAGCAAAAGAATACTCAAAAATGAACTTTGTCATTTTAAACAGTGTACCTGTTGGAAAAGTTTGAAGAAAAAAATTGGAACAATTTTTGAGAAAGTGACGTTTGAGCGTTTCTGAGAATGCGAAATTATGAACTCATTTTAACACAAAACTATTGAATTTTCGAGAAACTATATCTGACATTATTGAAAGTACAGGCACTCATAAACAATAATGTGAACAAATTTCCGCTTATGCAAATTTTAACGGTGTGAGAAACAACTAAATAATACATTTGTGTAATTTTTGAAAAAACAAAAGAATAGAGCTATATGGCGCTCATGTCATGTTATAAAGTGCATTTAGAACTATCGCTACCAAACGTTTGAAGTAAAATATTTGGAGCCGTTTTTGAGAATATCATGTTTTAATAATTTTTTTAAATTGCGAATATTGCGCGAAAACTACTAAAAACCTTGATCTTATGACTTATATTGACTAATGACCTTCATGAAAGAACTAATTATGGACAACACATTTATTTGAAGGAAAATTCTGAATTTTCATTTTTGTACTTTAGGAAGACTCCGAAAAATGCAAACTTTTGCAATTTCCGAAAATTGAGTTAATCGTGAAAATCGGACGTATGCCACATTTGTGTGTTTTACTCTATTCTTCAAAGAAATTGAAAGAGTCTTTTTGAGAAAATTTTGTAAATGTTCGAGAGGCATCACGTAAAGGACCACCAAATTTTCAAGAAAGTTTTGAAAATTGTAACTCCTTGAGTCCAGCCAGATAGATACGGAATATCATTTTGAAAAAAAAAAAAAAAAATCCTACGCATGGCTTAGGCGCTAGTGCTGTTCACATACAAACAGACGGACTGACGGGCGAACTGACGGGCGAACTGACAGGCGAACTGACAGGCGAACGGACGGGCGAACTGACGGCTGAACTAACGGGCGAATTGTCGGGCGAACTGACGGACGGACTGACGGACGGACTGACGGACGGACTGACGGACGGACTGACGGACGCACTGAGGAACGCACTGAGGAACGCACTGAGGGACGCACTGAGGGACGCACTGAGGGACGCACTGACGAACGGACTGACGGACGGAGTGACGGATGGATTAATGGACGCACTGACAGAAGGACTGACTGACGAACGGACGTTTAGAAAAAACAAATTTTTCGGTATCAAGGGACCCCAAAACCTGTATTTCCGTTGAAATCTCGAAATCGATGGCATAACTTTCTCTATACTCCGTATATACGTACGTATTAGAGAAAGTAAAAATATATTAATACTATGTTTGAGATATTTAATACATTACAAATTCCTTGAAGCATGCTGTCATCTAAGCAATTGTAAGTATTGGAAAATTATTTAATTAATGAACAAGTGTTTGTTTTCCTAAATGATTGAGAGATTTGTCTCCGAATGATTTATGACGTATCACTGATTGACGAAAATTGATTTTATTACAATTTACAATCAACGTTTATTTAAATAAAGATTGGTGCACCTTTATCCCTATAATAACTTCAAATAATTAAATGTTGAGGCAACTCATTTATAAAATTATGCATATGATATTAAATAATTCACATTATAGTTAATACAATATTAAAATTTTTGGAAGAGCATTCACTAGAATGATGTCGCTGCCCCTTTCCCTCCCTAGTTACGTCACTGTTCATCACGATCTAATTTCCGTTCAATTTCCAATAATCGAAGCAAATGGGGATGCAAAATAGGCTCTGTTTGAATTTTCAGGACTACACACTGTACATAACAGAAATTATTAATTTCAGGAGTGAAAAACAACAAACGAGACATTTAGAGATCACTATCATTGTCAACATATAGAGACTAGACTTTCTGTATTATTGAGCGAAAAATTTGAGTTAATAATTCTATACCATGACGAATTGCTTGTGAAATCCGATGATAAAATTGTCAGATAGAGCGTAATACGTTAAATATATCTACACAAATTTAAATATTTTCAATATTTGTAATATGTTAATTAATTGATAAATATTTCTGAACACAAACTAGTGTTTCGAGATTTATTTTTTGCTGTTATATACTGTTAAAAATTGTAATAAACTTTGATCATACTACTTGAAAAGTCTTGCAGTTGGTGCAGTTGGCTAGTAAAAGAATGGACTTGGTTTTCATTATGCAGCGTAATGTGTCAAGAACCAAACATTGCATTGAGTACATGTAACTGTCGCGGTACTACAAGCTTGTCGCAAAATAATGGATAAAAACTTAGTAATAACACACAATAAACACATAATAAACTTAGTAATTAGTTGGTAGTAAAAACTTGAAATGTATATGGAGCTAAAATACGCGTTTCATTTGTAGGAAGTACTTCGAATAAATCGATTTAAATCCGGCGAAAAAATGTTTATCCTTGGGGGCAATTTTGCCTATATCATTCCGCTAACCCCATTAAGACATGGTCTTATTTCTTTGGAATTAAAACGCGGAGAATATTTTCACAAGTTGCGTCCCTTTAAATGACACATAAAAGCATGAATCATTATTACGTTTCAGTGTCAGAGTGTTCTGCGATAAATTACATTAATGTCTCAAACTTTTGAAATACATTTGAAAACATAGGTACTTTTGTATGTAAGGATATACGGAAAACGAAAAAGCCAAACCAGCTTTTTCTGTACTGTAAAGCTGTAAGGTCGAGGTTCCTCGCACGAGGCCGGTACAAACTTATGACCGGACGAGTTCGGTAGAAAAAAACTCAATTCTTGAAGATAATTAATGATTACTGGTGACCAATTAACTTGATGACAAACGTTTACATTAAGTATACAAAATGAGAGAGATGTAGCTCAACAGAAATTAAGAATTCGTAATTGTGTTTATGTAATGTGGCTTTAAATAATTAAGAAATGCGCTTTCCTTATGTCTTATACCTCCCTTAAGTTTACAAAACACTTCGTATACACGTCGTCCGAAATGTGAATGTTGTTCAACACTAAACATACTTGTATTAACAAGGATATTGAAAATAATTGTAATGTGGATTGACATTAGTTCGCTGTCACTAGGATTTTGTCAGTCAGTCATGTCGCAGTCACTACGGTTGCCAAACAGTCTATCAGTCAGTTGGTCGCTCAGTTATTTTCATTTTTTAATATATTCGATGAGATAAAGAAGTCATGTTATATTTTTAGGTATATATTTTGGAGGGTTTGTATTTTGATTAGACTATTTCTCGAAGCATTTAGTCAGATAGAGCTCGAAAATTTCATAATCAATCGGCTACTATGTAAATGTTATAACATTGTTCGAAAAAACAAAATATTTTCGATGTTAATTAACGGTTTTAGTTGAAAGGTCCATACGTGAAAAAAACACTACACTTCGGCCTTGATTAATAGGAAAAATTGATCATATTCGCCATGTATGTTCAATGCGGACGACCCATGGAGCGCGAACGGGGGGGCAGGGAGGGCTGTGGGCTGTGGCGATGGGCGAGCGGGCGCTGTTCCTCGCGCTGACTGGACGTGGAGCGGCAGCGATGCAGCGTGCGGCGTTCACGGCCGGCGCTTTGACCACTGAATTAAATGGCACGGCGTCGACGGGATGTTGGCGCCGCGGCGGAGGCACCCGCAAACACGCGGCGCGACCCGGCCACCGAACGGAGCCTCGCCCTCCCGGCCCCCCGCCCGCCCACCCACGCGGCGACTAACAGCCTCCTTGCCCGCCCGCCCGCTCGCTCGGCGTGCCACTCACGCGCTCACGCCCCCTCCTTGCGCGGACACTAAGGTCCTCCCACGACCGCCTCTATTGACGTCGCCTTTCCCCCGCGCCCAGCCACTTGCCAACTAATCTCCTTACCCACTCCACTCACTAATTTACTTGCCCCTTCGGAATTGTGTGCTCGCGCCCCCCACGGCCCGCCACGCCCACCCACCGGACCGGCCCCCCCCGGCCCCCGCGCCCGCCATTCACCTACGCTTCCCTGCCAGCTGTTTTTGTTTCGTTTTAAGCGGCCACTTTTTTGGTGTTCTTCCTAAATAGTCATGTGGATTAATCGCTCCGGAATATTCAGGAATGCGCAGTCGGGGACTAGATGACTATGACACGTTAGAAATTTGGATGCGGGTCATAACAAAAGTTTTTAGCTCTAATCCATACTTCCTGCTATGTTTTTCATCGATTTTTACATAAGTTTATGAATTAAGAAATGTTCACGCGAATTAACAAATGTTTCGGATCAGGAACCCACCGAACGTTAGAGGAAGTAATTTAATACACATAGGGAGAAGATTTGTCCCTATTTTCGATATCAGGGCCCCCCAGCACATAGTGTGGAGAGTTTTTCTGTTGGAAAATGTTGTAATGCCGCAGCATTGCATTTTCTCTATACTACGTAATAGTACGCACGAAAGTAACTAGGTCTTGAGAAGATAAGCATTGCCAACTGCTTCCTTAGTCTTTTCTCCCCATACAAGGGAACATTTAATGTTCACATTTTTAATGTTTTTGTCTACAATAAACTTAACCGCTCGATTCTGAATGCGTTCAATGCTCTGCATTTCTCCAGTTCTGTAAGGGTCCCAACAGCTAGCGGCGTATTCGAGTAAAGTTCTGACCAATGACGTGTATGCTAAATATTTGGACTTCTTATTTCCCCCTTTTCATTTTCTCATTACAATGTATAGACTTTGTCACGCTTTATTTAATGCTGAATTCACCTGTTATTTCCATGTTAACATACTATTTAAAATTATTAGCAGGTATCTCAGCTATCTGTAGATGGAATTATCTGATCCTTGAAAAAATAGTTGCATTTTCGTGTAGATAGGTTACGAGTAAATGCTATAGATTTACTTTTGGAAGCATTAATTTTCATACCATTATCGTGTGCCCATTTTGAAAGATCGTCGATATCATCTTGGAGAATCTGTTGATCTTTTCCTTCGGTTATCGTTTCGGAAGAAAATGCAAACATCTGCAAAGAGTTTGACACGGAATTTAATATTTTCTGAAATGTCGTTCATGGAGGCTAAGAACATCAGTGGCCCTATCACACTACGCTATGCCACGCTAAGTGTTATACTTGTAACTCCTGCGTGCGTGTGACCAACGTTTACATACTGTATGCGGCCCTTAACAAATTCTTTAATCCAATTTCCTACTCGCTTATCTACGAATGCTCTTTGTTTAAGAGTATATCGGGCGGAACAAGGTGAAATGCTTTTGCGAAGTCTAAAACGATTGCGTCTATTCTGTCACCCCTATCCGTTGTATCAGAGATTTCTTGAACAAATGTCAATAATTGTCTCTCGCAGGAATGTCCCTCACAAAAACCATGTTGTCCGTCATATATCCATCTTGTTCTACTCCATTCTTTCCTAATGTAGTTTGTGATGACGCGCTCCATTACTCTGCATACTACGGTTGTTAAGCTAAGTGGACGATAATTTTCCACTGCGGTTCTATCCCCTCTTTAGAGATTGCCACACCTATTGTTCGTTTCCAGTCGTACGAGATACTTTGATTGTTGCTTGATATTTGAAATAGACGTACAAGATACTGGATAATGGGTTCACCCTTAATTTAAGGATTTACCAAGGTATATTATCGGGTCTCCTAGATTAATTATTTCCTAGGTTATGAACTATTTTTCGGAGTGTTTTACTTTCTATAATAAATTGAGGGCAATCTTCAATTGGTTCGACATTGATTTCTTCATCCGTCTTATTTTAGGATAATTAACGTCCACGATACGACATTTTAGATTCTTGTCATTATTCAAAAATGCTGGTTTTAGTTTGATTCAGTCAAGCCGTTAGTTTGATTCAGTCAAGCCGAAAAAATAACAAAACGAACTGTATTGTTGAATACAGAAAATCATAAGCTCATTGAAAACTCGAAGATAAAAGAAATAAAACTATTATTAACAGAAATAGGGTTGTTCAACTCAAAAACTGTGGTTTAGTGTAAATAAAAATAAAAAGTAAAATTGAAAATTCAATAAGAGTTTTCACCTCAAATTTTTGGCCTTTTTTCATTTATCAAATTTTGGCAATTTCTAGTCCAGCAAATCCCACGAAAGTATTTAAATACGGCAATAATTTAAATAAAAATGTCGTATAATTGTTTTCATTTTGCATGTGGTCTCGTGGTCTCAATCAGCAAGCCTTGATAGCCTTTCATTTATTTATGTATTTGCGTCAAAAACAGTTAAAAACTGTAAGTGACATGCTATGGGGAGAAGTTAATTTGAAGTTACATTCATGTCCAGAAGAAAACAAAGAGGCCATGTCAGCATTTTCTCGAGGATCAGGGAAACTGGACGAAAACCTGATCGAGATGGGGGGTCATTGACCCAGAAGCTGAAGTACAATACTTGTTTCAGGTTCATTACAAATATACAACCCAAATGGTATATAACACATTGAATGTCATTTTTCAAATTAATATTACTTTCCTTTTGGATGCTCGGTATAGTCACTAATTGTATAGAAACAGTTGTGCAGCAGAAAAGATTTTGCTTGAGACTTAAACTTTTGTATCGAATTTATTCGTTTATTGTCATCTGACAAGATGGAAAATAATACGTGAATTTTTTGTAGTGAGCTGTTGATACTGTAACGTGATGAATATGATTACTAAGTTGAGTGTTAGAGTTATAGACAACGGCTTTTGCTGAAAATATATTCCCGACCTTAACTAATTTTTTTAAAAACTATTGATTCATATATGAAGAGACGAGGTAATTTTAATATACCTAGATTAATAAAGATAGGCTTACAAGAATCACGTGGGTGGGATTTACTTATTATTCGTACAATTCGTTTTTGTAATCTAAAAGTCTGGGAGCTATAAGTTGTATTTCCCCAGAATATTATGCCATATCTCAGGCGGGAATAAACATTCGTGAAATATACACAACGAGCAGTGTGGAGGCTGACTGAATTTCAAAGAATTCTGAAAGCGTAGCATAAAGAACTAAATTTAGATTTCAAATCGTTTAAATGGACGTTCCATTGAAGGTTTGACTAAATTGGAAGATCTAAAATATTTTTACCTTAACATGACTCAATGGCACACCGTTCATTTTCAATGGAGTACAGAACTGTTTATTTGAAATGGAAAACTGCATTGAAAGTTTTCTCTTCATTTACTATTAATTTGTTATTACGGAACCAATTCGAAATATCTGATATTGTACTATTTACGGTTTCTTTATTGCAAAGAATATTCGTATCATCCACAAAGACAACTGTTCTTCCGTTTCTGATAGTCGAGGGCATATCGTTTACGTATAGTAGGAACCGAATAGAGTCTAAAATCGATCCTTGCGGGACTCTACATGCAATTGGCAAAGAATCAGAAAGGTGTGTACATAATGTTCCATTATTCCGGTAAGGTCTCTAAACTCTCTGAGATCGTTGTTTAAGGTACGAACATAACCAATCTAGAACAAAAACACGAATTCCATACGAAGGTAACTTTGAAAATAAAATATTATGATCAATGACGTCAAAAGCTTTTGAAAGATTAATTTTTTTTCCAATAGGTGCTTCGTTTTGATCCATGGATGAGGCGACATCTTTAAGAACAGAAAATATGGCTCTTTCGGTATTTTTTGATTTTCGAAATCCATGTTGGTAAAACGCCTCGCATTTACTAAGAAATATTACCATTCGTACGTAAAAATGCTTCTCTAATATTTTTGAAAAAAAAAACGACAAAAGAGAAATTGGCCGATACGTCTGAATTACATTTTTGTTTCCTTTTTTGAAAATCGGCTTAATCTTAGCTGTTTTAAAAATCTTTGGAAAAATTCCTGTGCATGAGGATACATTAAATATGTGAGTTAACAGGTGTATAATGACGGTCCGGCAAAAAATCCGGAAATTCATCTAAACCCACCGAATATTTATTTTTTAGTCTACCTATTTTGAGAATATCATAGGAAGAAGTTTCGGAAACAAACATCGTGTCTAAAATGTTTGGGGAAACGTCTGATAGCTGAAGACCCTTACTGGGATCGGCAGCAATTCTCGAAAAGTATTGGTTAAAGAGACTAGCCACTGTTGCCGGATCTTTCACATATCTATCGTTATTTTTTGAAACAACATTCTTCACAATGTTTCTAGTTGATTTCGACGAAGTTTTTACTGTATTTCACATTGCTTTTGGTTTGTTATTTGAGTATAAAATATCATGGTCATGATTCATTATTTTAGGCTGCCGAATGACCTTTCTTAACAATGATTTGCATTTTTTTAAAGTAGGGAAGAAAATCTTGAGATACGTTATGGTGCTTAGAAATTAAAGAAAGAATTCGTTCTTTTATTATAATATATGTCCTAATCCCTTGTGTTATCCAAGAACTGCTTTTCCGTGAAATATTTAATTTCCACTTTTGAAGAAGAAAGCAAGTTTTAAAATGAAATGAAACCGTTGAAAAAAAATTGTTTTTATTGTTTGAATCAACAGTATTCTATATCGCGCATATGAGTAGTAGTTTTGTTAATTATTATTTGATCTATTGCCTTCTTTGAATTTAGTGTGATCCGTGTATGTACATTTATTGTAATATCTAAACTGAAGGAATGAATTAGATTAAGAAACTGCTCTTTCTCGCAAGATTCGACCAGAAAATCAATGTTAAAATCTCCACATACAACAATGGATTCTAAAGAGCGATTGGTGACAATCTTTAGTATTATCTCCAATTCTTTAAGAACATAAATTAGTCTACTGCTCTCTTTGTTGGAGGCCTGTAAATGCAAAGTAATATAATTTTTAGCGTAGGCCTGCTTTTAATTTTCAATATGGTCTCTTATTTTGTCATGTGGTACCTTAGAGGGTGTCTTAATCGTTATTTATTTTTCCGTATGTGGAAAGTCACTGCGTTATTAACACTTCAACAAAGAAATTGAGGTTTTGTGTTTGTCACATAAACTTCTGTTAATTCCATTTCAATTCAGTCTAAAAGCTTTTTAAAATTATTTTTGTGACTCGAGAGCTAGTTAATAATTCTGTGGTTTTTACAAAGACACTGTATTCACCGAAAGTAACTATGCATTACTTTTCTTTTGGCTTTATGTACATGAAAGCAAAAGACTAATAATAATCTAATTTCATAAGAGAAGTCTAGAAAATGAAAGCATATGGCAAGAACGTTGCAAGTGCTCACCCATGATCACCAGGAGTAACCTCATCCTCCGCATCTCGTCCCTCGTCTCTCGCAACTGCGCAGGCGGCGCGCGGCCGCCAGGCGCAGAGCCCCCCTCCGTTATCGCACTCCCCCGCTTCCTCCCCCACTTCCTCTTCCTCCAGCTCTTCGCGCGACGCTGGGGCCCAACGCCCCCCTCAACAATGCTTCTGCTTTGCCTTCGTGGCTTCCAGCGTCGGCACCGCAACAATACCTGCGCGGTAATTCGCAAACTCGTTTCTATTGACCATACAACCGAAGAGGTTTGCCTTTCCTTTATTATTCACCAAGAGGACTAAGGTTTCTCTTGAGAAAAGTAATATTGACATTAATATAAATATATACCGAATTAAGTATTGCAACTCTCAAAATATCGAAAATATTAATATAATAATAATAATAATAATAATAATAATAATAATAATAATAATAATAATAATAATAACAACAATTTTGCCCACCAGTGAAGCTAGAATGACTCAGAACAATAAATTCATATAAGGTGATAACTGTACATCTAACATGAGATACGATGGTATGGCTTTTAGAAAAATATATCTTTTAACTCCTTAGACCGAGGATTCTATCATAAGTAATATCGCAGCTCTTCGAGTGGTATTTAAGGTGACTATTTCACGAATTAACACATTACACAGCTCGAATGGATAATTAAAATCATAGGAATTACAAAAAAAAAAAAATACTCAAAACTGCTACCGGAATATGTGAAACTTTCATTCAGCTCCAAGTTATCACTTTCTCCTGGAATAGTAGATATCCAAGGAACTAACTGACTGAATGACTGTTCAATTCAGAAAATGATTTTAACAGTGTTTCAATTTTGCAGTAACAAAACTTGAAAAAAAGGTACAAAAAAAAAATTGTAACAAAACTACTTAACATCGCCCCGGGGCCGGGCGGCAACATAGGTAACCATCATTTTCTTTACATCGGCCACTCCATCCAATTTAATTACATGTGTAGAGTAACTACGCACTGTTTTAGATGGAACCGTCATGAATATACCTTTGCCAGAAAGTATGATGTTTTAGCGATCTCAGAAAAATCAATATCTATGCGTTCAGAATTTTTAGAACTTGCTTATACGGTTCATTGTAAACGCCTGCAGAGACCTTTTGTTAAACGACAATGTTGCCAAGAAAGTATAATTCAAAAGAAATAAAATGAAGAATTTAGCTCATAATACATCACACCCAGTATAATGGATTAATCTTAATATTTAGGCCTATCATTAAGATATCCTTAAAGGATCATATCGTGGTTAGAGTAACTCCTTTTGGATAATCTTAATTCATTACATGTAACATGAAAACTTAAAAAAATTCGATTTTTGAAAACTTTTTTTTCAATGCATTAATTATTTAGACATATTTCGCTGAGAAAATATTCCGATATCTGCATTAGTTTACGTGTTATGATTTTAAAGGTTAGTCGCTGCAACATGCATCTAATAGGGTAATAATGTAAGCAAAACTCAAGAATCTAACTTCGTCTCATTTTTTCGGAGTTTTTATGGCCCGTTTTCCTCATGACTCAAAAACTATAATGTTAAAGCTATGAAATTTGTAGAATGAATGTAACCAATTATTATCCTCCAAACAATCTAAATCATACATTTCTGTTCAATAGTTTTTGTTATAAAAATATAAGACTGAAAAAATCTATTAATAATCAATATACTATTAATTTAGGATTCAAATTAAAAATAATATATTCAGAAATCTAAATGAAAGAGCATGGTTTTGTACTTCTGAGTATTTACAAAAAATCAAACAAGATATTGGTAAAACTCTTCGAAATTATTTGACTTATCAGGAAAAAAAGGAAGTCATTGCTTTAAAAAGCGGTTGAATTTTGATTTTTTAAATGTATTTTTTAAGTAAAAGAAATTTTTCGTTGCAAAAGAAGGATATTTCTTAGTTTTTGTTCATTTTTACTACTGTGGAGTATGATTTTAATGGAGAAAAAATGTGGAAATATTTAGATTTTTTATATATTTTAGTATATAGTTTTTAAATATTTAAGTAAAAATTTTATAGTTGTAAGCTATGTCTACCCCCATAAAATTGACATGAATAGATAAATATTCTAATGATTCACTTTTATTAAAGATTCATCAGAAAAAATAAAATTAAAAAAATATAAAGAAAAGAGGAAAATTGAAGTTCTGATAAATAATAATTTACATAAAAGTGAAATGAACGTTGTAGAATACTTAATTTATGACTCTTACGCGGTTACATTAAAAGCTTTCCAAAAGGTATATTTAAATAAAATGGGCAATTTCCAGAACATCCGGTGACTGTTTATGATATCAAATGCACTTCCATCGCGACTCGTTAGCCCTTGGAAAGTTAATGACGTACAGAAAATGATAAATTCAAAAGAACACAATATCCTTCGTTACACGTAGTGGACAAGCGGAATGCTTAATCACTTAATGCTTATCAACAATTCTATCTTCCTAATACTAAATTCTTATGGCCACTGAATGATCACCCGAATTCTTGAAATCGTTCTTGTCTTTCACTCACATTTTTATACAATAATTATAGATAAAATTATATTTGTGGCGAATTTTAATAATTGTGTTATGTAACAAAGCAATTAATTTTTATATTGAACATACATTTAAGGAGAGCATATTTATTTATTTTTAAATATTGAATAGAGATAGCGATGACGATTGGATAGAGATAACGATTTTCTTACTCAAAAAAATCAACGAATCTAGTGCAAACAAATACAGATAGGACTATATTCCATTCCTACATTTAATTTTTTAGATTATTTTTTCTGTGCCAATTTCTATTCGATATTCAACCGAACATTTCATACAAAGAAAAAGAAGTTGCAGAATGAACTTGGCAAAACCTCTCCTTCCTTACCAAATCTTGAAATTCTATGAACTCTGTCATTTGTCTTTACTAAATACCTTTTTTTGGTAAACGTTCACTTACTCAATGAGCGCATGTATTTTTAAACAATACAGCTATTATAACCTACCATCTTTGCAGTAATCATAATAATCAATGTGTCATTTGTGTTGGTAAAAACAGACCACTGACAAAATTTACACATTTGCGTTACGTAGCTCTTCCAATACCTTGCGTCTATTTCAATTTCTCGTCGGTCCTTAAAACGAGGAAACTTTTTCAATGCAGATCCATCAATAGTGTTGATCAATACAGAAGATTTTGAAGATGTACGATCATTTAAACACTTTTTTAACATGATCATTGCTGGATCCTGGAAAATACCTATCATTCTCCAGCTATTATGTGGAAATGAATTACTCTCTATACTGTAATTTACTGTGTATTCCATCAAGCAGAACTGATGTTACTACAAGCATATACGTTTTCTGCTTTCTGGATAACCATTTATTTACACATGAACTTATGAGCCACATGTAATTACGTTGCTCCATGGACTGTCACTATCAGCTAAAAATGATAATACGTAACCAATTTCGGCATAAACTGAACATTATTTTATTTATTTATTTAATAGGTAATTATTACAAACAAATTAGATTACTTGATCCTATGTGGCT
>BOPP01000050.1:3632692-3650511 GCA_017312745.1 Gryllus bimaculatus | reverse complement strand
CTCCCCCGCAGCGTACTTTCACCAACCTAACGGTTCTGGCCCTCGTGTTAACGACGCCACACTATCATAATGAACTGTGAAACATATCTTGAGCTTATGCCAACATACAAACTCTAAGAGTGCCGCAACTAACACAGTTTTCAACTTAAATGCTTACGCCTATTGCAATCCTTCAATGTTAACTGTGATCAATTGAATCAGTCTTCAACTGTACATGCCTACAGCTGTTACAATCATTTAAGTGCTTCACTTTAGACGTAATCATAATTGCAATCAAGTGTATTTCTCTTAGTTTTAAATACATGTTTTTCTCTTCAATTAGTACATGCCAGCTGAAATTCTCCCAAAGCAATAGTGACGTCCTCTGTAGATACAAACATGAACAGGGGATCCGTCCGCAACGCGGTGGTCCCCCGAGTTGTTGATAACAAAGCTGCCAAGGGAAGTGGAAGGAGCTGGCTGCTAGCTCATCCGCGCTATTTCATCAGTTCACTGCCTCCTCCGTCAGCTCCAACAAGCGGAATCGCCTCTGATCCTGTAGATCCTATTGTTCACGTCCCGAACGTGATTTTCGACACTAGCTAAGTCGAACTCAACCGTTGCCTGGAGGCGAATTCTAACGGTCGGCTGCTCTGAACGGATTCTCTGATCAGTACCAGACGAACGTCGGAGCAGTACCCTTTTCCTTTCCTCTCCACTTACACACGCGCGCGCGCACGCACACCACACGCATCAACTTCATTACCACATATTCGGGGGGGCAGAGGACTGACTGATGATTGATTAGTAGTGATTCCGGGCCGTCAACTGTTAAGGGCATTAGTGCATACCTTTTGCCCGAGATCCGGCGCCGACCTACAGTCGACTAGCGGGTTTTACCCAACCAGGTATCTCCCATCCACTGGACACAAGGTCCGGAAAAAGGTCTAAGCTCCAAACCGGCCTCCTGGCATGTGTGGTAGTGTAATGCATGTAAGTGTACGTGTGTGAAAGTAACGGTTTGGATAGGACAAGGTATGTGAAGGAAAGATCATGCGCAGTCTGTAGTCCGTTTGGTGCGGTACTGCTCCGGCATTTGCCTGGTATTGATCGGAGAAACCACGGAAACTACCGATTAGAATTCCAGAATTCTCCTTCACACGACAGATCTAGACCTAGCTATCTGCCTAATGTCGAAAATCCTGCCACCGTCAGGATTCAAACCTAGGACTTTCCGATCAGAGGCACTATAGTGATATCAGTTCTTCACCTCTTCCGGCGGCCGGGGACAGTCGAGAGCTTAGAGCTTTTCCTTAATAGGGCGGTGCCCGGGTGGGGTGGGGGACATAACTGAAGGGGGGCATCTCCCGCAAGCCACTGTGTACATCGACTCCAGATCTCACCAACCAACAGGGTAGGATCACCACCACCGCCCGAAATAAAAACATTGATTACACTAACGGGACTAATACGTTTAGGGCTCGACGTGCGCGGGAACATAAAGCAAATTCGGTGAAATAATGTTTAAACTTTTGAAATATCGTTATTATTGTTATTATTTGAAATTTATGATTTAGCTTAAGATATTTTAGCGACGTTATTGGATTTACATTTAGTTTATATTTACAAGTGTTTTAATGTTCAATTAGTCAATATGGTGATGTGATTCAATTTCATCAATTGGTTATTGATGGTTATATTCGTCAAATAGACAGCAATTGCTAGTTTGTTTGGGAAATACTTATGTAGCCCATACTGAGTTTGCTGTAGCTCATTTAGCTCCAACGAGGGAACACGTGCAGCTTAAGGGCTGCTGGTGAAGCAAGCCACATTGTCGTCTCCCAAACACATTGTTCCCCGCTTATTCCTTATTCATGTGAAATTCAGCTGATTCTGCTTAGGGCAATTGAGGGGCCCGCGACAATCTCTCATCTAGTATGACAACGTAATTTACGTGCATACACCCATACATTTTCTGAGACCGACAAACAAAGCACTGGCATAATAATTGAACACTTAGATATCCACTTTTCAGAGTGATTGTCTTCTACTATTTATTTTGGTTGTAGTTGTAGTAGATTTTCTTGTTTCTTGTCAGTTAATTATTTTAGATTTTACAATAGTAGTAATTTAAAGTATGCCATGTAAGTCACTTGTTAAATACACGTAAAGAACATGACATGATCGGGAAGTACCTGAAACCTCAATTCAATTCCATATATTTATTGAGCACAAACTGATTCACAAGAAAAGGTGTTACGTTTTACAACTTCATTAAAAATGCAACAATATTTGAGAAAGCAGGTTTCACTCTGATGATCAACAATTCGAATTAGCTTTCTCTACGGCAACTTAATAATTCTCATTGTATTTCGCACTGTCCATTCAATAGAAAATTAATTTTGAACCAACTGAGTCAGAATGAAGATCAACTGAAATTTTGAAAGTAGTAAATTTCACAACTCTACTTTTATTGCCAGAACAATCTAGGAAGTATTGCGAGCAATCATCATAAGTCATGTATTGAATGAAACAAGATTAATAGGGTGAATTGTTTTAGCGACTACGTTTTCTTGACTTATTTTACTTCACGTTCTCATCAACGTAAATCCTTTAGTTTATTGTAGACTTGATGTGAAGAAGTACATTGTGCATAATCAGTTAAGTACAACTAAAAGCTTACTCTAAATTGCAAGAATCAGTAATGAAACATCTAGGATATTTCAAGGTCATAGAGAAAGTGTAGTCTTATACTCGTGCATAATTGATATTTTTGACACCCAGAAATTGCAACATTCGTGTATATAGTCACATTATACGCTCGCGGAGGAATATAGTATTCCACAATCGCAATTGGGGATGCCGTAACGGCGTGATATGCAGGGATCAACACAGGAGATGCATGCCGAAATTCAGGTTATGTTGTGAAAGAGTGTATGTTACCCTCTTTTAAGAGAAACAGTATTCGTACTCTCCAGTCATCCATCGCACAAGAGCTTGTATTTTAGATTCATCACTTGTAGATTAGCCAATTACCCAGAGTGCATTACCTATTTATATATAATTAGTGGTGATACAGATTGGCTCAGACTTTCCCGTATTAGTTTTCTATTTCCTTTGGTCTCGATTCGCTATTCGACCTTGTCACATATTTTTGCCTGCTGCTATTTATCGCCGCACAAAGTACATTTTTTTCACATTTTCCTAATTTTTCGGTTTCCTAAATGTAAAGAGGAAATATTATTATCTGATTATTAAAGAACAGTAAAACCTCGTCATATCACGCAAGACGCGATAGCTCATTTTCCCTTCCTAAAACAACCACAAAATTTCTCCCTTCTTGATTTCAGTAGTCTGTGAGACTCTCTTGTTACGTGGTACAGGCCTACGATCTACTACGGAATATATTATGATAAATTTTAAATGCGGCACTATATGACGATTACTCAGTGTCTCAAAAAAACGGGACATTTTGGCGTCCTGTGTTCCTATCAAAAAATGCGGTGCAGGGCCACAAAAGGGAGTGTCGTGGATAATACAGGACATCTGGTCACCTTAACCTGTGAGGAAGCGTGATCTCTACAATAAAGTTATATTAGAAAACAATTCTATGAAAGAATATCGCCACGTAACATGGCCACTATAAATGGTATGTGGTTCTAACTACTCTGCTAGTTCTAAATGTGCACGACGCAACATAGTGTTGGTGAGAATCTCTAGTCAAACAAACACGAATCAATGTTTTCTGGGAAATTAGCGTTACATTCTTTCCCGTCACAGTTCGGAACTACATCCATTAGCGTAATCTCTGATGCGGTTGCCTGCATCGTCTGACGATACGCTCTACAAAATCTTCCGAGAAGTCATAAAAACCACACGCATGCCACTGCATGTGACCTTCACTCCGGCTGCGATTGCAACTATCGCATTTCCGGCGCATTAGCAAACTGCGCAGACTTTAATCTTCTCCTGCAGTCCCGCGCGCATCCCGCCTACAGCACTCCAGATCCACTCGCCATTATCAATGCGTTTACTGGCACGAGGCTAGACGTACATTATAGTGAATTACTTGAAAGGAGGTTTTTAACGTTTCAAACAAGCCAGTCGCAGAAGATTGGGAACGCTTATTGGCTGGAAATGACTCAATGAATCATTTTCCAACCCCTGCGATATTTAATTTTAACCGATATTGCAAAGGGGTTGTATAATTCTGCGGGAGATAACGGCGACAGAATTAGTCGATTTTCCGTTCCCTTAATTCGAAAACGTGCATAACACGTGTTCCTTTACGTAGTAAATTACATCCTACAACTCTTTCTGTAATTAGAATAGTCGTCTTTGATATTGAAAAATTGGTAGACAGCAAAACATCTTCTTTGGAATAGTTTACACGAAGCTTCAAGATTTTCTCAACCGGCGTCAATTTTTTTGTTTCTTTGATAGAAGAAATGGCTTTAATGGCGTAAACTCATTTCAATGGTCATCATCCAACTTCAACCATAGAAATTAAATTTCTTTTAAAATAATGACAATTTATTTCACTTATAAGTACATAACTTTTTTAATTCTTTTGGATTTTCATTTTTTTTCCTTGCCGAGACCATCGCCAGCAAAATACATGTATTCTTTCTGTAACTCTCAACAATTGGTGCATGCAATTAACATCTTCTGCACTGCTTAGGCAAATAAATAAATTTTCTAGCAACTCATGGTGTAAGGATATGTGACACGTCTCCGAATCGCTTCATGCGTTGAGTATTATCATATTGCGTTGTTTCCTTCCTGAGGCTGAATCCTGAGTAACAACCGCTGTAAGCTATCCATAGACATATAGTACTAGAGTACTACATATTTATGAAGCTATCCAGCGTCCGGTCACAAACATTTCACGTGGACTAGGTACTTTACGACTTCAAAGTCAGAACAGAAGAGTAAAGTAACTATCTTCATTCTCAAGTCAATCAATTCTACATTATTCACCAATCAAATTAAATCACTACCACACGCATCTATTCAGTTCAGAGTAAAATCGTTATTAGCAAGCTGACGAGATCTTTCAAAACCTCAAATTCTCACTTCCTTGACATCACCTTTTATATAAAATATTGAAAAGTACTGCTTTAGAAAATCAAACTCTTTGATATTCACCAAACAAATTCCGCATAGAATATCCCTGGTGCGTGAACAGTTAGCATATGCCCAAATAAATTTCATTAAAAAAAGGCTGTGTGATGTGAGCAGGGGTCAATCTACCTTTTAATTCTTTCGTGTAAAATATAACCATATCCCTTATAAAACCGCCCCCTTTAAACTATGATTAGACAACCTACTTCTTTGGACTTCGCATAGCCTCCTTTTAAATTTCTCAGAGCAAAGGGAAGACTTCAAGTTGCCATTAAAGCTAAATTTATATGTTCCTTCGTAGTTTACAAAACTTAATCCTTTTGCTACCTGTTGCGGCTTACGAGGTTCTGAATAATGTATGTGTTGTAATGGGACGGTCACACGCGTCAGGTTGAGACGCGTATTTCAACATTTTATTCAATGAAACGATGCTTAGGACGAATGTTAGAAGGCCTGGAAAAGTGCATCTTTTGCTACCTGCGAGGGTGTAGGAAGCGTCAGGGACGAAGAGGCATGCATCTCTATTGTCTCGACAGATGCGCACTTCGGACGACGCTGTTGACTCATTGAGAATTACGGATACTGCCGTTACAAAACCCGGTAATTTAATGGCGCCAGATCTTAGTACTCAGGTGACGTTTGAGTGTCAACGGAACTTGGTGAAACTTAAACGGTCATCAATGACGCCGCGATTGGGCGGAAGAAACCGCGTGATGCACGCTCGCCAATCGCGGAAAACGATGCGGGGGAAGTCCACGTGACCCCGCGAACCTGGGGAGGTAGTCCCAGCACACAAGCTCGGTCATTCCGATCGAGCAGCGATCAGAAGTGCCATTCCGATAGAGGCGAGAGCGAGCAGAAATGTTTGAGGTAGGGACGAGGGCGAGTTTCTTTGGCTTCTGGGGGGACGCCGGTGAATGCGTTGCCGTATCGCTGTGCGCCGCTAAGGTGCATTGCCGCGCACCGCGAGACGCCACAACGCCTCCGCGCCGCCGCCCGAATGCATCATCGCCACATCGCGGGCCGCTTCTGGTGTCACTAGGCCACGGACGAACCGCACGGGCAATGACTGTGGGTGCTTGAACTCGAGCCCAGGACGGACGACGGACCGAGGCGCAACCACCGCTGCCGTGAGCCACGCTGCCGATGCCCGGACCCGGCGTTGCTAGCGCCCGGAACGCCATCACGCCGCCTGCCGCCCTGACCGCCTTGCTAACGGGCAAGGAGTGAAGCGAGACGCTGCCTCCGCCTGACCGCGCCGCGCCAGACACCAGGGCGAAGGGCGAAGGGGTCATGGGCGCCGGGAAGGGCGTCACCCTGCTTCAAAGGACGAAAATAAGTTAGTTGTAAGCTAGTTTTAAGAAGTATTTATAACGGAGGATTCACGTCATGAAAAAAGGTGTATAAAATCCACCTTTGAAAATGATGCCGTTTCAATGTAGTACTCGAACGAGAACAAGATCTATCACGCATGCCTCACTTTCAAGGGCCTACACAGTGAGCAGCCCCCTGCGTCACCCTTCGGTTCACCTCGGCCATCCACGTCGGCTGAATGCTATTTTTACGTCAGGAAATAGTAAGTTTAGATTTTTAGAAATGAGCAGCTATGAAATCGGTTAATTTTAATACTTGATATTTAGTGTAAATGATTATTGCGGATTAAAATTGAAACGAGGGAAGAATATTGATAGTGTTTATGAATTTGTTGATTTGATTATCATTAATTTTTCGAATTACATCGTAGTTACTCAAGTCTTTAAAATGATAAATGAACGTACAACTAATATTAATAAAATGTCTACAAATTGAAGTGATCAGATCTTATAATATGTACTATATGAACCCGAACACCGGGTATTATTTTGCAACCCAAAGTCTCCCAGTGACGGTGATTGAGTTAAATTTTGAGGGGATGTAGCCCAAAATGAACCTGAATCTTTCTCCAAAGTTTGGTCATTATTATGAGGTAAATTAATTCCAAACTTTTCGAAGTATATTGTTTTCTCGCTTCCGATCTGTTTTCTTTCTAGGTTCGACTTCTCACTGAAGACGACTGCGGATGTGACTTCGGGTTATTTCTCTGTCCACGCAGCGGTCGTCAACAAGTACATATACGTAAACTCATATACTAGTTCTATAAAGAAAACTAGATCTATTAAGAAAGTCAAGATCTACGCAATATAATCTCTACAGTGGATGTTTCGTAAATGTGAATGTTGCTACATCGGTTGGTCAGTGAAATACAAGGTAGTATGACACGTTAAAAAAGAAGTAAATCAGAAACAAATTAAGCTCTTGAACACTATCGTACGCAATGAGATGGAATCGACTCACTTCCGCGTGAACATGGCGAACGACAATACGGTCCCGTGTGCTGCATGGCATTGTCCTTATTATAACTTCAAACTTTGGAGGCGACTTTAAGTTCCGCCATCATCTATACCCATCCAATTTGGCGAGGTTTCGGCCTTCAGTCTATGCAATTAACGAAAAACACCCTTTCTCATTTGAACAATGAAACTGAATGCCTTGTTCTCCACATTCGTTTGCCAATATCGCGACATCGGGAGACAATTCGTGAATCCGGGTGCGATAAAAGTTAACCTACAAGTTATATTATTATCAAGATAGCAACGGATTGTGCAGTGCCTCTTTTCAATTTTTCGGTATTGGGTGCGCCGCCTCTGTTGGAACCGGAGAGGTGGCAACACTAACTGCAGCCCATAGTTCGACGCTCCGGAAACTCCAAGGCAGCCGTTGCAAGTTGCGCCGTTGACACACCGTGGAGGCAGAACGGTCCGCCCCGGAGCGGTGGGTCGGGGTGAGGCGGTCGAGCGGGAGGGGGAAGAGGGGCAGTTCGGTTTGTCGCGGTGTTCGCCTGCGGCCACGCGGCCGACCGGCGGCGCAGGCCGCTGCGGGCGGCAAACAAACGAACAGCGCGAAGCGGTCGCCAACTTGTTCGCCTGAGCCCGCCGTCGCCGGAGCGGAGCTTGTATTGGGCCTCCGCGACGCAACCTGCAGCGACCCAGCCAGGCCGCAACCTTCTCTCCGGCGACAAGTAGCGACTCTACAGGTAAAAGGTGTCAAGCACTACTCTCAAATTACCACGTATTTTATTATGCAGTGTCTGTTTCATCATATTACAAAAAGGCACATTCATATATATATTTACCGGAAAAAATGTAAAACCTGCGCGGCCTACATGATATGATTCCCTTAAACTTCAAATAATGCCACTTATATTTGTCTTGATCTGTAGTGTTTTACTAGTTACCCTTAACACCCGTCCGACAATTGGCTGAAATTCCTCTGCAACGCAATAACCATAAAGCCAATGGGCAAAACTCTGGATCAAATTTTGGAATCTTCTAGAACTTTTGGGAGTGAAAGGAAGGGATAACCGAGACGGCGAAAACTTCATGTGAGACAAACGCCAGGCACGTCTTGTCAAAGCACCGTGCGCACCAGTACTTCTTATTAAGCAGCCGGGCACTTGACTTCATTTCAGAACTCTGTGACTCGCGTCTTAAATTTTACTTTTTGTCAAACCGCCCTTTAAAAGCAATGTGTTGTAAAGGTTCTCCCATATTTCCTTACGTAATTTGAAATTTTGTAGGACACTTATTGCATTTTCGAAATTAAGTTAAGCGGTTTCCGGAATTAGAGACGCCGTGGCCGCTGCCCGCCTTTTCAGAAGATCGGGTCACACAATGAAAGGACGCAACAGCTGGATGGGGGCGAATGACCTCCAGAGCAACAAACACGGGCGAGCTTATCTAGAGCCTGGCAATGGCTCCAGTTAGGCCCTTAATTCAGTATTTAAAAAAATGGATTGCCTACAAAAACGTTCAATGCAGATCAATTTTCTATCAACGTAGCCTTAAGATTTTCTTGAGTTGGATTTCAACTAGAATAAGGTTAGTTTTGAAAGAAACTGAGCTCACGTAGCAACTCATCTTGCCATGCTTGTTTATTTTGAGTCATTAAACTTTAAATTTTACCTCATTCAATCATTTCTTTCATTCTTATACAACAACGTCCATTCATCTCACGTAATTGGAGGTGACCCTCTGCCATCTGAGCTACCAGGCAGGTAAAGTAAGACGACCGAACGTCACACTGAAAAAATAAACTAGTATAGCAAGTTTGTTTGATTTTGGAACGACAGTATTTCTACTTCGTAATACATAACTTCGCCCTGGATTTTATTGACGTTTATATCATTGAAACTTCGCAGCTTTCGGATGACATTTACTTACCCCTCTTCTCCTCTCCGTGAGATCTTGTCAACCGTGGGAATTCATACGCAAAACGATCTAGATCAGGGACTGACTTTCAACTACATTTCGTCAATGGAGTCCAGGAAAATCCCTTAATGTCAGAAAATGTGAACTTGATCAATGATGTTCCTCTTCTTGTTTCGTTTCGCTTGTCTCAGAACTGATCTTGGGGGGAGAAGAATTATTAAAAATTGCATAATAAAAGCAAGGTTTTCAGAATCAGGCAGTTGTGGAAGAAATAGGTGTGCCGTCATGTATTTATGAATGTTGGAATCAACTCCATTTTTCTAACGAAATTCTCAAGGGAATCTTGCTCATTGAATTTTTTGTCGGCGATAAAAGTGACAGAAATTGTTAGTTCCATAAAGAACGGTAATGAAAATGCTAGAGAAACGATAATACAAACATCTTTTAAAACTCAAATGTTTCATTTGAGACAATTCGCAGGGTTTTGGATTGAATGAACGCCCCGGATTGAAAAAGTTCCGGAGAAGTGCCGCCGTGTAGTGAGTTCTTTGGTTTTTGAATTCTATAATTTGACCAGTACGAACTGTGTAATAGCTTCATATTACTGTTATTTATTCAATGTTTACTATTGACATTTAATTAATCTTCCGTTAAAGTCAAGGATAGTATAAAATATAACTTAAGTTTGCAATTCATTAGAGAAAGTTGAATTTTAGTAGCTCATATCACATATTCACGTTACTGCCTTCCACCCTTTAAAATTTTTAAGTTAAACAGTACACAGTTTCGCAATTCATCGATCCAGAGTGCGATCATCCTTAACACAAACTAAACAACAGCCTGCTTTTTGGAACTAGTAACTACTGTTTTCCTTCGCTATGAAACTTTTATGAGGAATTCCTAGAAGTTCAACTAAGACTTTAAGAAAGTTAGCAGTTTTAATTAACTAGAAAGATTTAAACTTACATTTTATAATCCTTCTATGCGACGGTCCGTGGGGGACTGGAAGGAGACAGCCCAAAAAGTGGCTCCATATATGGTTTGAATTATTATAGTGTGCCGTGAAGAAGAATGTTATTATTAGGGAACTGATTTTCAAGATTAATACATATTTTACCGGAAGAAGATTTCTGCATTCAGTTATACATTGAAGAGTCAAAAAACTTGTGCAGCCATGCGTAAAGAAATCAGGAGCCAATTAGAATACGGCGACCCGGTCGGCCACGACTATATAAGGCCATGCCATTCCGTGCCGAACAGTCGTGGCGATATCGCTCGCTCCCGTCTATTCAGTGCAGTAACTTATAGAACATCCAAAGTGTACTTGTGTAACAGTAAGTAGTGAAGTGAAGTGCTATAAAAAATTTACAGTTGGCCGTAAATCAACAGTTACTTATCAATATAATTAACGGTGAGGCCCCAGCAACCCAGTGATTCAACAATATCATAACGAATTCAGTGCCCACACGAGCTGTCAAGATGCAAAATTCTCATCAGATATCCAGAACGGGCAGTTTTTAAATATACAGCAAGGAGCCGATAACAGCTTGCACCACCTCACCGGGACTGGACACATTCAAGCTGGTGACCTCACTCCGCAAGTGACGCAGCTTGCGGCCAAGCAGACGACATTTCCGACAAGAACAGTGAGTCGTTACAAAATAATAACTGTACCAAAATATCCCATAATTCTAGAGAATCAGACCTCCCTGCAAATAAAAAAAAAATCAACTATCTCAGGAACCATTCAATATTCAATGGCAGTGTACAAGAGATTCGTCGAGCTAGGAAAGTTATCAGATCAAGATAAAATATTTGAGTTTGTCAATGTTACTTCACTCCAGGAAGAGAAAACCGCAGAATTTCGTCAATTTTTGTAAATAATATTCACAGTATCTCTGGATTTAATAAAAAAGATAAATGCGCACTCACCAATAAATTAAGAACGAACTATAATGTAACAAAATTAAATTAATGTTCAAACCAAATCAAAAAAACCCATCAAATACCTGACAGAAACCAAGAGACAGTTCCACGCGCACAAAGACCGGGCTAACAAAACATTTTCTGTCATATTTAAAAATATTTATCCAATAATTACACAAGAGGAAATAATTGAAAGCCTACAACCCAAATACCCATGAATCATCAGTGTGACAAGACTTTATAAAAATAACATACCAATATCAGTAATCACAACAGAATTTAACGGCAACCAAAGTATCGAACAAGTGTTACAAATTAATCTGATTCACAACATGAGTGTTAAAACAGAAAGATGACTAAAAGGACCAGTACAGTGCATGCGTTGCTTGACCCTGGTCACATAAAAATTAGTTGCAACAACTCAATTGCATTCATGTTCTTCTCAAAATATCACTATTCAGTTAATTGTGTCCAGAGAATCTTACCGCCTATTTGTAAATACTGTCTAGGAGCACATAGAGCCAATCCAGGATCTGTAGAATGTTATTAAAAACAAATACTCTTCCTCAAATAATCTAAATTCAATGAGTAATAAAATTGTATTAGAAATAAAACACCTCCCAGACTCTCCTCACAAAACTCTCCTTATCCCCCACTGTTAACAACATTCTTGCTTTTGCTTCAAACTCTCCCCAAAATACAATTCAAAAACACCAAGCCAATAATATCTCACCCCCACAACATCCTCTTATGAATAATTCTAATAATAACTCATTCATACATTCCATTATTAACTCAATTACCTACTTCCTAGTTAATATTATTAATAATACCAACCCAACAATAGCAATTTACAAGCAACTCTATTTTAACAACAGTAATGTAACTAATAATAATACTAATAATTCTAACAATAATGCAACTAATAGTTTGAATCTGCTCAACTGGAATGCCTACGGTATCAGCAATAAAAAAATTACAACTAACCTATTTTCTAAAAGATAAAAAAATTAATCTAGCCTGGAAAACTCTAACGGAAACTCTCCTAAAATCAGACATTACATTTAACATAACAGGTTATATTGTAGTAAGAACAGACAGATCATATGCACACGGAAGTGGTGTACTAATAGAAAAATTCGTACTGTATATTAAAATTAACCTTCCACACAATCCAGATCTCGAAACTATAGCATTAATTTCTCTTTAAATAATAGATTAATAACCCTTATAGCTGAATACACGTCTCCGAAAATAAAATTTCTGAATAATATTTCTTCGCTATTTTAAATGAATTTGCCCACTCTTCTGATTGACGACCTTAATGTTAAAAGCACCATCTGGGGATGCAGAAATGCCAATATTGCATTGACACTATCTTAGTAAAATAATTGGTGAACTCAAGCTTCAGTTAATTATACCTCTAGAACCCATCCATTAACTTATAGACCATAACAAACACACAGATATTTTGGATACAGCAATTTCTAACACACGAATAATTTTTCACTCAGCTGCCTTTATTTGAATAGATTCAGACCACCTGCCAATCATCATCTCAACCCAATTTAAAAGCTTAATCCAAAACCAAAACCTAAGTTAAAAATATTAAAACCTTCCATAGAAATAGAACAATCTAAAACCCTCTTAAACAATATAATAATAATAAATACGATCAATACTCTTAATAATAATGCTCTCCTCCACAGCATTAAACATTTCAACAAAAATTACCAAAAAACACAATAATTAACACTAGAAACAAATCAAGAAGACAGTGGTGCTTCTCCGATGTCGCATAGCATCTCCGATGTCGCGATGAAATTTGGATTTTCCCGTGCGACCATTTCAGGAGTGTGCCGTGAATATTAGGAATCTGGTAAAAAATCAAACTTCTAGCATCGCTGCGGCCGCAAAAAGATCGTGCAAGAAGGCAACCGACGACAACTGAAGTGAATGTGACAGAAGAGCAACCCTTCCGCAAATTGCTGCAGATTTTAAAGCTGGGCCATCAACAAGTTCCAGCAAACCATTCAACGAGACATTATCGATAGGGGGTTTAGGAGCCAAAGACCCACTTGTGTATCCCTGATGACGGCACGACACAAAGCTTTACTCCTCGCCTGGTCCCTGGTTCCTTCAACGCCGACATTGGACTGTTGATGACTGGAGACACGGCAACTTCATGAATCCATGGACGCTGCGTGTCAACTGTTGAAGCTGGTGGAGGCTTTGTGATGGTATGGGGCGTGTGCAGTTCGAGTGATATGGGACTCGTGAATTGTCTACATACAACTCTGACAGGTGACACATAGGCACACTGTCTGGTCACCTGCACACATTCATGTCAATCATTGTGCATCCCGACGGACTTGGGCAACAACAGCAGGACAATGCGACAACATACACGACCAGAATTGATACAGAGTGTCTCCAGGAGCACTCTTCTGAATTTAAACAATTTCACTGGACACCAGAATCCCCAGACATGAACATGATTGAGCATATCAGGGATATCTTGCAATGTGCTGTTCAGAAGAGATCTCCACCTCCTCGTACGAGTTTATGGACATCCCCCCCCCCCTTGCAGGATTCAATTACCTCGTCAATTACCTCCAGCACTACTTCCGATTAGTTGAGTCCATGCCACGTCGTGTTGAGGCACTTTTTCACTACAAAACATTATGAAAGAATTAGAACCATCTTTATTTTACATATTTTGGTGTTATTGCATATTTTTTGATATTCAATATGAACCTACATATTTTTTGCAGATTTCTTTACATTTCAATATATTTATACTTCGAAAGGGAACATTTCAAATGCAATAAGTTACCGGGATCATCTTCCTTACGAAACAATGTAATGCTGCCGTGCTTGTACGATGTCCGCCGAGCCTTCGCCGCGAATTGTCGAACTTGCCCCAGCCCCTGCTTCTTGGAAACCGCTTTCTAGGAGTCGAGGATAAGCGATTGTTTGTAACGCCGGAGTAAATTCAACCAACCACGTGCTTACTCATATTTCTTAGATACCGTGCGTAACTCGATCAAAAACTGACAAATATTTTTTTTATATACTAGCATTATAAACGACCTTTTCTGTTGCAAGAAATTCTTCTTAATCGGTCATTTTAAAGCACAAATGACGACGTATACAGTAATGTTGCGATAATTCAAGGTTATTGAGGCTAATGGTAACTCGGATTACAGGGGAAAGGGGGAAATAGATAATGGCATTTTCAATTATAGTGTACATCAAAAGTCAACTTTAATGTGCAAATACTGACAATTACAGATACATACATGAGTACATACACGAACGCGAACCTGTTACAACAATGTAGCAGACACTGACACAGACACCGCACACCGCAGTTTCCTTCCACACAGTGGTGACAACCGGTAAAGCCAGCTTAGATTATCGTCGCTTGTTAGCTTGTTTGGGTGACTTGGCGCACATCAGGCTTTGTTCATCTCGGATTACACGGAATCTCGGATTAAGGAGGATCGGATTCCCGCCATTTCAATAAATTCCGTTCCCTATTTATGATCATTTATTGAACTTGCAAAGTGTGTTTTTTTTCGAATGGAGAAAGTGAATCAAGAAAACGATTATATCATTTATCCTGGTTATTTCTCATTGCAGTTGGAACATGATAACTGGGGGCGAGTAATCAAATCCTCTATACCTCAAAATTAGATCTGATTCTTTATTCAAGCGACTTCATTTTTCCTTATCACACACGTCTTATTTCTTTCTTTCTTCAGATCGACAATACTAACCCCCTGATTACACCACGATCAAAATTTGATAATTTTTTTACGTAACCGTTAAGCCGTTTTCTTTTATTCGGAGATCGAAATACAAGGAGTGAACGAGCGGTGAATTTGGTAAACAAGAAGGACGTTGCAGCGGTGGGACGAAGTGATATTTGAGAGGAGGGATGGGAAGAGTAACAAGCAGTGGGGTCACATGGAAGCAGGGTTGTGGGGTTGAAGGGGTTCGGTTGACAGGGGGTTGAAGGGTGGGAGCGACGGGGTGGCTGGTCAGAAGAATGCCAGTGAGCTTGGCTGGCTGTTGTGGGACGGCAGGGCCGGTGCGTGTTGGTGGCGCGTGGGAGAGGAGCGGCGCTGCCGGCGCGGGGCCGCGGCCCAACTCCGCAAACAGCCCGCGGCCGGTGCCGATCCCGTTTAAGCCGCCGGCTACTCCTCGCTCGCCCCGAGGGCGTGGCCCTCTTGCTCCTCTGGCCCCGCTTTCTCCTGCCCCCTGCACCCGCCCCCGCCCCGCTCCGCCCCCCGCCCCACCCGCCAGCCACCCCCGCTTCCCCCGCGGCGGACAGACCCGCTCCCAGGCGACGGCGCGCCATCGTCCGTGATTGCCCGCGAGGGGGGGGGCAGGTGGGCCCCGCCGGGGCGCGAAGGTGTGGGGGTAGCGCACGAGATGCTCGCACAGAACGGGGAGTGGCAGGGGGTTGCAGGCAGCAAGTCGCAGTGCGCACCGCGTGTAAAGTAAACTTGTCAAGTTCGGGTAGTAGTATCCATGTATGTTAGCGGAAAGTGGCAGCTGATGATGATGATGATATAATAATAATAATAATTATAATAATAATAATTATAATGATGATGATGATCGTGATCATGATATGTGTCTGTATGGTTGTGTGTCTATTTCATCCCATCCTCAGTGCTTACGACCTTGGGGTGTAGAAATGGAATCAGCAATTAATGCTGATCCCCCAATAGAAAAGCAACGTGCACCTACCCCGATAATTATGACTGAGTCCCCGTAGGGTTTACGTATCGCGTGACCTCATGATGGCCGATTCGCGGAAATAATAAAAATAATAATGATTTATTGTGATAACACGCAATTTACATTGTAGGTAAGAATAGTTATCGAAATGACATTGAGCTTTAACTTGTGAACTTGATATGTTAGATAAAGACATAGTATTACGTATATCCCAAGTAATTATCTTAATTATTCAGCATTTCATAAGTGGGCAGGGAAATAAATAATCAGTTTTGTATCTTTTATTGCAGGTGTAATTCCTAATGTTTGTTCGAGAATGAAATCCAATCCAATGTAAATCCAAATTCACATATGAATATTATTTCCTTAAAGATATTCTAGCTATGTATCTCAGGCGTCTTCCTAGTCTACACCAGAACAAAACAAAAACATGATACATGTTTACTTCAACTTGTCTTTGCAAATGTTTGCTCCTATATTTATTTTTTTCTTAAATTGTTTCTGAAGAGTAAATGCTTGCAAATCTCTATTTATTGTCCATAGGGGAAAGATGCCACACTACATTGTGAGGTAAGTTGATTGATCGCCGTTTTATTTCCTTGTTTGCTCGCGGCAACGGTAATTTATCATGGAATATCTACTTTGTAACTTGCAAGTCGCATTCCTAAACTTGTGCGGCAATTCCCTTATTACGAGGCAGTAAAACTATGTGTTTCGATCTGAAAGTGAAACAAGTGGCGTCATAAGGAGGTAGAATTACGCAAATGGAATTCCCAAAACATTTGGGCTCTTCTAGTGTCTTGTTATTATCTTTTTTGGCATTCGATACGTTTTCGAATATTATCATTCAGAACGTTAAGAAATCTAAATTAATTTTATATTGCCTCCTAACTAGCAGTGCATGCAAAACATTTCCAGCATTTTAAACGGACGGGTGCCGTGAGGTTGTGAAGTATGTTTTAAAAAAATGTACATTTATACCAATATTACACCAAGCGTCATATGTATTTTTTCTATGAAGTATTTTTTATCCTTCGTAAGTTTATCCTCCGAAAGTATTTTGGTCCGATTTGTTTGCAGACCGTAATATTCATTAATCGATCATCCACTGTAAATGCTACATCAGAATTTTTCTCATAAAATGTAAGATAATTTTTCACAATAAATATACCAAAACGGTCTAGACATTAATTTTGCCATTCGGACTTTGAGAGGGATTTCGTATTTAACACTTTTTCACTTGTAGATGGAAATATGGAGAATTCAGACACGATGTTACTCTTCGCGTTAATTAAACTTCGGAAGAGTCGTAACTGAATGCCTAGTAATATCCTCATGATAACTTTGTACAAACGCTCGAAAAGTTTAAAAACACTTGAGACGCTGGCTGGGGAAAAGTCATCTTTCCGCGTAATCGATTTTGGTATTGGCAACAGAATGCACTCGATAGAATGTTTGTCCAAGAGGCCGCAACTTTCAGGAAAAATGGAAGTCAACTTCCGCACCTGCTTCTGCTGCCGCTCACAGCAGCTGCCCGCTCCATGGCCGGCCAGCGTCGGGACTCAAAGGTATCTCAACCGAACTTCGACGCTGCAAACTACGCTTTCGAAGAAGAGCGGAGAATAAGTTCGCAGCAATAACATCAACGCAAATGACGCAGGAGATGATTGTAATGGTAATGAGATTCTCGGGTCTTGTCTGTGCAATGTCTCCACTTCGACGACCGGCACCTGCCTTGCCGGAGCCGCAAGGCAATTTGCGCGGGCAGCGGCGCGCGGCCGGGCCTTGTAG